>OZ038454.1:23327869-23391843 GCA_964036195.1 Sphaerolaimus hirsutus | reverse complement strand
CCTGTAGTCACTGTATCAAAAAACCCACATGGATCATGTCATGATTTGTCATTTGGTATTGTTATTGTTTGTATTGTTGGTACATTACATATTGCTTTTCTAAAAACATGACTAGCATGCGGGCAAGCTGAACTATAAGATATGGAAGTCGAAAGTGGAGGTATAGAAGTCCAAAGTCAATAAAGCACTCAATTCTTTTCCATCTAACCCATACAGAGCCCGTGGTTGGATATCTTATAGTTCAGCTTGCCCGCATGCTAGCCATGTTTTTAGAAAAGCAATATGTAATGTACCAACAATACAAACAATAACAATACCAAATTACAAATCATGACATGATCCATGTGGGTTTTTTGATACAGTGACTACAGGGGTTTCTGATATTGCTGATGGTAATTTGCACTGCATCGTGTCACTACATTACCATAAATTTTAAAAAGAACCCCTTGTGCTTACAATATTTCAAATAATGGGGTCTTATTATGTGGCGTAGATAATGCACCAGTTTTGACACAACATTACCATAGGCCAAAATAGAAAGCAATGGGAAAAACTGGCAAATAATTAGATGGTGGACCCTGCGGGCTTTATTTTCAAAGGGATTCATAATTGATGTGGTAACAAGTGTCCATTAGTATTTGTTAAAGTATAGTAAAACATGATAAACCCAACCGAAGGTCGGAGAGAATCCTGCTAGTGTTATTATGTCATTATGTTATTGGTGCCTTTGCTTTGTGAGTACAGCTTTGTGTGGGTGTTTATTCACAGTGGAGATTCATTTTTTAGGCTTACATTATATTTCAGGTAAGAGCTACATTCTGGACAATATATGTTGATCATAATAGTGCTTTTTAGCCATAATAAACAGTGTTCCATTCCTATTTTTGGTAGCAATTGCTACTTGGGCAATGGTAATTAGTTACAGGTAATCAGCAAAAGTTTATCAGTAAGTTTTCTTGGAAAAAAAACATGACCTGGAGTAAAATAGGATAATGTTTTCTTGCATTTTATATTGTGAATCATCCCCCCACCCACAGAGCATTCCTGAGCTGAAAACAGCTGTAGTATTTACAGACTTTGATTAAACAAATTTGGGGGTGTGCATAACTTTTGGTCTAGAATGACGGATGTGGGTAAGATAACAAAAAGAATTTACTGTGTGGCGACAGAAAAACTCTGCATTTTTTCGACGTGGTGCGCGAAATGCATTCTGATTCTGATATACCGTATTTCCTCGAATAACCCTCCCTTGAATTGACCTCCCCCTCGAAATACCCCCAGGGGGCAGTCTCAAGTAGGGTTGGGAATTTCAAAATTTTCGGTTCCGGTTCTCGGTTCTCGGTTCCAAAAGATTTCGGTTCGGGTATCGGTTCTCGGTTCCTGAAAATTTTCGGTTCCGGTTCTCGGTTCGGTTCTTAAACTCGGTTCCGGTTCGGTTCTTTCGGTTCTAAAATGATCAAAATTTCGGTTCCGGGTAATAAAATAACCGGGTATCGGGTAATAATCTGCTGAACAACAGAAAAACAATATACCCAAGTTTACATGTGTAAGTACATTGATTGGATATTTCATACTACAGGAGCATATCACAGCTTATTATTTCATGGTAGAATGCAGAAATCAGAGTTATTATAATAATACTGGTATTTAAAAAAGTGTAAAAGCAAACATATACGTTTTCTGTACTCGCGTACTTTCAAAAAGTACACGAGTAAATGAGTACTGGTATTTTTTTCTGGAGGAAACGTAAATGTATTTATGTAGTACCCGAGTGAGTACGCGTATTATTTTGAGTACAAACATAAATAACTTTTGTCAACTACGGTTAAAACTGCCACAAAACCAATGAAAACTACTACCAGTGATAATGTGTATACTGCAGCGAGATTACACCTTACAATGAAATCTACCATATCCCATCTGAATAAACGAACATACATAAAAAATTTCATCATATTTATCAAAGCAATTTGATAAATATGATGAAATTTTTTTATGTTTGTTCTTTTGTTCAGGTGGGATATGGTAGATTTCATTGTAAGGTGTAATGTCGCTGGAGTATATGTGAAATTACATGCTTCCGCGCAATCATCTTGCAAACAGATGAATTTTGCAATTCTGAACACGCACCAAGATGTTCAGCTGCTGTTTAAAGGCTTAGATGTAGGTGTTGAAAAAACGCTGTTTAAAAACTTTAAGATTCCCAAAAAATTTCGGTTCTTTCGGGTATTTACTTCGGTTCCGGGTATAAGTGCCGGTTCTCGGTTCCGGTTCGGTTCTCAAGCTCGGTTCCGGTTCTCGGTTCTCGGTTCCAAAATAGTGCTCGGTTCTCGGTTCGGTTCGGGTCGGTTCGGTTCCCCAACCCTAGTCTCAAGCCCTGTAAAGTGTAAAGTAAAGTGTCAAATGTCAAATGTAAAGTCAAGTGTCAAGTCGAATGTCAAATGTAAAGTAAAGTGTCAATTGTGTATCCAAATCTTATTCTTTGTATCCAAATCTTATGTCGAAAAATAAGATTTGGATACGAAAACATAAGATTTGGATACGAAAAAAAAAGATTTGGATACACAATTGACACTTTACTTTACATTTGACATTTGACTTGACACTTGACTTTACATTTGACACTTTACTTTACATTTGACTTTTGACTTGACACTTGACTTTACATTTGACATTTGACTTGACACTTTACTTTACATTTGACACTTTACTTTACACTTTACAGGGCTTGGGATTGGCACCAGGTCTGAGCGAGCGATATCCAGAATATAAAGTACATCATGTATGCAATGTATTTACATGGTGTATTATTACAATAGTTGCAGAGAGGTTTTTTGAAACCGCTAAATGACGCCATAGGTAAATACATTCTAATAATGACGCCATGCATGAATAAAAATATCATTCCTTGGTATAAATTGCGCAAAAAAATGTCTGTGCATCGTAGAGACATTGCCTTCTTTCTCAAGTTAAGATCATTAACGTTAAGTTGATTTGCTGCGGAAAGTCGTTTTATGTTTACTTAACTTACGATTTTCGGTCAAAAATCAAAGTTTGTGTTAATTTTTTTCTTTGAAAAGCTTGTTGAGTATAAGAATGATATACTGTATTGTCTTGAACATAATCGCTATGAATAAGTTTCCTCGACAAACTCTCCCTTAAGTTGCTGTGAAACCGACCACCTCCTGTCTACCTAAAGCCGCGATCACACGGTTTTTCTGTGACGACAAAATATGAAGTACAAACCACATTTTTATGATAAAAAATGAAGGATGTGTCATTGTCGTCGCTGCCTATCACAAAAATCAGTGCACACGTGCTTACCTAGTGCGATGCGCCAAACCGGATAATTCTGAAAATATGATTTTTAGTTTTTGAAAATTGTCGTAATTTGTCCGTGCAATTCGGCTTCGCCGGCCTGGCCGATTTGCATCGATCACGACAAAGTGAAGAAAACAACGACAATAAATTGTAATTATTCAGAATTAATTGGTTAAGAGAATCGCGTCTGTGCCAATTTTGGCGAAGGCTGTCCCAACATCTTCTATTTTCATCACAAAAAAATGGTTGATGTCTCAAATTTTCCGTCGCCACATCAAAACCGTGTGAACGCTGCTTAAGTTTGTTTTACGCCAAGTATACAGAAACAATTTGGGCCTCGCAAAAAATCCTAAATTCCCAATTACCACCCTCAATTAATCAATCCAATATGTGCCAGTGCCACTTGCAGTGCAGAATTACATTTGGCCACATTTGCGGCGATAAAACTGCGACACGACAAAACTACCAGACCCACAAGTGAAAGCTTACCAGTCGGCGCCATGACAGTGACCTACTCATTGAACGTGGCCACGCAGGGACTCACCAGGTGCCAATTCCTAGAGTGGACAAGTGACAAGGAAGGTGGTAAGTCAAGTGACTCGTGAAGCGCCATAAGTTATAAGTCAAGTGGCAGCTGACATTACAAGTGGTTATGGAAAGGCGCCGGAGCACCGGTTCCCCGGTGCTTGGCATCGAAGGGCACCGCCACTGGAGCTGGTGCAGTGCCAATGAAATTTTCAGAGGTGCTCTGTTGGTGCCGGTGCTATTTTTTTTAGAATAGCACCGGTGTGGTGTGGTGCCAAATTTCACGGTGCCTTTAACATCACTAGTGACAAGTTCATCCATTTACAAATTTGCTTGTCACACATAGCTACTGTATTACCTCGAATTATCCCCCCTCGAATTAACCCCCCCTCAAAATGGGCTGGGGAAATAATAAACCCCCCCCCCTCGAAATACCCCCCCTTCGGAATAATGTACGTCATGTACATAATAAATACGTCATGTATGCAATGTACATGATGTATATTACTGTGAATTTGCATTGCAGCTACACATAGATTAGTTTGTATAGCTATCTACATTTTTATGTCCAAATATATCCTGTTTGGACACATTTATTATCTGTTTTGGGTATGCAAATGCCTACTATTTACTACGATCCTTACGAAAATTTCTGACGAAATAATAACCCCCCTCGAATAAACCCCCCCTCGAATTAACCCCCCCTCAAATTTTGCTGGCGAAATAATAAACCCCCATGGGGGTATTTCGAGGTAATACGGTATTTAGTGTTACTTGTCACTTGCGATGCGACTGTCAGTCACAACTTCACACTTGACTTATCACTCGCCTTGTCACTTATCCACTACCGGAATTGGCGCCAGTTTCCATCGCCTGATGCTCCGCTGGAAGGGCTCCCTGTGGCAGTGCATCTGGCAGGAGCTGGCCATTTGGACGTGTTTGTATGCCCTGATCAGTGTCGTTTACAGATGCCTGCTGAATGGCAACGACAAGTGGTGCGTTGGGGGATAAAGGGGTGCAGCTAGCAACTGGGAGTCCCGAACCCTGTAAAGTCTAAAGTCAAGATTAAATGTCATACAAATGTGTCAATTATTATGCAAATTGTCATACAAATGTGTCAATTATTATGCAAATTGTCAGGCAAAAGGTTAATTCTCATGAAAAGTTCAGTAATAAAATATTTTCTTTTTATTGACACTTTACATGACATCTGACAGTTGACACCTTACAGGGCTCGGGATTGCCATCTGGGGCCAATTCAGTAAGTGGGTAAGTGAGAAGAAAAGTGGTAAATCACAACAAGTGACAACTGAAGTGCTCAATGAAAATCCTTGTCGTTTGTGACTCTACTTGTCACTCGACTTTTTGACACTTTTTGACACTTGTCCACTTTCGGAATCGGCATCAGCTCGCCATGTATTTGACACAAATGGCGCTTCTGTCTGGCGCTGTTTTTCCGCGGGGCTGATTAAACCACACAGTATCTATCCATCAATTCATGGAAAAGCTCATTTTACATCTGTCCAAAAAATATTTGACAAAAAAACTTGTCAAAAAAGGCGCCACGTCGCAGGCACTTCGAAATGCTGTGTCTGTTCGCCGAGCGCTATTCAAACCTGATCCCGCTCACATTCGTTCTTGGCTTCTACGTCAGTTTGATAGTCACTCGCTGGTGGGACTTGTTCATGCTGCTCGCCTGGATCGACGAGTCGGTCGGCGTTTTTTTATTTTTTTTCTTCATTTTTTTATGGTTGACTGGTGATGTTGATGGAATTGTTCGATTATGTGGTGATGAAAGGAAATGTTTATGTAACCTCGTCTGGAACCAGTATAATTATGCGGGTCACAAATTTTATATTTAATTTGAATAATTACAGTCAAATTCACTTGTTGAGATACGTTATGATATATTTGTATAGGTATCTAGTCACGTGAAGTTTTTCAGATTTCATTGCTTGCGACGAGTGCCACTGCCACCAAACGATGGAAAAATTGTGACTTTCTAAAACGTTTACAAATTGTTAATTTTTCTGCGAATTTTCGACAAAAAAGCATCGCATGAAAACACGTTGCACAATCTTTTCTCAGAAAAAAAAATTGGACAAAAAAAAGTAACTTTCCAATCTTTCAGTCAAAATTTCATGTCCAAAACAATGAAAATCCTATTAAAATACCTAACAGTAACATCCCCCCCCCCACCGCTCAGCGTGGCCCTGGCGATCGCGTCCTACGTGGTCGACAGCTCCGAGCAGTGCAAGAAGCTGCGCCGGTCCATGGTGCGCTACTTGACCCTGTGCGAGACGCTCGTGCTGGTGCGCGTCAGCACCGCCGTCAAAAAACGCTTCCCCACTGAAAGGCACTTGCTCGAGTCTGGTTGGTTGTCAGGGCGAATTGTGGTGCAATTAATTAGGTTAAGCTCACGACGTATTTTTATTTATGAGCCCTTGTGGTTTGAGCTCAGCGTTACTTTAGTCCAGCGCGCCCCGCCCCCCCCCCAACATTGGATGCGGGTTCGACCCCCGCCTGTGACGATGCACTTTTTGCATTTTTACATACCGTGTTTCCTTGAAACCCCCTAGAGTTGATCCCCCGCGAAACACCCCCAGCTCTGTGCGAGCCTCGAAACACCCCCGTCTGGAAAAATTTCGCAGTTCACACCCTGAAACAATGCGAATAAATTGAAGCCATAGCATTCAAACATACCCGCAGGTCTGTTAACACAACCCGAGCTAGAAGAGATGAACACTATCATCTCAGCCCATCCAAAGTACTGGCTGCCAATTCGCTGGTGCAACCAACTGGTGATGCAAGCCAGGCGCAATGGCTGGATCGAGAGCGACTTGTATGTGGTCGAGCTGCACCAGGTCTGTTTGGTTTTCGAAGGGTCAACTGAATACGTACATCAGTTGACGGTTCGTCGGCGGTCAACTGAAAAAGATGTTGCTTTATCGAGTTGACCGCAAAGTGACGGTCAACTGAAAATGAACATTTTTAGTTACGGCACAGTTCAAGCTAATATCCTGAACGCTGTTCTATCGCTGGTGTGGTGGCTCGCCTCTTTTTTGATGACTGCAGGGAGGATACTAGGAAAACCAGAACTAGCGTAGTATACATTTGCAATCCAAATACCTAAATGAAAATAAGCAGGTATTTATTAGGTACTCCCCGCAGAAAATCAACACATTCCGCAATGCCGTTGGCGTGGTGTTTTGCTACGATTGGATGTCCGTGCCGCTGGTGTACACGCAGGTGCCATTCCCAGACCCTGTAAAATGCCATGTAAGATGTCAAATGTGATGCAAAGTGTCAAAAGTCATGTAAAAGGCTCTGGAAAATTGCAAACGTGTTTGCCATTTCCAGGCCATTGTACATGACTTTAGACACTAAACTTAACATTTGACATTTTACAGAGCATTTTACGGAGTCTGTGACTGCCCCCAGGTTGTCAACTTGGCCGTGCGCTCCTATTTCATCGTGTGTCTTTTCGGCAGGCAGTACCTGGACCCCACGCTGCGCTACCCAAATTCCGAGGTGCGTTTGTGTGTTGGTTCGGGGGGGGGGGTGAAAATGAATGGAGTTACCATAACTTATTTATATCCCTCTCACTTGTCAACTCGCTAAACTTCACAAATTTCCCTTCCACGCACTGGAAAATATCATGCGAAAAGTGAGACGTCCTATAAGGTGTGATGTAAAATGGATGAAGTCATGTAAAATGTAACATTTCCTTTTTTTAATTTTTTAAGTATTTCGATAATTTCCTGACATTTTACAGGTGCCACTTGGAGAAACTTTCGAACCCTGTAAAATGCCATAATGTCAGAATTTCCTTCATTTTGCACTTTACATTTTACATTTTGCTTTTGACACTTCCTGGAGCCTTACCCAACACCCTTTCCAAATACCTCCCCGCGCAGGTGGACTACTACATCCCCATATTCACCATCCTCCAGTTTCTGTTCTACGTGGGCTGGCTCAAGGTGGCCGAGGTGCTCATCAACCCCATGGGCGAGGACGACGACGACTTCGAGCTCAACTACCTGCTCGACAGGTGACAATCCTGGACCCTGTGAAATGCCATGTTGAATGGAAAATGTCATTTCAAGTGTCAAAAGTCATGTAAAATACACTGGAAAATGGGGTTCGCTACTAAACCTGGCGGTCAAAAAAAGTTTGTCGTGGTGTTTGTGGTGCAGGTAGTAATGGAGTTGCGCCATAGTGCTGGCGTACCATTTGCGGGCGCCAGCACTATGGCGCCACTACATCAATACCTGCACAACAAACTTTTGTTGTGAAATAAACATCCCGACAAATGTTTGTCGTGCACAGACAGCGCCATGACACAACACACTTTGACGCCCTGAAATGGCGCCATTCCATCACACTTGCGCAAGAAACATTTGTTGCGCAAAAAAACATGGCGACGAAAGCTTGTTGTCCGCCAGGTTTTGTTACGACCGGTAAATAAAATAGGCAACGTAAATACGTTCGCCATTTCCAGGGCACTTTCCACAACTTTAGCCACTTTACATGACATTTTCCATTCTACATGACATTCTACAGGGTGCGGGACTGCCCCCCGGGAATTTGCAAGCGGGCTACAGCCAGTCGGACGCGCGCCAGTGGCACGTGCCCCAGTTACAGAGGGATTTGCACTGGGACGACACGTTGCCGGAGATGCCGCACACCGCCGCCAGCGCCGAGATACCCGTCAATCCGTTGGTCGGCAGCGCCGCTCAAGTTTGGTCGGTTGGGGGACTGTTTTTTTGTGTTGCAGGGATGGCGCCGATCCCCCAGTCCCTGTAAAATGTCATGTGTCATGTAAAAAGTCTGTAAAGTGTGATGTGTATCCAAATCTTATTCTATTGTTTCCAGATCTTATGTCCAAATATAAGATTTGTATAATAAGATTTGGATGCACATGACACTTTAGAGAGTCATTTACATCACACATGACATTTTACAGGGTATGGGACTGGCACTATAGCGCCATTGACACCTAACGTCGTTATGTGGCGCCATTTTACCGGCGTTCTCCGATTAGTAGTGAGCAGCGATCGAACGAAAGAGACTTATTTTCCTGTGACATTTTTTGCGCTCGGCGCTACGACTTACGCCAGTGTGGAAAGTGTTGACGCCATCATCTCCGCCACTTGTAGTGTAAAATCGCCATGGCGCTGGCGCTGGCGCCAGTGCCAAACCAAAAACCACCATGGCTCTTTTCAAATCACAATCCAACCCACCAAACATCTTCAATGCACACTTTCAAAACGACAAATATGAACGCAGTATAACGGAGGAGCAGGCGGAGTTGGTAATCAAATCGGCGTCGCACAGCTCGCTGTCGCACGCGATCGATTCCATGAACGGCAGCCAGCTAGTCCCGCAGGGGCTGCCGGCACGGACAGGTATTTTAGCGGGTGGATAATTTACACATACTGATTGGTAGGGGTCAGAATTTTTTATCACATTCCGTTGTATAGTATGCAGTCAGTGGACCATATTCATTTCACCCAATATACCGTATTTCCTCGAAATACCCCCCCCCCTTGAATGAACCCCCCTCGAAATACCCCTAGGTGTTTTTGAGCTGAGGAAAAAAAAACCCCACCTCGAAATACCCCCTCTTGAACGATATACATCATGCATACAATGTACATGATGTATTTATTGGGGTCAAATCTCTTCGCAGCAATAAATACATAGACTGAGTAATACATAGATACATAGACATTTACTTTAGACATAAATACATAGACATTTACTTTTGTATTTTTGTACTGTTAAGGGCATTGCCGACGCAGCATGTCAGCCCCTAATAGTGAAGAGCCCAGCCGCCTCTGTAGTCTAGTGGTTAGGGCACTCGTGTTCTATACGAGAGGTGCGGGTTCGATTCCCGCCTGAGGCAAGTGCAATTTTGCACTCTTTCTGTACTTTGTACCCTTTTGCCTCGCGAAGACTGAGTGGTATATGAAGAATTGAATTGAATAGAGTAGTTTGTATAGGTACGTTTGTATGTTCTAAAAAATACGTCCCGTTTGGTGACGTTTATTACCAGTTCTGGGTATGAAAAAGCCCATACTTTACTACGATATTTACGAAAAGTTCTTACGAAATAATAACCCCCCTCGAAATACCCCCCCCCCCCTCAAAATTCTCACTCTGAAAAAATAAACCCCCTGGGGGTATTTCGAGGAAATACGGTTTACATGAAATAATAATATGACGACTCGAATAAGACAGCAGGGGAGTTATTTCGTCAGAAGTTTTTGAGGTGTTAGTTATCTTTCTCGTCAGAGTATTTAGTAAAATTAATGATCAATATACTGTACGTACGGCTTAGTACGAAATTAGTTCCATAATGTCATAATAAGTCAGAATGAAATTCCATAATTCAAGCAATGAAATCATTGCTAGTGAACGTCAGTTGCAAAAGAATACAAGTGTTAATAGGTAGATAAAACGTTTTTATACACCGTATGTCTTTCCACTCATCAGAGAGGGGATGAGTTTATTCAAGGGGGACTTATTTTTCCTCACCCGGCCAACAGGCGAGAGTTATTCCGGAGAAGGGGCTTATTCAGGATATACGGTATCCGCGATCAATATTTCACATTGTTCATGGGGACCTAATGATATGGCGCCAAACAGTGCGTAATCAATTTCGCGTCACCTCTTAGATTCAAGGGCGACAGTGAAGCGTTTTATCAGCCATTTGCCGACGCGGCTGTTCAGCCGGGCCCGCAGCCGGGTGTCCGCCTGCAGCGCCAAGACCCAGCCGGGGAGGTCAGTCTCTTTGCTCGCTTAACCGTGACTAAATTTGCCGCGACCCGACCAGGTGCCAGTCCCAGACCCTGTAAAATGTCGAATGTCACGCAAAGTGTCAAAAGTCATGGAAAATGCCCTGCGAAATGGCAACCGAGGTGCCATTTGGCAGGGCATTTTCCATGACTTTTGACACTTTGCATGACTTTTTACATTTTACAGGGCGTTTTACAGGGTCGGGGACTGGCCTCAGTGGCAAATTCTTCAAGTGGAAAAGTTAGAAGTAAAATAGCAAAGGCGAAGTAAAAGCGCAAAGGCGAGGTGAAATGGCAAGTAAAATGGCACAAAAAAGTAAAATAATAAGTAAAACTGGCCCAAGGGCCAAATTCCGCAAAAAGTAAAGTGAAAACTGAAGTGCAATAAGAAATTTCACTTTTTCACTGTGTGCAGGACCAATAAATCAATTTTTGACACATTTCACGTCACCGGAATGAAGAGTCCGTCAACTACAGTTAAAACCAAAGCAATAAAACACATAATAAAACTATCGTATTTGCTAGAATAATCCCCCGTTAGACTCAAATGACAGATCCATCAGTTTCCGAAATTTCCGCCGGAAATTTGCACAAACTCAAAACCCACGCAGACTCAACCGCATGGTGTCCACCCTCACCCGCGGAAACAACAGCCACAACAGCAGCATGCGGTCGCGCCGCCTCGACAGCATGCACGCGATGCACGGCAACAACAGCAAGTCGAACCTGAGCGTCAACTCGGACAATATCGCCACGTTTTTCAACATTGGTGCGTTTACTGTATCGTGTAGTGTGTACTGTGTGTATCAGTGATGGAATGGCGCCATGGCGCTGGCGCCATTTTTCCGTGGCGCTTTGCGATCACTAATCTACTTCTCTTGACGATTCAGTTACCGTGTCGGCACCCAGTTACCGTTACAGTTACCTACATGAAATATTTCAATATTCACGAGTCGGCAAAAACGGGAAAATTTGGAGGTAGTAAATTGAATGGAAACGAAAAAAATAGTGCCAGTTTTGCTAATTTTTTATTTTTGTGATGTTTTCAATGATAGCTTTGAAGTTTATCGGCGTAGCCGTTATTACACTCATAAATGGAACCTCGAAAAATCATAGCCTACAAAACATTTAAAAACTCAGGTGGCAAAACCCTCAATGGACACGTAAATAAAGCTGGCCCGGACTACAGCACTACCGATGTGAGTTCACCGAATAGTTTTTTTTGGCTCGAGCTAGGATTTTTAAAGTGACAGCCACTTGAAAAACACTTTATGGTGAGAGGCTGGCCTCTGCTCTTGGACACCTTGGAAGTGTGCCAATGATATTTAACACATGTGATTTCACAAAACAAAAAAATCGCTGTTATCACGTTATACGTATTCACTCACACCAATTTTTTTCACGAAAATCGCATGCTTTATTCATCATTGGCACATTTCCAATGTGAGACATAAATGAGTGCGCGTGCAGTGCGTTGAGTCACTGGATTTATACTATACTAACACTTGTGATTTAAACTTATGGCTTGCTGTTTTACTTGCCGCTCGCGGAATTGGCCCCTAGACCTAGGCACACCCAACAACCTGTAAATGTCGCACACCATTTGCCACGTGTCAATTTTAATTGTGGATTATAAATTTGTCATTGTGTGTCATTTTTTTTAATGTGCAAGAATATTCCACTCGGCATTTCACGTCCTAGCAGAAACCTCTCAAATTTGTTTAGCCGCCAGCTCAAAGCAACAAGTAGAGCACCACATAATAAAACTATCGTATTTGCTAGAATAATCCTCCGTTAGACAAGCGAGAGGAAAACAATCCCCGCTCGAATAATTCCCCCCTTTAGGCATATTTATGATAAATTCGTTGCCCAATTTGAACAAAATGACATGCTGTTTTATTAATAAAGCACATTCCGTGAAATGAGTCGATGGAAACATCCGTGAAAATTTAGACGAGAAATTATTCCCCCACCCTCGAATAGTCATCCCCTTGGAAACCTTCTGACGAAAAAAAATTATCTGGGGAATTATTCAAGCAACTATAGTACACACAATCAAACAAGGAAAAAACTCGCAGCGACAAACGTCGCAACCGGAAATATATTGCGACTCGCCGACGCCGTCGGAGAGCAACCTGAGCGTGGTGTCGGGCAGCGTGCCCGACAGCATGATAATTGGCTGGGCGCCAAATTTGGAGCGACTGGTCGAGGACGAGGAAGAAACGGGCAGCAAAGGGGGCAATGGCGCCGCCGCGAGAAACGTCATGCGCAAATCGCGCAGCTCTAGCGGTGGGTTTGGCTTTAGACTAGACTAGTGAACGGTGATTAGCGGTTCAAAAATGGGAATTTGCGGTCCAAAATGGGTGTTTTCCAGAAAATATGCCTACCGAATTAAATTTGATATCAGAAAACCCCTCTTCAAATATAATAATATTAAATTTCTCTGAAAAAAACGCAGAGAATTTTTTTGATATTTTAATTTTTTAATAGGTATGATATTTTTATATTTTCGTATAAAATAAACATTATTAAAAATATCTGAAAAAAAACCTGGAGAAAATATAATTAGGTAGGTAAGTATAATTTTTCTGTTATGTAAAAAATATAAATGTCCGGTTATTTTTGAACGCTAACGGGGATAGGAAGGCAAACGATTTTTGAGACAGCTAAATTGAAAAAAAATTGAATGACGACAGATTTTTTTCCAAAAGTGGGCAAGATGATAGATGTGTATATTGTGGCCCGATGTATTTAATGTCGACGTGAATTTGGTATACTCGGCGGACATGATACTCTGCCCTCGCACTCATTTATGTCTCACGTTGGAAGCGTGCCAATGATGATACAGCATACGTTGTTTGTTTAAAAGTTGAAAAAACCATTGTTTTGAGTAAGCTAACGTTTAGCATTATAACAACGATTACTTCTGAATTTATAACTTTTTATGAGAATGGCATGCGTAAGCAAACTGTTGGCACGCTTCCAGCGGGAACCATGCGTGCAGAGTGTAAAGTAACTGGAGTATACGCAGTCACCATTGACAAACTTTTCATTCTGGCAAACCGTGTTCAAAACTAGTTACTAGTGCGCGCAGCGCTACCAATGGTGATTCGATTAAAATCAGACATTAAAAGAATCAAACCCCACCACCTACACTATCATGTGACCATACTCAGCGACCGCTTCGACCACCCCAGGTGGACACAGAGAACTATCAGTCGAACAACCAAACGACCGGCTTGAAGTGCCCCGCGCGGGCAGCTACCGCGCCACTGAGGACGCCTGATTATCAAATGGGGTCATTTTGGGGGTGGGGGTTGGAAATGGCCACCCCAACCCCCCACATATTTACATCCGTGTCACAAAAACCTTTTGCCATCTAGTAGTGGGAGACTGGATGATATATTTATTTATCGTGACCCACCATTTATTTATATGTCTGTACATTATATTAATGTTTCTAACACCGGGTTTTGCAAAGGTAGGGTTCAAACGATATGACTTTTCGATATCGATATTCGATATTCGATATTTTTTCAAAATTTTCGATATCGATATTCGATATTCGATATTTTTTTCTGAAACTCGATATTCGATATCGATACGATATGGAACCTCGATATCGATATTCGATATTGAAAAATGGTCGATATTCGATATCCGATATTTCGATATTTTCTATATTCGATATTGCGATATGCTTTTGGTATAGCAAGGCATATTTCAAGTGGCATATTGTATTTTCATGTGGTTGCACACATGTTTAATCATCTCTTTACTGAAATTTGAATGGTGCAAGTGATTTTAACAAGCTTACATCACTCAATGGTAGAAAATAGAAGAAAAACATGATGAATCAAAGTGTATCAGACAAATAACAAATGGTAGATATTACAGTTCATCCTAACCTAATTGCTTAAGGGCATGTTGCAAAAAAAGTATATCAGCGTTTTCTGGCTTCAAATTTAGCACTCCAACAACAATGACATTATAAATACTGTACTTTTACTCATCAAATACAATACTTTGAGCACATCAGATCAACCATAAACATCTCAACATGAAAATGAAAAGTAAATTTGGGGACACAATACAGGTTCGATATATAGAAAAAATGGTCGATATTCGATATCGATATTCGATATTTTTTCAAAATTTTCGATATCGATATTCGATATTCGATATTTTTTCAAAATTTTCGATATCGATATTCGATATTCGATACAAAAAAATGGTCGATATCCGATATTCGATATTCGATACGATATATCGTTTGAACCCTATGCAAAGGTGAATGTGAGCTCTCGCAGTGTGCTACAGTATAGAGTTGTTAAAAGTACTGAACTTTTTTCAAAGTAAACGTAAAGTATTTTTACGCACCCATGAGTACAGAAAACGCAAAGTAATTTTTTCTACTCTTACGCTGCGTAAAACGTGAGTAGACGTAAATACCAGTATTTTTCTCACGGAAAACGTAAAAGTAATTTTTCCCAATTTTGTACCTAGGAAGATGTAAAAATGAAAGCGAGAATCATCACTTTACCTACCCATCGCAACTTCTATCATTTCAACTGGTATTTTTGTAGCTTTTTTTATTCATCTGAGTGGTTTTTACTTTACTCGAGTAAACGTAGTTATCGAGTAAACGTAAATACGTTTTAACAACTATGAGCTACAAGCCCATTGGAATAGGTTTTGGTAAATCTATAGGGTGGTTTGCGGCATAATTGCAGAGGAAAATATCAAGTGGATGTTTGCCGCCGTGTTAAAAGTGTAGAATACTGTGAAACCCGGCCGTAGGTCCGGAGAGAATGCTGCTAGTTTGAATATATGCAACTTCTTGAACTTATAGGTACATGTACTTTTGTTAGTGATGTATTTTCGTATTCACTAATTGATAAATCTGTTTTAATCACGCTTGAGTTAGCCAGAACGAATCATAGCCGATCTCCGTCAACAGTTTAGTTTACTCAGCTATTCGGTTACCTCAAATGCGTTCAAAGTTGATGTAAATATTTTTAAAATTTGAAATAAATTTGAAGATTTAAAATAGTTTTCATAATTTTGACTATTGTGCATTAAACCAATATATCTTTTCACTGTATTATTACTTTTAGCGAGAAACATCACACGGGTTCAAAAAATACAGCGCGCAAAAAATATGATATTAGAAGACGATTTTTGGGAAACTCTGAATATCACAGACTGACCAAGACAACCAACGAAACAACAACCCTACAATAAACACGTCTTATAACAATTTAAAATATTTGACGTAAATAATAACCAGGAAGGGATTGGGGATGCTTCGACGTAATGTTAAAAACATTTTTATTATATGTTTTCTTTTTTGCCGCTATTTATTGTCGAAATTACCTTGGAGTAAGGCTGGAAAAAATCAATTTGTTTAAATAAAAATTTATTTTTTATTAAAATCAGATTTTTTCAAAATTGCCGTGTTTTTATAGAAAAATTCCACTTGAATGAATCAGATGCATTGTTGTGTTAGTGGCATCTAATATTTACATATCGCACTCAATGCACACCATTTTTACACTTCCTGTATCACATAATTCTCTGGCGGAAAAAATTGTATTTAAAGTCAGGAGAAACAGTTGTGCCAAAGCTACGGCAAAAACGATAGCGATATAATTGTGATGACCTGTGAAGTTTTTCTGCGGTCACTTAGCCTTCTAAGTTAATCTTGCAGCGGAGCATCGTAATCAATTTTATAGCAAGACATTTTTCAATGAGAAAAGTATTATACGACATCAGTAAGGCACCAATAATAACAAAAACTACCACAAATCCCACGGCGGTTTTCTGACCATATCCAAGGGGACGTGTGTCAAATTGAGCGGTATCTTGATGTGAACTGGGCTGGACTTGTACATGAAATGCTTGCGTAGCATGCGCCTGCGATTAGAAATGATGATTTTTGCTTTAGGGAGTTAGGGTTTAGGTGACCAGTGGGATTTTTTACGAAGAAAGGTGTGCGTGCTAAACCCTGCCCCCTCCCGATTGGGGGATATTTGGGGAGTTTCATTCTAAAAATGCATATATCCAAGTTTTTCGATTTTTCAAAATCACATTTTAAAGTTTGACGCTGGCCCGACGGCGCTATGTTTGGGGGACGACGCTTGCCCCACACTTTTCAGATAGATCCGACATTTCTCTACAATTTTTGTAATCACAAATTTTGTTGGCCAGGAAATATGAGATTTTGTAAGTCACCCAAAATTGGGAACAAATCTGAACATTTGAAATTAAATGTTAAATAATATCTTAACGGTGCATCGTAGGATAAAACGATTCACATCACTGCAAAGCCCGTGTCTGAAAGTACCTCTACCTAAATTTTCCGATCAATATATGCACGCATATTTGATTTATAGTGCAAAATAGATTTGGAAATTCACGTATGCATTTTTGGGAATGAAACTTTTTTTTGTATGGGAATTCCGGCAAGCTCTTTGCGGCCGCGCCGAAGCACGCGTGCATTTTTGGAAATGAAACTATTTTTTTTGGATATGTGTAGTGATGTTAAGGCACCGGGACACCGGTGCCCCAGTGCTGGGCACCGAAGGGCACCAGCACCGGTGCTGGTGCGGTGCCATTGCAATCTTCAGGGGTGCCATGCCGGTGCCGGTGCCATTTTTTTCAGAATAGCATCGGTGCCGGTGCGGTGCGGTGCCATTTTTTTGCCGGTGCCAAAGGTGCTAGCACCAGGGCCAAAGTAAAAGGCACCGGGAAAGGCACCGGCCAAGGCTTCATGTGCTGTGCAATTTTGTCCATAGTATGTGCTTATTCATATTTCAGAAAACAGAGATATATTTACCCAACCGTTTTTGCCTATTTTGTAAACCTCCCGTCAAATAAATATACCTACTGTGAAATCCATTATACCCGATACCTGATCTGATGAGCGAATCTAAAATTTTGTTGAATTTTAAATCATTTTTATATTTTATATTTATCTTACTTGTTTGTTCAAAATTTGTTGTCAGTTTATGACAGAGATAGTTCCATTCTCTGTACAGCAACGACTCCGATCAGTAGACAATAGTGGCTATGGACTGTAAAGTGAATTAAATATTTTATCTTTCATTTGTAATCATTGTAATTGCTTCATAAAAGTTATAGCCACATCATTCTGATCATTTTAAGTGCTCAACCATCAAAATCGGTTGAAAATTCATGGAAATATGCACTTCCAAAGGTGAGACCACTGTGAAACTGCCCGATATTTACTTCAGAAATTCCAGCCCAGTGCGGTGCCTTTCGGTGCTAGCACCGGCAACCCGCCGGTGCCCTTCGGTGCCGGTGCCATTTTTTCCAAAAGGCACCGGTGCCGGTGCGGTGCGGTGCCATTTTCTGGCCGGTGCCCCAGGGTGCCAGGTGCCCTTTTCATGCGTTGGCAAAAGTGCCGGTGCGGTGCGGTGCCATTTTTCCCGGCGCCTTTTACATCACTAGATATGTGCACTTATGAAATGAAACTCCGGTGGCCCGAGATGGATATGTGCACTTTCTATGTGAAAATTGTGATTTTTCTGAAAAACGGTACCACTGTATTTCGGGAACGAAATGGACTATAACGCTGATTTTTTTTCTAAAATGTGAAAAACTATACGTGGAGGTCAAATCCACGCTTAACTCGATTTTTCTGGATTTGGCGCTTGTGAACTTTTAGAATGGAACTCCCCAATATGCAATCAAAATGACCGATGTATACATTGCATTATTTTTTCCAGATTTACTTTTTTTGCAATTTTCTGACAGTCGTACGTATGCCCTACGCCCGAATCGCATCTCCCGACACGCAATTGAATTGTGTTGTCGGGAGGTGCGTGCATGTCGGGCAACCGTTAACAATCTGTAGGGAGGCTGCCCGATTTAGGGCGCATTACGTGCATGTAGGGCGCATTACGCGAGAATTAAATCTGGCCCCAGATCACACCCAAAATCCCAAAACCCTCACCCATCAGTTCCGGGCAGGTAAACCGCGGGGATGTGCACTTTTCTCTCCGTATCGTCGGCGACCATTTCGACCCACTGATCTTCGCCCTGTGTAGTTTGGCTGTGCGTCACGATCAGCGCCAGGGCGCCGGCTATTTCTGCGTTTACAGCCTGCAGTGGTTGGGGGTTGGAGGTTGGGGTTGAGGGGGGTTTTAGTGATAAAGTAGTTGAGGGGAACTGTGGTGGCGTTGTAGAGTGAGACATAAGTATGGGCATGTGTACAGTTCGCTGAATGCAGATCGGAACTAGGTATGGTACCCGATTTATTCAACTGATTTTTATGTATAAAAAAATCCGATTTTTGCATTCCCGTTTTGGAAGATTTTGAGAAAATCTGATTTAAATTTAAATTCATTTTTAATGAATGCTATTAGGAAAATTGATTTTGCTTCCAATCCTATACTCTAAACTTTCTCGATTTGTAGATTTTTGGTGTTTTACGTCCAAAAACAGTTTGGAGTCTTATGAAAAATTATAATTGAAGAGTTTCGTTCCATAAGTGCATATCTCCAGTCTCCACCAGTTTAAATTTTTCAAATTCGCATTTTAAAGTTTAGCGGTGGCCCGACAGCACCATGTTTGAGCGACAGAGCTTGCCACGCACTTTTCAGATACCTAAGACTATTGCCTACATTTTTTGTATAAATGATTTTTTGGCCGTACAGTCTATGTGGAGTTATGTCCAGATTTGTCGGGCCATTTTTTACAGGAACAAAATGGACAATCTGCGATTAAAACAAAAACGACTTATGAATGGTGCGACCTAGAAAAACAACAACTGCACCATTGAATATCCCGTCTCGAAAAGTACCCCGACTTCAATTTTTAGACTTATACGTACATAAGTATCCAAATTATAGCTCTGGACATGTTTTGAAATGCACGGACGCACTTTTGGAATGAAACTCCCATTTTGTATGGGAGTTCTGACCGGGGATCGTCCGGCCGTAAAGTAAACCCGGCCGTAAAGTAGAGGGTGCTACTTTAGGCCGGGCATCATTACGGCAGAGTTGTTAAAAGTACTGAACTTTTTTCAAAGTAAACGTAAACGTAAAGTATTTTATTTTTAGTCACACCTGAATACAGAAAACGTAAAGTAAAAATTTTATACTTTTACGCTGTGTGAAAGGTGAGTAAACGTAAATATCTGTAAATACTCGTTTTCTGTACTCGCGTACTATCAAAAAGTACGCGAGTAACTGAGTACCGGTATTTTTTCGGGAGGAAACGTAAACGTATTTACGCAGCACTCGAGTATACGTATTTATCGAGTAAACGTAAATACGTTTGTACAACTATGCCTTACGGCCGGATTTACTTTACGGCCGGGTTTACTTTACGGCCGAGTTCTCGCCGTTCTGACCGGCTCTTCAGGAGCACGGACGCACTTTTGGAACGAAACTTTTCGAAGTGGTAATTCCGGTGGCCCGAGATGGAGATACACACTTTCGATGTGAAAATCATGCTTTTTTCTGAAGACATGGACTATGACACTAATTTTTTTCTAAAATGTACAAACATATAAATATGTGGACGTCGAATCCACGCTAAACTCGATTTTTGTGATTTTGGCGCTTACGCACTTATGGAACGAAACTCTTCAATTGGAAACACAGATTTAACATTAAATATAAAATAAAGAAGAACCTTTGTGACAAATGAGCACTCCCCTCTCTCAACCAACAGAACAGCACCACTGGCCTCGTCAGCGTTAAGTAGAGGTGAACAGGCCAACTGCGCAGTGTAGAATTGTTGTGTTATACACGGTGGACATCCTGCACTTCCACTTATTTATGTCTCACGTTGGAAACGTGCCAACGAACATCCACCATACTTTGAATGAACCATAAAAATTGCACTGTTCACCATTATCAACATCTCAAGACCAAACCAAAACCAACCTCAGGCCGAGCATAAACCAATCTCACATCGGGCAAGTGTCTCTGCCCGAAACCGGGGCCCACATTTTTCGCCAGCATCACTTCATAAGTGTACCGCAGTTCGGGCGGTTGTAGAATCTCGAAAAACAGCACCGATTGTTCGCTGGCGCCGTCGGTTAAGCCTAAATTGTGCCGGTAATATTTTCAGCGGTTGAAAAACGTATTCACGTTTACTCGAAAAATACGTGTACTCATGTACTGAGTAAATACGTTTACGTTTCCTCTAGAAAAATACACCTTTACGCGTACGCGAGTACAGAAAACGTAATTTAGAAAAATGAATAGGGTGCATAAAAAGTAAAAACACTCGAAAGAATTCAAACGGCTGCAAAAATGGCAGCGGAAATTGTTAAAGGAAAGCGACGACTTCCACTTTTACTTTTACGCAGTTTTGTTTCCCTGGGTACAAATCAAAATACTCACTTTTACGTTTTCCCTGAGCAGAAATACTGGTTTTTACGTTTACTCATGTTTTACGCAATGTTAAAGTAAAAAAGTTTACGTTAAGTAACTTTACGTTTTCTGTACTCAGTGGTGAGTAAAAATAAAGTACTTTACTATCACGTTGAAAAAGTTCAGTACTTTTTACAACTCTGCATCAAATCAAGGGGTGAAATTAAGCGCCTACCGATAAGAATGGAGGTATAGGCGATGAGCGAAAATAGCAGTTTGTGAAAACCGTGCGAAAGCACCCACGGCCCTTCCAGGTGCATCCAGCCAGAATGACGATTTTCCCGGTCGCCGGATAAAAAATGGATGATAATTTCGCAATTTCACGGCCACTCAGCGAACACGTCAAGGTTGGCACTGTTCCAAAAAGTTTCCGGGATGTTTGCTACTTAATTACGCCCTTTAAAGAAACTTAATTACAGTTTATCATGTGACTTTGCACTGTTAGTTTCCATCGCAGGTTTCATTCATAATTCGTTTCCCGCTTTAACAAAAAAGAAAAGCGACATGGCCGGCGATGAAATTCGCTGGACAAGCCTTGAACTGTCAAATCTCACGAATGCGATTGAAAAGTGAGTTGAAACTTATGTGTCTCATTACATATACATGCATTATTAGTTTTTCCTGTTCAAACAGCTCTGCATGGCTCCACTACAGACATTTTCATTTTATTGGAACTGTGCCAAATATTTTCTCAGACACGGTACGGGCGATGTGACGCTATTGGTGCGCGCTGTGCGCACAAAAACGCAGATACAAGTGGAAACTTTGTTAGCGGAGTTGAGGAAATCGGCACACGGAAGTGCAGATGAGGATGCACAGTGTATACTCGGCGGACATGATACTCTGCCCTCGCACTGATTTATGTCTCGTGTTGGAAGCGTGCCAATGATTATGCCAAATCATGCGATTTCCATAAAAAGGTGAAAAAATTCATCGATGTGAATATGTTAATGAACAGCATTATAACAACAATCAATTTTGTCATCTTTTTATGAAACTCGCACGCGTGACCCATTGTTGGCACACTTCCAGCGGGAACCACGCGTGCAGGGTGTAAAGTAACCGGAGTATAGCTGGTACCACGCTTGCAAACGTAATTTTTTTGTTCCTGTTTTGTTTTCGTGGTGGGTGGGGGTGATGGTGACACGTGGAGATTTTATCGATGACGTGTGTGGAATGTGTTCGAACTTCGAACGGGAGTGTTTAATCCCGTTTTTTGTAAAAATCGGGATCAGGACTAGGGTTGGAAAAAAAACGTTTTTTTTTAACTCGATGTTTTTTTAAAAAAAACAACGTTTTTTTAAAAAAAACAACGTTTTTTTAAAAAAAACAACGTTTTTTTTAAAAGCTCCCAGATATGACCTAGTGTCAACATATATAGGTATATCAGACACTGGCAATACTCTGTGATGTTAAATATGACCATATAATGGCTGTGGAGCCATGGGATAGCATTATAAATGGTGATTTGTGTCAAAAATATCCATTTTTCGTCGACATATCGTTCGTATATCGCCTTATAGTCGAATGTTCATGACTTCAGGTAAAGTTTGGCACGGAATGGTGATCAAACAAGGTTATAAAAGGAGGTTGTTACTTTGGGAGTGAAGTTACACACTGTGGAGGTACATGGAAGCACATTACCTCAATATTATATATTACAGCAACATATGTCGGCTTATTCACCCATGGTAGCACATAGAAATGGATGTTTTGATACTAAAAATGCAACAAAACCAATGAAAACAACCACCAATGTCAATTTGTGTGTGAAATTGCGCGCTTGCGCGCAAAAATTTTGCAAAATACCTAGTGCTTAGTACTAAAAATTTCGGCCGATGTTTTTTTTAAAAAAAAAACATTTCGGACGTCATGTTTTTTTATTTAAAAAAACGTTTTTTTAAAAAAAAAACGTTTAAAAAAAAACATCGGCCAACCCTAATCAGGACTGGAATATCCCGTCATTTCTTTGGCTAGGGATTTCGTTTTGGTAGCAAATTTAATCTATCACGTAAAAAGGGATGTACAAAATGTGAAGTCATTGTTCTAACATAATTTACACTGACAGTATGTAACTGTCCTGTTTTTCATAGGTATAGACGAACATGGTATTGGATTCGCCGTTGACACATCTCTTTCACCGGAAAATCAGATCGCCGCTGCTAATGTTAGCTTCCCAATGTGTTTTGTTGCGAAAAAAATAACACACACCGCTTTTTTGTGTCTTTCAGGAGTGGGATGTCACAAGGAAAAAGTTCGAGCAAATAGATGAGATTGTGCGAGGGGAAATGCACAATGCGTTTGTCCAACACGCGGCCCAGGCACGAAAAACTGGAGCGAAAAACAAAGTGAAATCTGAAGTGAGTTTTGTAAACACAGTTGTCCACGTTCCCAGGGGTTGCTCCGGGGAATGATGAGAACTCACCGGAACCGGGGAAAAAATAAATCAAAATGAATTCGGCATTACAAAATTTGTCATAAATGAGGTGCTGTGAAACCTTTCTAAAACAACAAAAACTGTAAAAAATATGTATAGCATTTTTGTATTTTTTATTCTTTCTACATAAAAAATATAATTTTCCCGCTATATTCGGAATGCAAATACTACTTTAATATAGTTTTTCAAACATTTTTCCAGTCCGACGACACCGAAGCTATTGCGTCCGTATACGAGTGGCTTGCCGAGGCACTGATTACCGCAAATCCTTCAGATTTACCTTTGCTATCAGACAGGGCAAAAATGTACCTGAAAAGTGCCTTAGACAGTTTATATCAGGATGGGTCTTATCCTGAAGTTTTGTTGACTGGTTTACAAAATGATTCGTGAATCTTGGTGTGGATCTGGTATGCGAAATACTGTTCCGCCATTATATTTACTTTGAAATACTGTAAATTTGGTCCCCGATTGAATATCTGATTATTTTTTCCCAAATGAAATGTTATACCTAAGTAAATGGGACTTATTCGAGGATTTATGGTACGTAATACGATACACGTTAAAAAGTTCCTTTAAATTTTACGTTAAGCATAATTAAGTTTCCGACGTGCATAAATTTATATGCAAGGAATCCGGAAGCTCATTATACGGGTGTATTATTGTCTTTTGTCTTTAATGTTTTGTTTTCTTTTGTGGGATCGTTTTTGTGAAATTTCTAATAAAATGAACCTAATTTTTCGATGCTTGGGTTGAGCTTCAGTTACAAAAATCTCAAAAGTCACCGCTCATGTTATCCCATTGGCATTAACCCACGATATACCGGGTGTCAATACTTAACTTGACCTACCTATTTATTTACCTTTACCTGTCAAAATCTTTTTCACACCAAATAAATACTAAAAAGATGTTTATTTTTTTTGGAACCCCACAAAAATGGGCAGTGGAGTAGACGACTCAAACGAGCGGACTGTTTATGTGGGGCAGCTGGCGCCAGGCGTCACTGGCGATTTACTGCACGAGCTGTTTTTACAGGTGGGTTATGGGGTTGAAGAGGGTTCGTTTCTGGGGTCACCGCTGCGGGGGGGGGGGGTGTTTTTGATTTTGTTTTTACAGGTGGGTGATGGGGTCGAAGGGGGTTCGTTTCTGGGGTCACCGCTGGGGGGGGGGTGTTTTTGATTTGGTTTTTACGGGTGGGTTATGGGGTTGAAGGGGGTTCGTTTCTGGTGTCACCGCTGGGGGGGGGGGGGGGGGTGTTTTTGATTTTGTTTTTACAGGTGGGTTATGGGGTTGAAGGGGATTCGTTTCTGGGGTCACCGCTGGGGGGGGGGGGTGTTTTTGATTTTGTTTTTACAGGTGGGTTATGGGGTTGAAGGGGGTTCGGTTCCGGGGTCACTTCTGGGTGTGTGTGTGTTCTTGATTTTGTTTGTGTGTGGAGAAGTGGCTACCTTTTACATTTGAAACATTCTTTCATGTTGTAGAAGTGAAAATGAAGGCGGGTTAGCGGTGGGCTTAATGGAGCGCACTCCATTCCAGGGCCAGACATAAAAGGTGCCTAGAATGACACTTTTATGTACTGATTTTGAACCAACTATTCAATCATTTCCATCCCTACCTAGTAACTTAACATTTAGCGTTTTAACATGTCCACTTGCGATATCTGGAATTTCATCTCGTTCACATTTGATTTCAGACGGGCCCGCTGGATGGTGTCGACTTGTTCCTGAAAACGTCCGACGGCAGGTGCACCAAGTTGGACGACGCCAAGCTCGGCGCCAGGGCGGACGCGCCCCTAAATCCGGCCGGATTTCGGTGAGATCTGAGTACTTTTATGTCGCCTTTTGGATGTTATTTTTGGGTATAGTTCGAAAACCTGCGAGTGCGAAAATCGATTGCTGTATAGTTTCATATGTTGCGCGAACTTATCAGTAAAACGTGAAACTTGAAAACTTTGAAAAACGTGGCCAAATCTGCTTACGCATTTTAATGCCATTGATTATTGAGTGCCATTGTATTTGCTTGAATAATTAACCCTGGGATAATTCCCCCCAGTAAGACGAGTGAGGAAAAAATAAATACCACCTTGAATAATGCCCCTTAAGAGATTTGATCAATTTATTGTCCCCATTTTCAACACAATGACACGATTTCGTGTTAATAAACCATATAAATGAGTTGATAGAAATATCGCTCACAATTTTGACAAAATATTAATTAGTCCCCTTGAACAATTCCCCATTCGAATAGTTTCTCTCAAAAAAGGTATGACGAAATGACGTATTCCCCGGGGGAAGTATTCAAGTAATTGCATTATATATTTTTGAACTTTAACGCGACATATTTTTACACTTTACACTACATTCAACGATTTAACGTGACTGGTTTAGGATACATACATGTTATTCATCAACTCATCAATAAACACATTAATAATTCTACACCGCCTCTTTCACACACTCAACAGCACTCATTTACTCTCCTTCCACCCCGTCCAGTTTCGCCCTAATCCGTTTCGTCCACGACGTGTCGGTTCCATTCGCTGTGCGCGTGCTTCACGGCGTCCGACTGTGCGGGCAGCAGTTGGATGTTAAACCGAAACAAGGCAGTAGACATGAGAAAAGTGCGTCGGTTTACATCTGGGAGGGGAGTAGGGGATGGTTTCAGTGTGGTTGTATTGTAGGGCGCCCGATATTTGGGTAAGGGCCCACATACACTAGTTGACATCGCAAATAAATGTAAACTGAATGTCAACTAAATACAAAAAAAAAATTTTAAGCATCACAGTTAACATTAAAGTAAGTGTCACAATATAAAATTTTACTTTGCTCAAAAAATCACATAGGTAAGTTGAAATCACATAACTAACCAAAATTTATTTGAATTTAGTTGACAGTAATTTCACGTTCAACATCAAAATCCCGCCTTTTTTGGTTTATTTTTCAATCGTCTCAGATTTCCGCGAGAACTTTCAACGAAAACCCCGGATATCGCACATGAGCAAGTCGGACGGGTTCGGCTTGCCCGCGCCCCCCTCTTTGATGGGCAGACATTTTTCCGACCCGGCGCAGGCTGGAGCAGGGTTTGGCAACATGCCAGGAGTTGCACAGAGTTATGGTAGTTCGGATGATGTAAATATGGCGCGGCTGAATTATATGGCTGGGTGGGGGCCGCCGCCCCCGCCGCCTACACCACCCGAATCAATGTTTCAGGTTAGATAGTGGTTTAATCGGTGGTTTGTTTGTAAAAAAGTTTCTTCTGATTGCACTACGCTAGCGCACTGTGTGATAAGTGTACGCCAGTAAAGTTATAACTTTTCAAATTATTTCGAACCATTTTGGTTACTGTATTACCTCGAAATACCCCCGGGGGGTTTATTATTTCGCCAGCAAAATTTGAGGGGGTATAATTCGAGGTGGGGTCTATTATTTCGCCAGAAATTATCGGAACTTCCCCATACGCAGACGTAGAAAAATCGAACAATCACATAGATTTATGTGTTTATAGGCATATATTACTGTATATACACAAAAACCCTTCCCTAACGTCACTTAATCATCAGTTTTAACGTGTGTTCTGCATTGTACAGATCACAAACTGCGGTATTTGTCATGTACGTTCACGTTACACTCAATTTTAGGGGGGTATTTCGAGGGGGGGTTTATTATTTCCTCAGCCGAAATTTAGGGGGGTATTTCGAGGGGGGGTTAATTCAAAGGGGGATAATTCGAGGTAATACGGTAACTTAGTTTTTTTCAGCTCAAAGCTCAAAATATTTCCATTTACTTATTAAATAAGGCGATCCTTTTCACAGTTGGCCACGCCCCCTCCGCCGCCGCCGTCGCTGGCACCGTTCCAACAAAATCGACGTCAATTGGCCACCTCCGCTCCGGGGCCGATGAGGAGCGAGGTTCGGGAAATGGACCGTGATTATAGAAGACCGGCGCACCAACAACAGAGGCGGCCGTATGGTTGGTTTAGTTCTCCTAGTTTTTACTATTTCGTTTATTTATCAGAATGATACTGCCCCCCCCCTAAAAATCTTTGCCGTCTGGCTTTTTTAATTATCTATCCCATTGAAAAAATAGTTGCCCGGGGAACTAATCGAGAATACGCGGTATACTCTGCGGACCGCAAAGTATGCGTCCAAAGTTACATGTCTCAGTCGATAAAACGCGAGCAGAATAAGCTTATTACGCTAGCATGTTCACAAAAAAAAACTCAAAAGAAAAACGCATAGCGAGCGACTAATGTTTTTTTCTCCAGAAACGGTTTTTCAAACAATTTTGTTTTAATTAATGATGACATCATGATTGAGTTAGCTATTTTCTTGCAGATGGATCTGGATCTCACAATGGCAGGCGGCAAGATTTCGACGGCAGAATTGCTTCTGGGGCCGGCCGGGACAGACGCAGGTGGTAGTGCGTTTTTACTAGTGTGGCATTTCTTTTTTATTGTGGGTGGCTTGCCAGTTCTTCTGGCAATGTCTTTTTGGCGATTAACCAGTGGACATCAAAAACACCCTGGACATCCGCGCTCGTAGCTCATCTGCATGCGAGCAGTGGGCCGCAAACACCTCTGGACATCTGTGGTGCCAAACCAGCGCCACTGTTTATGTTTGGCGTTTTTCTCCTGGCGGAAGTGCGCCATTTGCCGTTACCGCACAGCCGTTGCCGTAGATGTGCTATGAGCGCGGATGTCCAGAGGTGTTTGATGTCCCCAGGCGCCGAGGCGTCTGTTTTGACACATTTTTCGCTAAAGCTTGGCTAATAATTTTGCACCGAATTAATTAATTTAATTATTCTTTTTGAATGTTTAGATGGAAATTTGTATGAAGATGGCAATTTGTATGAAGATGGATTGTTTGACAAATGGAGCTGTGTAAAATATGGAATGAGGTTTGGCATCACGCAAAGAAAACGTATTGTGTTGTTTTTATGTGCGACGGTGCGAATTGGGGTAAGCCCCGCCCACTCACGTTTTTTGAATGGGCGCACCCCTACTTGCAAACCGAAGTCATAGAGAACGTGTTCAAGTAAAAGTTTTCACTGTAGAATCTCCGCCTTTGTCCATGTGGTTAACTCTCTCTGCATGTGACGTCACGGAATTTCGCTTTATATTTACACGGGTTAGCTCATTAAATATTAGTTTGGGTGTCACTTTGTTCATTCAAACAGCAACCAAATATCGTCAAAGAAGCCTATAATCGCGTGCTCTATATGACACAAAAACATACTAGAAGAATCACAGCATAACAGCATTAAAAGTGCACGATTATAAATCAGAATTAATGGGGATTGTGAGTAATTGAAATGTAACATGGCTTAAATTTTGTATTTATATCGTCAGTGAAATTTTCCATGGCTGATATAACACATAATGAAATGTTTGAAAAACATTCCTATAACCCATATTCCCTCACTTTTAGAATTTTGAGCAGAAGCTTACAACAATAAAAGCAATATTAACGAAAAAGAGAAGCACACAGGAGCATCGGAATCACCACTTTTTCCTAAAATACACCAGCCACAAATAAAGTGTAATTTTTGCCCAAAATCTATGTTTTTATGGCTCCTCTGTTAGTGCACTGCATTTTTTGCTTGTTAGTATTCTTCGTAAGTGTCATAGCTGCATGGGGGTGGTTTAGTTAGGGGTTAGTGTGAATATAAAGTGATATTTTAAATATATGTTTGCCAAGTGCTGTCAAAGCTTTTTGGTGAACACTTGTGTTTCCTTTTTTCAGAAACACTTGTGTTTCTGTAAAAATAGAAACAGTGTTTGAGCTAGTTTCTGTGTTATAGAATGCCTTTTCCAGACATCACTGGTTGAGCACACGGCAAACTTCCAAATCATTTCGAATAGTTTTTGCTTTCAATTTACTGTGAGCAATGACTACAACCCTTTTCAATACTGATGCACAAATTTTTAACGCCACAAGAAAAATTTCCAGAAATATCAACATTTTCTCGCTTGTCAGTGATTAGCTCTGCTTTTCTTCCGGTTTTGATTGGTTTTTATCTTTGGGCTGGCCATTGTTGCCCTGATTTTTCGGCTTGGCAACGTGCCATTTTATGCCCTCCTCTTGCTGCCTTTTGCCCCGCCCACCGCGCCGTTTACTATGGGCACATTTATCAAATTTCCGTTATAAAAGAACCCGCCAACGACGTAATTCCATTTTTTTTCTTGGTGGAATTTTCTAAAATGATATGCAGATTTTGGTTTGGCATATTTTAGCGCTCTTTTTTACATAATTGATATTTTAAATGGTAAAAAATGTGGGAGCATCGTTTCTTACCCTTTTCCTCCGGTTGCCTGTGGAACGCTGGCGCCTGCGGTGAAATTTTTTCTTTTTTAAAAAGTATTGTGCGAGGTCATGTGATAGTGCCAAATGAAAGGCCTTTTTTTGCATTCCAAAAGAAACAATTTGATGATTGCAAAAGCGCCAGCCTAGTGATGGAAAAAGTGCTAGGACTTTGGCGCCAAAAGCGCCATGGCGCTTTTCCGAACCCCACCGCCAAGTGCCAATGACGTCACAGCAAAATGGCGCAAAGCGCCATGGCGCTTTTTCCTTTGGCGCTAGCGCCAAGCGCCAGCGCCACGGCGCTTTTCCATCTCAAGTCACGCCCCTAAAATTCTGCCCCTGGATAGCGGAATGACTCCATGGCGTCATGGCCCTGGCGCCATTAGGCACATATTTACAAAGCTAATAAAGCAATTACAAAAGCTAATAACCTAATTTTCGGTAAAAAAATTTCAACCACCGATTCACCTTGATAATCCCCGCTGGGCGATTTCTGTTCGCTTTCGATCGTCGGGTCGTGTTCATCTTTCGGACTGGAGTTATCGCCTGCGTTGTACAATGCAACTTTAAAACAACTCAAATGTGGCACTTTCCGTTGGGAAATGAAACTTGACGAAAAATACTGACCTAAATGTGGACTTTCCCCGCCGCTGATCCTCGAGTGTGTCCTAGAATCGACTTCTTTACGCGATTTGTAGCCCCTGGGTAAAAGGGCATAAAAATTATGTAAAGTGTCGTGCAGGGACGTATCCAGGATTTTTGAGCGGGGGGGGGGGCTGCTTGTTTACGGGGGCCGGCGAGGGGGGGGGCTCAGCCCCCCCCCCCCCTAAATTTTTCGCTACATAGTGGCGGAATGGCGCCATGGCGCTAGCGCCATTAGTAGGCGCCACGTCATGGCGCAATTGGCGTTGGCGCCAGCGCCATGGAACGCTGTATATGTATGTAAATATACATACAAAACAGCAAAAAGCACAACATTGAAGGTATTTATAGCGATTTGCGGTCACATGGAGCAAATCTGATGATAATACCTTATGTCTGGTGAAGAATGCGCGCTTGCGCGCAAAATTTTTTACGCTGACATTGAAAAAGTCGCATTTTCCAGTCACTTTTTGGGCTCGCCCCGGGAAGGGGGGGGGGCTGCAGCCCCCCCGCCCCCCCCCCCCTGGATACGGCCCTGGTGTCGTGCGTAATTCAACCCCCCCGGGAAATGTCACTTTACAGGTGTGGATGGGGGCTCAGGTATTTTTTATAATGAGATCTTTTTTCGATGTTAATGTAGGCAACTGAGCAGTGAGCAGGATCTGACAGATCGATAGCTGGAGTTCTTGGGACGCTTCAATGTGCCTACACGCACACTACCTAGTTTCCCATAGTTTTCAATTGTAGCTTCGCTTATCTGAATGAGGCAGACAAAGCGCTCGATGTTCAGCGTGGTGCCGTACATAGCGTTTTGTTGCAAACCTTGGTCTGGCAATCCAATCACTCATTTGTGCGCTGGTCCAAAGGCGACCCACCTGTCAATAGGGTGGCAGACGGTACGGCCTTGCGGTAAACCGTACGGTACGGTAAATTTTCTATTTTGCGGTAAACGGTACGGTACGGTAAATCTCAATTTTGCGGTAAACGGTACGGTACAGTAAATCTGAAAAGTGCGGTACGCGGTACGGTACGGTAAATTCTACCACCCTACCTGTCAATTACATTTTTTCGCACTAATGCTACTTCAAAGCGTCTAAATGAATACCTGTAACAGTAAGCCACCAATAAAACTGCTAAATTAAGCCAGTGCACAAGGTAATAAGCAACACGGCAAATTCATTCTACGAGTCGTAAATACATTGGGATTGGGATTTTTTCTATTTAGGTGATATGGTATATACCTATTGTTTTTCAACTTTTCTGCTGTTCTCACTTTTTTAACTACTTGTACCTTTTTTTACTTCAAACCCCGAAAAAGTGAAACCACTTCCCTGAAATGTTTTTTACGCGTCCATTCGTTCACAGTAGTGATGTGAAAACGCCATGGCGCTGGGTGGGCGCTATTTCCCCGTGGGACTTTTTAAGTACCCGTGGTCCTCTGAAGTGGCGCTTTTTACATCACTTCAGAGGAGCCATTTACCCCCTAAAATCAAAGACGCCCCCCCCAAGGAAACCCCCTCAAAAGCCTCCTCAATCACACCCCACCTAAAGTTAGCCTGAATTTTGGTGGCCGCGTCGTTCATTTGCTCCTTCATCTCGAGGTATTGCTTGCGCTGGTGCATCGTCCTAAAACTAGCCTGGATTAAAGTTGCCGCGTGCTCGTCGCTTGGCGTCGCGCTAGGGGGATGGGGTGGAAAAAGGAACTTTACCTACACTTTAGGGAAGTGTAAAGTGTTGGTCGAAGACTTTTTGATGGCTTTCTAAAGATTGGAGAGAGTTGAAATTGTTAAATTGACTTACAGTAAGCTTACGGTGCTCAGGCTTCTAAATATTTGTGCGTCAGGTGCGGTGCGGTGTTTTAGCTATTGACATTTCAACTGTGCGTGTTTCCACTCGTTGCGTGGGTTTGAAATAAACCCCCGTCCCCACAAAGGGCCGTCTGAATATCTTATAATCAGTATACATTCTATGCTTGCTGCGGTGGTTCAATTTACCGTATTTGCTTGAATAATCCCCCGGGGTATTATTATTTCTTCAAGACTTTTTTGAGGCGGGAACTATTCGAGGGAGGGTTATTATTTCGTCAATTTTTGAGCATGTTTCGATCAGATCATTTCACGACATGTGGATCATTAAACAATAACATGCCGTTTTTGTTAAAATTAGGCACAACAAATTGATCAAATCTCTTAGGGGGGAATTATTCAAGGGGGAATCATTTTTTCCTCACTCGTCTTACAGGGGGGATTATTCAAGGTGGGAACTATTCAAGCAAATACCGATAATGTGTTAAAATACATCTAAAGCTTGAAGCCTTGCTGCCTTGCTGTCTGCTAATTATAAATACTATCGTAACATAACATCTAAGAATACGCCACGTCACTATAAATTAAAAAAAACATGGCACTGCCGCCTTTTGGCCCAATTGAATGGCGCTGACGCCATTCGCCTTTATTTTTTAAAATCAATATGGACTTACTGGCAGTCTTCTTGGTTGTGGTCCGCGTCGGTGTTTGTGGGTGCCTGCGGGTGCGATTTTTCTGGCTATTTTTGCACTTGAAACGGTACCAGGGTGCCGCTTTGTGACATGGGCCACACCCCCAACCCCCGAAAGCCTTGAGCCTTCTATGTATCCCAGACCCCACTCCACTATTTTACTAATTTATCCTGAGGAGTTTTGGATACTTGAACCCCTCCTGAACTTGATGCCCATTGAACCCCTCCCCCAAATCACCAAGCTATCTCAATGCTTAGAGCATATTTTGAGCATTATGAGTAGCAAAAAGTCTGAAAAACAACTCCCCTGGGAATTCTTTAAGGATGTACAGTATTTGAAGCTCACCAAGTATCTATAAAATAATGTTGCTGTTTTCCTCCCTTTTTGCCTTCTACATATTGAAGAAGCCTAAATGTATATAGAACTCCCTAAACCCCCCAGCTCAAAAAAATGTTCAGCTATGTATCTATCTGGAATTTTCTATCTATCTAAAACCCCGCAAGAGTCAAAGTGCACAATATCCCCGATCTGTCACCCTGATCCCTGAACACCCTGTCAAGTGATAAATCTGACAGCACTTCTACCAAATCTGTCACTCAACCAAAATGCACAGAGCATGGCACTGCATATTAAACTGCCTCCGCATCAAGTTCGGCACCAATTTTCACATGTGATTTCTTAAAATATACCCACTCAGCAATTATTTACACGTTCACGTGTAAAAAAAATAAAATATCGGTTCCGAACTTGATGTGGAAGCAGTTTACATTTATTACTCTTGGCACCCTCCCTATCAACATACCGAGGGCGGGGCATCAGAATCAGGACGCTTTTGTTGCATTGTCGGCGCTGCGCTCAGCAAATCTTTTTTCATTGCCTGCAATTGGTTATCGGAATTAGGAAGTGAAATCTAAATATAAATATGTCCACCATTATTTTTGAAAACAAAGTTTTTTCAATTTTACATGGTCCTTTATGATGGCCTTGAATTTGTTATATTCTTCCGGGTCGCCGATTGGTACCGTGCCGCCGTGATCTACATTTTGGAAATTTGCCAAAAAATTGATCATATATTTCTACACGTGCAATTAAAATTATACCAACCATTTCTATACTGCAGTAGGCAGTCGAAAAATAACGAGCCAAATTCATAGATGTCGTTGGGCTGATTTCTGGCGTAAAATTTAATAGGCCCGACGACTTTTTTTCGGCCTGCCCGATTGATTGTATCAAAAATTTTGCCCAACCAAAGGCGGCCGCCCCCCCCCCGGGTAAGACATACCGTATTTCCTCGAAATACCCCCGGGGGTGATTGTTTCGAATTTTGAGGGGGGTAATTCGAGGGGGGGCTTATTATTTCGCCAGAAATTTTTTGAAATTCCAGTACTGAATTGTCGTCTGTAACGTACGCAGACGTAGAAATATGCAACAATAACCGCAATATGTAAAGGTCTATGGACTTATATAAGTATGCAGATGACATAAACAGTGTTCTCACGTATTATAAGAATTCAATTGTCATTAACGTTCTCTTTACACTCATTTTGGGGGGTATTTCGAGGGGGGCTAATAAATTCATAGTGGTCATTTTGAGGGGGGGTATTTCGAGACGGGGGGGGTATTTCGAGACGGGGGGGTATTTCGAGACGGGGGGGGGGGGTATTTCGAGGGAATACTGTAAAAAGGTGCCAGAGATGTCACTTCTATTAAGCGATTTAGCGGGCTTCCGTTGTTACAGGGGCAAAAAAAAATTCAAGTGTTTATTTTTCTTTTGTAATTTTTTTGTTTACGAAATTTTTTTTGCTAGTTTTCGGAAATGTTTTCAACTTTTAAAATTTTGGTTCCCCGTCATTTAGTAGAGCCACAATGCGGTTCTGATTTGAGAATCTGACATTTCAGATGTTATTCGGGCAATAATGTGGTAGCGTAAATTTCCACATAAATAAATAGGTATTTATTTTTATATGGTTGTGCTCTGCCCAACTCTGCTAAATGAACCCTTTGTGAAAGCAACGCAGTGTAATGTGAGGACAAAATTAATACACCTCACTTTTGCGACTTATTGAAATGACAAATTTGAGTGCAAAGTAGGGTGGAAACTGATTTTAATCTGATTTTTTTAACTAATAGGGTTTTAAGTAGGGTTTGAGTGCACTTGATTTTTTAACTGATTTTTTTAAATCTGATTTTTTTATTAAAGAGTTTTAATTCAACAGATTTTAATCTTAAAAAATCAAAATGAAAAATTTCTGGTAGACACTAGGTATTTTGCAATTTTTGAGTGCAAGCGCGCAATTTCCCATACACATTGCCATTGGTGGTGTTTTCATGGGGTTTTGGGCATTTTTAGTGTAAAAGTTTGCATTTATTCATGCTACCGTGTAATAATAAGCCATGATATGCTAGTATAGAATATAATATACAACCAATGTGCTCCTACATACTTCTACAGTGTGTAGCATCACTGTCAATGTATTAGCCTTCTTTTACAACCTTATTTAAGCACTATTCCATGCTGAACTTCACTTGAAGTCACGAACGTTCGACAAAAGGCGATATATTTATGTAATAAGTTGATGTAAAATGGATATCTTTTAAAGAAATCACTGCTTATAATGCAATCCCATGACTCCACAGTCATAATATAACCACAATAGACATAACAATACAACAACATTGACTGACACTTAGCATACACATATTTTTCTCTATACCCCCATTTTGGACGATTTTTAAAAAATCTGATTTTTATTTAAAAAAATAAAAATAAAAATTAAGAAAAGGCGTTTAAAAAATTGTTGGTTTTTGTTCCAACCCTAGTGCAAAGTGTGCATTCGAAAGATCGAATCTTACAATCAATCGGGTCGCCGAAAAAAAGTGTCTGGTTAATTAAATCTCACACCTGAGCGTTTCCCTCGCGAGGGACTCTAAAAGTGGCCGAAATCCGTCGGGCACCGGGTAACGGGCTTGACCCTCGGCCGTCTGCCCGTTTCCAGCCATTTTTGCGGGAAATTTAAATTAATACTGCGGCGTAAAATGCTTAATTTGATCTGTTTTGATGTAGCCCGATATGATAGATGAATAGTAGAAAATCTATGGATTTTTTATTTAAGTGTAGGATCTGCGGGGGGGGGGGCTGTGGTTCGTTGAAAGTTTTTGTGCCGTTAATATGTCGTTTTTTTAAATGGCCTGACTTTTTAAAAGTATTTTAGAAAAATCTATTGTATTTCTACTTAATTTTAGCCTGATTTTCAGAAGGGCAAGATTAGTTCAGGGCAAAAGTTTCGAAAATTGATCAATCAGCTTTGAACGTATTCGAGCGTGAGCCTACTGTTGACGCAGATTTTGAGGTAGGTATACTCGGCGGACCGCATGCTATGCAGTTTTCTGAAGGAAACACTCCATCATGACGTCATCATTAATAAAATTACAATAATTCCAGCAAAAAAGAAGAAAAAAACATGATGGGAAAAACATTCCTCGTTTGTACGTGACTCCGCCTTTTTCGTTTTTAAAAAAATATTTTTCTTTTTGTGAAAGTGCATACAGCTCGCGCGTGAATGACCAAGACATAAATAATTTTGGGCGCATACTTTGCGGTCCGCCGAGTATACCGTATTTCCTCGAAATCCCCCCCCCCCCGCTCGAAATACCCCCCCCCTCGAAATACCTCCGTGAAAATGGGCACTGAATTAGTACCCCCTCGAAATACCCCCCCCCCCCAATTGAGTGTAAAGAGAACGTCAATGACAAAAGCTGCGGTTTATGACCCGGGCAATGCATAACACACGTTAAAAACGATGATTGTCTTACGTTAGAACATGGTTTATACCATCTACATACTTAGGTATATTTATAAGGCTGTAGAGGTAGACTGTTTGCTCAACATGGTGGTTTTTGTTGCATTTTTCTACGTCTGCGTACGTTATTAGTACTGGGAGTTGAAAAAATTTCTGGCGAAATAATACCCCCCTTTAATTCCCCCCCTCGAAATACCTCCCCTCAAAATTGTCACTCTGAATAAATATACCCCCTGGGGGTATTTCGAGGAAATACGGTATTAATGGTGCGTACCAGAGTTGCGAAAGCGTATTTACGCTTACCCGAAATACCCGGGTAAATGGGTATTTATACTTACGCTTACGCTTACGCTTTCAGAAAATACCCGTACGCTTTTTTACGCTTTCCCGGCCAAAATACCCGGGTACTCAAAGCGTAAAAAAGATTTTCACACTGTTCAGTTGTACACTTTTGAAAAAGCATAAAACCACAAAAAAGAGTGAACTGCGTACCAAAAAAATTACTGCGTGCGTGCAGTAATGTGCTGGAAATAGTGGCACATTTACAAATTGTGTCGCAGTATGAATGTTTTGCTAATACTGTGTCGTCGAGCAAAATCATGGCTTCAGATAAGAAATTTTGGGCTGAAAATGGATTCCGACGACGATGTTGTCGCCGTCGACAGCAATAACTCCAAGTTGGACGATACAAAGATGACTTACCGTGTTTCTTCTAAGAACGGCAGCCTCCAATAGAACGGCACCTCCCATAGAACGGCAGGCAAATAAAGTTGACAAAAAAATTGAACGGTGCTCTTCTATTAGAAGAAATACTGTAAGTGTCGCTGCCGATGAATTGCCAAACAACATATGAGGGCAGACTACTAAGTGGACATCCGAAAAATGTCGCTGAAAGCTTGAGTTGGAAAGAATTCACTGAGAAAACGTCTCTTAAAAAATTTTTACGCTTACGCTTTTATTTACGCTTTCCCAGGTATTTTAAAAATACCTTACGCTTTCAGTATCCATACTGAAAATTTGGAAAGTGTATTTACGCTTACGCTTACGCTTTCCAAAAATACCGGTATTTTAACAACTCTGGTGCGTACGACTACTAGGTAATCTACTGCCGAAAGTTTACAAATTTGGTAAACTCGTATATAAGCTTTGAGTGCATTTGAGTTTAGCAAAATAAGTAGTTTTTAATCTCTGTCAACTTTAGTGAGTCATTCATTCATTCCTGTTTACTCAGATGCCGCTAAAGCTGATTTATGTATGAGTTTGCTATATCCTCTGTTTATCTGTGGTCAACTAGTTGGTTTAGGGCCAATGTGCCTACACACACTAGTTTTCACCGTGACTTCGTGTGAAAACTGAAAATTTTTCAAATGCAAATTAACGAACATGGTTGAATGATTTAATTTAATTTAAATTAGAATTTAAATTAATGAAAGTTAAGCTTTGAAAATTTGAAAATTAGAACACCTATAGCATACAATAAGAGTAGGCTGAATGTCGCCATGTCGCCATTTCAGTTTTCACACATGTCACGGTGAAAACTAGTGTGTGTAGGGCCATTGTGATAAATACAGATGAGCTTAAAACAGACTTATTTGTTTCGGAAATTTTAACCGTAAATTAATGCAAGACACAATCATTAACGATTGGAAAATCAATAGAATACCAAGAGCGCTCTGTTCAAGTAAAATAATTCATGTTAAAATGGTCAAAATTCAAATCTTTCCGCTCAATTCAAGAAAACATCGCGATGGAACGAAATAAAAACTGTGGAAAATGTAATCAACCCTGCTGGATTGTTTTCAATCGTCTATTGAAATTATGCTCTGTTTGATTCAATTATGTGGGCTGATTGAATTTTTCGCTCGTAATCCAGAATTCAACTGTATAAATTGCATCTTATCTGCGGTAAAAATGCACATCTGAGTTAAAAAAATGTCCGATGAAACCTAAGCCTTCAACTTATATACCGATGAACCATTTCATTATGAATACCTATCACAATTTTTTTTTTACCAAATCAGACAGTTAATCGTATTTTGTAGAATAAGTATATCAAATTGAGTTGCATCTAGTGATGGAAAAGCGAAAAGGAAAAGGAAAATAGGAAAAGGAAAAGGAAAAATGGCGCCAGGCGCCAATGGCACCATGACGCCATTCAAAATAATGGCGCCAGCTGCCAAATGACACTAGAAACAATGGCGCCAGCTGCCAAATGAAACTAGAAACAATGGCGCCGTGCGCCAAAATGGCGCCAAGAAGAAAAGTCACTTTTTCAGCGTGTCTATTATAACAGAAGCATTTATAGAACAGCACACAGTGTTGTTACATTTCCCTCGCCGTCGAAACTAAAAAAACTTGCTTGATCCTGCCTCTTGAATAGTTGGTGAGATCAAATTGAAGAACTTTTGAAGATTTGGCATAAGTTTATGCATTCAAAAAACCTTCAAATGCATGCCTAACTCTAAATTCCATTAGATGAGTACCGTTTTTGGGACAAATTTGGGACAAATAACAACAATATTCAAAAAGTCGATAACTCCATGTTTTATACCCAGCAAAAAGTCAATTAGGGCACTCTTTCAAAAATTTATAAAGTGAATAAACTATGTATATACTTTGCATACTTTGCATAGTAAATACTTTGCCTATATTAAAATAGGTAACAATTTGCAGTTTGGACATGACAATACTGCTGTTTTTACCACATCTTGGCGCCTTTTCTGGCGCCACCCAAAACAATGGCGCCAGCGAAAAATGACTCTAAGCGTCAAGGGCGCCATGGCGCCATTTGAAATAATGGCGTCAGGCGCCAGAGAAAAGGGTACCGAGCGCCAATGGCGCCATGGCGCTGGCGCCCTTTGGCGCCATTGAAGGGCGCCAGCGCCATGGCGCCATTCCATCACTAGTTGCATCTTTTCTCATCCTCTTTTAAACATGGGAATATTGTGTTACACTTTCGTAAAAAGGAAAGTAAATACCCATGCTGATTTTGCACTTCCTTTTCGAGTAAAAGAATGGCTGCATAGCCCAGGCTCAGCTAAAAAAATGCGAGTAATTCAATGCATAAAAAACACAAGAAACTTTTCAATTCATCATCAGCACAGAAACAAGAAGGTGCAAAAAGTAATTACCCGATCACCTCGTAAAATTAAGTATGCAAAGCATATTACGTATTACGTATGTGTAGATTTATTTACAGTGTCACGTCGAATAAGAACCATTGCCCTTTGAGTAACAAATTGATTGAGGCCCTCCTTTTAGAAATACCATCCCGAATAAATAAATAGAAAACCTACTAGAAATAAAACCTGCACCTGCACCGTCTGTGCCGGAAAATATAGAATAACCCCCAAAAGTCTCAGTTATATTTGAGTTATATCTGCTTTTAAAAGTCGAAAACTGCTGTTAATAAGTTAATTTCAATGAAATTGCATTTTAATTTTAATTTTCAATTCTCAGCCAGCGATCTGTCCAATGGGCTTTCTCATTGTCTATCATAAAGTTCCAAATGTTGATAATAAAGTGTAAAATCTTCTGCCTCTGCTCTCATCAAATATTGGCGCAGCGGCTTTTCCACGAAATGCTTTTGGACAGGATCAAAAAATCATCTAGGAAAAAGTCCGGTAAAAAATATGGACTTATCGACTTCTTCAAATATTTGTTTACCAGCCTCGCTTTTACAATAAATTGGAATTGGAAAATAGAATCTTGATCTATCTTGATATGATCTTGCTAAAAAGTACACCCTCGGAAAGCTCCTACTTAAATAACTCCCACAAGAAAACTTTCCATAAACTCATTTCCCTTTTGAGGGGGGGGGGGGTGCTTATTCTCTGTATTACGGTAATCCCGGGGCACCAGCACTCAGCTTTATATGCGCAGCGCACTACACAACGCACTACGTACTGATGAACTCTACATACATTTTATGTAGCGTGCTAAATGCGTAAGCTTTGAACTTCCTCGCTCGACCTAGTTTATGTTTTTGCTCGAGGCTTTTGGCTGTTGCCAACAAACTTTCAAAGTGCAAAAGTTCACAACAACAAAACTTTGGGGGAGTTGACATTTCTAGCTGTGGGGAATTGATGGTGAAATACATAGTTAAATATTTACATGTATTTGAAGTAAATATTTACCTATGTATTTCATTCATGTTTTTGTATTTGTAATTAAAAAAACCCTCAGATGAATTAATTAATTAATTAAACCTCAAAAATTAAATCACTCTGAAAAAATGCAGAGAAAACATAAATACCCAAGTATAAATGAGATCTTTTTATATTTTCTTTTCATACTATACCAATATAATCAAATCTCTCAGGAAAAAAAAACATGGAGAAATATAAGATTTTTTATATTTTATTTTATTTGAAAAAGATAGATTTTTGGAACGCCGTTCACAATGTATTTATCCTGAATACCTGTAATTTATGAGTCGCTTTTTGGCTGCGCGGAAATTTGGTTTTAGAATATCGCGGGGATTTAGAAAACTATCATTATAGGAGCAAATTGTGGTCTGATCTATTAATTTGGAGTTATAAAGGGTTGTTAAAAATTCTATGGAATTATCTGTGTATTTATTGAAAGACAATTACCTACCTCAACAACCGAATGGTTTATTTTCAGGCACAAAGGTATTGCGATAACATTTTTTTTGTCTTCAAATCAAATCCGCATTGCATCAGGCAGCGTGTAACTGCTGAGGTAAATGATTTCAGATACAATGAAACGGGTACCCGAAAAAAAAACCGAAATTGATGAGTACAGGGAATCCTGGTATTCACTATGCCATAAGTAGGGATAAGTATAGGTAATATCCTTCTTCAAAAACACTACATAAATTCCAAATAATATACGGCTAAATAGACAGGTCCCAGTTTCGCATGTGTTTGCCGCATTTCAACGCGACAGAAATGTTCAATTCCTAATGGGTCTCATCTATTTCACGTCAAAAGGACAGGGCAATTTCACAAAAGTACGGTATGTAATGACGTCAGAATGTGGCGCAGCGATCAGAAAAGCTTACCAAATGTGTTTCCAGGAAAAGAAAGATGCAAATGCGAAAAAAAATAATCAAATCAAGCTTCGACAATCTACATGCATGTATTTATTAAAGAATACACTACTCGCAACAAGTGCACTATGCTACACAGTTGTTAAAATGTAAGTACATTTACTCGAAAAATACGCGTACGCGGTAAATACATTTACATATACTTTAAAAAAAGTAATGTACTCACTTTTACGCGTACATTTTAATAGTACACGCGTACAGAGAAAATGTATTTTTGTTGCTAAAATCCCAATTTTCTGTTGCTAAAATAAGAAAATTTTGAAGAAATCATATCATTTTTTAAACCCCCCCTGAATATTCACTAAAAAAACGTTATTTATTATGTCTTCCAGTGTAAAACTCACTCTAACATGTAAAAAGTAGCAGCTTTTTCGTTTTCCAGGGGAAAAGTACTCGCTTTTACATTTTTCCGGGAAAAAAGTATTTTACTCACATTTACGCATGAGTACGAGTGAAAAAAGTATTTTACATTTTCTATACTTTTTGGTGAGTAAAAAAAAATACTTACATTTACATATACTTTTTAAAAAAGTTCAGTAATTCTAACAACTCTGCTATGCTAATCCACAAATAATACCTTCACTTTCACTGACACTAAAGCGACCACAATCATGCATTTTCCCTGGTTCCTGTAATGGCGCCATGTGGCTATATTTTAGCGCCAATGAATGGTTAATTCACCGTTTAGCGCCATTTTACGTTGTGCCGTTGGCGCCAGGCACTATTTTCTTATAATGCTGCGATTACAGCTCGGGTGTAAAATTGACTGGGTGTAAAATTAATTACAGGTGAATGGATAAAGATATGGCGTTGTAATTTTGGTCAAAGAAAGCGCACATGAGATGTTGCTTGTGTCCAAAGCTCATCAGTTTATTTTGATTGTATTAGAAGTTATGAATTTTGGCGCAAATTTTTTAAATTTACACCCTAATTTTACGCAACCTACAGCGCATAATTGGAAAAATTGTGCTAAAATTCATAACTCCCAGTGCGATTAAAATAAACTCATGAGATTTGGACACAAGAAACGTCTGCATCTAAGCTTTCTTTGATTGAAATGACAATGTCGTATTGTTATCCATTCATCTGTAATCAATTTTACACCCAAAATCAATTTTACGCCTGGTCAATTTTACGCCCGAGCTGTAATCGCAGCATAATGGATATTCTACCAAAACCTGGGCTGGGCCCCAGGCTCAGATTCGTGCAGCGGCGCCAAAACTTGGCTCCAAAATTTCTGGCGCCTTGGCGCCCAGCGCCATTTTTCGCTGGCGCCGTGCCAATTCCAATGAACCGCCGCGGCAACGTTTCTCATTGCGACGCGACGGCGACAAGGGAAGTCCGACTGATTTCCGCGCGCTGGTCGAGCGAAATAATTGCTTTTTCTCTACAAGCGCGTCGACATGCGCGTGGATACCGTGAATACCCAATTAGTGCCCTCATTTGAATAATTCCCCCACTGGCATTCGTGTGAGGACAAAAATAATTACCCCACTTGAATAGCCCCCCCCCCTGTTTAATGGGTGATAACAGAATGTCCACAACGTACAGCGACAGCAGATCACACTTGTAAAAAGTATTTACCTATTTTATATCCACCGACACACGTGCCACGTCTGTTTGGACTGTTTGTAGATTGGCAGATTCCCTTGTCCGTAACAAGTTGTCATACGATGGATTCGTCAAAATAGCCCCACACGCGATAGTTGATATCGACACCAAATGTCAACTGGTTCCGTTCCCAATTTAAAGCTTGCATTTGAACGTGGTTCGTCGGCTCGTCAGCAAGCTTTGAATCGGGATCGGCACCAGTTGACATTTGGTGTCGATGTCAACTAGCGTGTGTGGGCCCAATGTTGATGTATATTCTGATGAAAACCCCCACTTTCCCCTTGAATCATCCCACCGCGAATAGTTTCCCAAAAGTCTAATGCAAAATATAATCCCCCAGGGGGACTAATCGAGGATTTACGGTATGTATAGACATACATGCGTAGTAGCGGGAACTTGACCCATGGGCATTGGACATCTACTCAATGTGTGACGAATATAATGATCATACAACGTAAGTACCGAAAGAAAGGGGAAAGTAAGTATTCTAATACCTATACACATGTATTTGAGTTATGTCGATTTTAATTTCCGACTATCAATACAAAAACTCACGAAAAACACTTGGAAACTTGAACACTCATTGGCAAAAGCGAAGTGAAATGGCAAGTAAATTGGCAAAAGCTAAGTAAAAAAAATAAAATAATTTCCCTTCCCTTTTGCCAATTTCCTTCTCAATTCATTTCTCACTTCTCATTTCACTTTGCGTTTGCCACTTCTCAATTTGCGGAACTGGCCCCAGGAATTGCAATAACGATGTCCCACTATCAAATTGAAAATAAACTTTACTGTTTCCGAATGGCTATAAGCTAGTTTTTGACAACGAGAATGAATTTTTTTGGTACTGTGAAATAGTGAGAATCAAATACAGCACGCCGCTGAAAGATTTGCATATCACAAAAAAGCACGCAGCCAAAATACACTTAAAATACCTACCCTATTTCGTTTTATGCATAGTATAAAATCACTTTCTCGCAGTGATGTCATCATGCAAATGCGGTGAATTGCGTGCAAAAAATATAAGAAAGCTAAGCTAAAGCCGCGCAGGTTTGCCCGTATCAAGTGTTTACGAAAATTGATCGCCTGTGCTGTGAAACATACCGTATTTCCTCGAAATACCCCCCCCCCCTTGAAATACCCCCCCCCTCTCGAGACCACTATGAAACAATCACCCCCCCCCCCTCGAAATACCCCCCCCCCCAAATTGAGTGTAAAGGGAACGTACATGACAATAACTGTAGTTTGTGTTCAGTGTACTGCAGAACACACGTTAAAACAATGTAGGTGTCACGTTAGAACAGTGTACATACCATCTACATACTAATATTAGTCTACAGAACCTTATAAATGGCGGTTTTTGTTGCATTTTTCGACGTCTGCGTACGTTTCAGACGACAATTTCGTACTTGGTTTTCAAAAATTTTTTAGTGAAATAATAACCCCCCCCCTCGAAATACCCCCCCCCCCTCGTTTGACCCCCCCCTCTCGGGACCACTATGAAACAATCACCCCCCGGGGGGTATTTCGAGGAAATACGGTAGTTGTTAAAACGTATTTACGTTTACTCAAAAAGTACGTATACTCGAGTACTGAGTAAATACGTTTTCGTATACTTTGAAAAAAGTACCTGTACTCGCTTTTACGTATACTTTTTGAAAGTACTCGAGTACAGAAAATGTATTTCAGGTAGGTTTTGTTATAGTCTTTTTCAAGGGATAAATGGGGGAAAAGGGAGAAAAAAGTGAAAAATAGGGAATTTTTATAAAAAAATAGCTTCAAATGGCAAATAACACATGAACTAGTGAGTTTGAAGGTTAAAATGGTCAAAAAGGTACGCAAATAAGTGATTTTGAGTGAAAATTGGGGCAAAATTCCTCAAAAATACTCACTTTTACGTTTTCTGGGCGGAAAAGTATTTTACTCATGTTTACTCATGAGTAAAAGTTAAAAAAATTAATTTACGTTTTCGGTACTTAGAGTGTGAGTAAAAAATAAATACTTTACGTTTACGTATACTTTGAAAAAAGTTCAGTACTTTTAACAACTCTGCTGTGAAAACGCCTAAAGGGCTTTTGGCGCTAGGCGCCATTTATCGACGCCATTCATTTTTGCGATATAGCAAATACAAAAAAGTGGTGTCACAGTTTATTTTTTTGGGCTTGTGCCATGACACTTTTTTGTACTAATTTTGGTGATAACTTTATGCAAATATATATTTCACCCTGACGCACACGCGTGCCCAAGCGATATAAATACCTACCATATTTCTCCGAATAGAAGAGCGCCGTTCTATTTTTTCGTCTTTTTTACTTGTTTACTTTGTTTCGTTCTTTTGCAGGTGCCCTTTTATTGGAAGTATGCAGCTCTATTAGAAGAAATACGGTACTCATGAACGTTCATATTTATACATAAATACAAGTACCTCTATACTTTTCTATGAGTAGTTTACATTGAGAACGTGTTCCATTTCAAGTTTCGTCGCATTGTTTTTACAGAAAATATTTACCTACATATAAATATCAGAGACGTTTTTCAGTATTTTCGACAGAAAAAGTGAACCAACTGAACTAAAATGATTCGGTTAATGACCAAAAAAGTGAAAACATTGGATTGGATGTGGGCGAGTTCAACAAAAACAGTCAATTTACAAAAGGAAAGGAAGCACTGCATATATATTTACCTAGGAAAGGAAGCACTGCAAAAAAATGCTTTTCAATATGGATGTGTCAAAAAATTTGGGTCCAAGTCAATGTTACGATGCCTCCACGTTTTGTTGGGCATGCCTTACCGGTTAAAAATATTTTGGGCCAATTAAATTTGGCTCCAGGTTCCTGAATGGACTGTGAAAAACACACACTATTTGAGCTCTGAAAATGCGTAGTTGTATATCATTGGCAGGCGGCAGGTGCCAGCTTTGTTTAAGTGGGATGCATTTTATGGCCATTTATATTCGCGGCTTTATAATGCTGTAAAACCGAACTAAAACTAAATACTGGCATGACTGCGAAATGTGCCGTGGCCAACAGATTTCATTTCGGATTGTATAGCCGCTTTGTGCGGCTGGGGAACGGCGCCATCGGGAAGTTTCGGTTGAATAAAAAGCATGGGCGTTTTGCAGAGTTTGGGTACCAATCGAACTGATGGAATTGAATGACATACCGTATTTCCTTCAAATACCCCAGGGGGTTTATTTTTTCAGTGTGCAAATTTTGATCGGGGTATCTCGATGGCGTGGGTATTTGGAGGGTTTTTTTTCAAAAGCTCGCTCAGACCTCGGTTGTTTCCGAGAGGGGGTATTTCTAGCAGAGTTGTTAAAATACCGGTATTTTTGGAAAGCGTAAGCGTAAGCGTAAATACACTTTCCAAATTTTGAGTATGGATACTCAAAGCGTAAGGTATTTTTAAAATACCTGGGAAAGCGTAAAAAAAGCGTAAGCGTAAAACTTTTTTTTAACAGAGTCTTTGTTCAGAGGGTTCTTACAAAATCAAGCTCCCAGCGAAAAATTTTTTACACCCACTTGGTAGTCTGCCCTTAGATTAATTCAATTCATTGGCAATTCATAGGCAGAAACACTAAGTCATTGCCGCAGGCAGAGTTCACTAAGGCAGAGGCATTGCCACTTGCCAGTGCATTATTGCACACACGCATTCTTTGGGACGCAGTATTTTTGGTACTTTTTCAAAAGCATAAAACCGTACTGTGTGAAAAGATTTTTTACGCTTTTAGTACCCGGGTAATTCGGCCGGGAAAGCGTAATAAAGCGTACGGGTATTTTATGAAAGCGTAAGCGTAAGCGTAAGTATAAATACCCATTTACCCGGGTATTTCGGGTAAGCGTAAATACGCTTTCGCAACTCTGATTTCTAGGAAATACGGTAAACACATTTTGATGGATTCAAACTTCAGATGGAGGGAAAGGTGTACATACTCAACATGTGTCCCGCATAGTGATGGAAAAGCGCCATGGCGCTGGCGCCTGGCGCTAGCGCCAAAGCAAAAAGCGCCATGGCGCTTTTGGCGCTTGGCGCCTTTTTGCTGTGGCGCCATTGGCGCTTGGCGCTGGGGTTTGGAAAAGCGCCATGGCGCTTTTGGCGCTTGGCGCTATGACGCCGTGGCGCCATTGGCGCTTGGCGCTAGTGTTTTAAAAAGCGCCAAAAAAGCGCCAAGAAGTACTAAAAATTCTTTATTATTTTATGCAGAAAGACCTGTTTAGTATAGTTTACATAAGTATATGTGCTACTGTAAGTGTATTCCCGGATCAACATACCCTATTCTGGATTACTTTGTAAACAATGTCCCTGTGATTGCATGGGTATTCAACATTTCTCCCATCTGATCCGAATTATGTAAGGCTTTATGTGACTATTCATCGGACTGGTAACACTCTTCACATAGGTTTTAGCCCAATCACTATATACTGAGCTCGTTCCTTGCAGTTTTGTTTAAGCAGGGTCAAAGGACCCTGTAAAGTGTAAAGTGAAGCAATAAACATCATCCAAAATTTCGTAAATACAACTTTGTTAAGTGTCATGCGAATTGCGAAATGTCAAAGGTTCAATCAAAAAATGTCTTAAAATTTACTTCTCGACATTTGACACTTGATTTTACAGCGTGTGGAATCACTATCTGAAGCCATTCCAACAACGGCAATAAAAAATTTGAAACCTCAAAATCCTGTGTTCAAAAGTGACTAGCAAAACTCGAAACTGCAATATCCTAGTAAAAAATCGAAAGTATTCCAAAAAAAATAAAACTTCATTTGAAAATTTGAAAATTATTTTTTGGGCAAAACAACTAAATTCCAAGAGTAATTAAAAAACACCTAAAAATCTTAGCACTTTTTACAGATGGTTTGTTTTTCTTAGCCCAAACACCCAGCTGTAAAATATCATAACAAAAAGAATAAAAGTGACTTGAGTTGACTTATTTATATCTTGCGCCAAAAACAAATTAATAGCAGTGCATTAGCATGGCTGCATATATGATAAGCAACAAATTTTTGGCGCTGGCGCTATTGGCGCTTGGCGCCAACATCCTCTGGCGCCATTGGCGCTTGGCGCCGTGGTCTAGAAAAGCGCCATGGCGCTTTTGGCGCTTGGCGCCATTTTGCTCTGGCGCCATTGGCGCTTGGCGCTGGAGTTCGGAAAAGCGCCATGGCGCTTTTGGCGCTTGGCGCCAAAGTCCTGGCGCTTTTTCCATCACTAGTCCCGCACACTAGTTTGCTATAGATCAGTTTTGAACAAATTTGAGTTCACCGGAATGAGGAGCCCGTCAAGTCAACTGCTGTTGATTCATTGTGCAAAATTCAAGTGTGTTAACAACATATTTATCAGTTACCGAAATTTCGGTCGTAAACCAGTGTTTAATGCGATCTATACGGGATCCTGAGAATCTACGGTGCGCTGGATGCTGAGTGGCTATTCCACACTTTATCAAATGGGGAAATGGATAGCGTAACGTAGAAATGGGTTAGTATAGTGCCTAAGTGATATGTGGGGCAAGTTCATGAACTGATTGTGTCCACACACTCTAGTTTGTGGTCGAGATTTCAGAAACTGATCTAGGTATCTTTTTTCAATACATTTGAGTTTACCAGAATGAATCATATTCGATCTCCATCAGCACTTCTTTATGGACACATGGTTATTAATTTCGGTGAACTCTAGTGCGTTAAAAGCTGATTTATCGGTTTCGGAAAATTTCAGCCAAAAAAACCAGTCTATCACAATTCAGCATGCAGTTTCAGCTTGATGCTTACACATATTTACAATTCAAGACACGATAGCTTTACAGTGAGATGTGTTTATGGTTCCAGCAATCCTACGGTTCATCGCGAATGGCAAAAACGGTTGTTTACTGAGAGAGAAAAACTTTTCATGCACTGGACAACCTGGTGCCAAACCCAGACCCTGTAAAAGACCATGTAAAGTGCAAAAGACTCTGTAAGGTGCAAAAGACACTGTAAAGTGCAAAAGACCCTGTAAAATGTCATTGTCATGTAAAAGACCCTGTAAGGTGCAAAAGACACTGTAAAGTGCAAAAGACCCTGTAAAATGTCATTGTCATGTAAAAGACCCCGTAACGTGTCAAATGTCATGTTCATGTGAAAGACCTTGTAAAGTTTCATGTGTAGCCAAATATTATTTTATCGTATCCAAATCTTGTGTCAAAAAGTAAGATTTGGATACAAAACATACGATTTGTATACGATAGAAAAAATTTGGATACATATGACACTTAACAGGGTCTTTTACATGACATTTGACACTTTACAGGTTCTTTTACATGACACATGACATTAAACAGGGTCTGTTACATGACACATGACATTTTACAGGGTCTTTTACACTTTACAGGGTCTGGGAGTGCCCCCTGGTCAGGGTTGGCAAAATCTCAGAAAAAAATAAAAATAAAATAAAAATAAAATGGAAAATTGAAGAATAAAATAAAATAAAATAAAATGAAAAATTAATAAAATAAAAATACAATTTTACTAAAATTCGAATTATTGTAAAATTTTAGTAAAATTGTACAAAAATTCAAATTTTAGTAAAATTTTAGTAAAATTTTACAAAAAAATCGAATGTCTGTAAAATTCTATAAAAAGTTTTCTATCCTGTTGCTTAAGATTCTAGCTGCCAATTTGCAGAACTTGTGCCTTGTTGTTGCTTTCATTGTTGTGATTGAAAAATATTTTTGTTCAAAATTGCAAATTTTCATATCTTTTTATATATTTTCACCTTAAAAATCACTCATTTATGTGATTTTTTCCCACATTTTCTTCGTTCCCTACCTTGAAAAAGCCTATATGTTGAACCCCGCACCGCAAGCCCCCCACCGAACCCCCCAATAATAACAATTTTTTTGCTATCTTTCCCTCGGGAGGAGCAATTAGCTATGTACAATATCTATCCGGCCCCTGCGCCGCGCGTCAAAATTCAAGATACCTGTCGCAACCCGTGTAACAAGTCTACATCATGTTTTGTATTCATCTGCATGCTTCTATGTTGTTGTGTAAAGTCGGCAGACGTATCGCCCTACAAACATTTGCGTCAATCTCTCCAGTGGAGAGTGCATGACGGCATTAGGTATTGTGACGCAATATTTTAACCATTGGAATAGATCGGGTCACGTATGAAAACTTGGCCCTTATCCCAGTTACCAGTTGCGTATTATACAAATGCGAGTGAAAACTGAAAGTTAAACAAAAATCGTTAAAATTTACTTCGTTTTGCCAATTTCCACCTTCATAATCGCTATTTTTGTTCATATATGTACATGGTTATATAGCTATTGTGAGCCTGTTTTATTCATATTAATAGCGGATTTCTAAATTTTGGCCAGCTGCCAAGTTCTCTTCTGTTGGAACGGAGCCAACGAATGAAAAATAAAATAAAAACAAAAACGGCAGTTTGAACGGTAAAACGGTAGTTTGAACAGTCAAATTCTTTACGAGCAACGTTGAAAATGTAGATAACTAGGGCGTGGCACGCACGGACGCAGCGAAACGTCCATTTTTCTTTCAATATGATTTTCTTTTTCAATTTCTAGCGTCCGCGTGGGACACAAGTTTCGTTGTTCGCTCTATTCACGAGCGAATTCTAACTCTCCGATTTTGTAGGGTGAAATGTCCGCCGACTTTACATTGTTTTATGGGCTGGCATGTGAGATTCCGATTTTTTGTAAAATTTTTGTAAAATATTTGTAAAATTTTTGTAAAATGGTTTCATTTTATTTTATTAATGAGATTTCAGAATAAAATAAAATAAAATGAAACATGAATAAAATAAAAATAAAATACAATTTTAATAAAAATAAAATACAATTTTAGTAAAAAGAATTTTACTAAAACCAACCCTGCCCCTGGTGCATGCATTTCAAGTGGACAAGTGACAGGGAAAGTGTGAAGTGTTTTTTTTACTTAGGTCAATTTAATTTAAGTCAACTGACCAGTGAACTTCTAAGTGACAAAAGATTTTTTTGTGTTAATATTTGTCACTTGTAAGTTTACTTGATTTATCACTGGCCACGTCTCATGTACAAAAATTGCCCACTTGGCACATGGTCCGCACGAGTTAGAAAATGATCAGTCGGGAAAAACATGCTTGGAAGAAACGAATAACAAATTTATCGTTGACAGCCGTTTGGACATTGAACAAACGATTGAAGCCAAAAATAGAAGAAAAATACGTGGGATGACAGAATGAAATGTAGGGCAAGCCGCGAGACACGTTTTTAATGCATTTAAACATTCCACAAGAGCCATCCCATCAAAGTCAAGCGGTATATTTACCATACATAAATATTTAGATACCGCTGTACCAAAAAATTCTGCTATAAGCAAGGTTCAGATCATAGCATGCTACTCATATACTGACTGTTACCGTATTCTGATGAATAAAGTCGCGTGAATTATTGTCTACCATAGTCTACCTATAATGAGTGCAATGTAAGTGATGAGAGAAAATAAAATCTTTAGGTTTTTATTCAGATGGGATATGGTAAACTCCACGTAGAGAGTGCAGTTAGCATTCGAAAAAATCACCGATTCTTTGGAAAATATATATAAATATATCACTCCAATATTGGAAAAAATATAAATATATATATAAATCACTCTAGGTCTCCAGAAAATATAATTAAATTACTGAAAAAATAACTCTAAGCTCGAAAAAAATCTCAAAAAATCACTTGCGCTTTATTTCAATTTCAAGCAATATTCTGGTCTTTATTTACCATTTGCAAGCACAAAAAAATATACTATAAGATACCACAGTACATTTATTATCATTCCACAAGCAGTATTCATTTATACAGTATTTTACAAGTGAAAACATCAAGCAAATATCACAGAAAAATTCAACCTTCAGTTCAACCTCAATGAAAACTTCAAAAATATTTTGCACTGCAAATACTTAGCTCTCAACCTATAGCGCCTGGTTGTGGCAATGGACATTTGACCAAATAGGTGCTCATGCTCAGCACTTTTTCATTGGTGATGTGCTTGCACTGATTCATTGGTGATGAAACTGAGCTTGCAATCACTGTAGAAAATTTTTGATCACATCAAATTGGTATTTTTTGATTTAAAGTCATGTTTTTTTTAGAAAAGTATGTTAAAAGATAGAGAGATGCTTAATACCTAAAATGTAACCATAGAATTCATAGCAGGATGACATAAAAAAGTTACTAAGACAGTTTACATTTTTGTCACATACAAAATGAAAACTAATTGATAGTGATGTCACCATTTGCCATCATTTGAGTTTGAGTTGTGATCAAACTAGTGATTCGCCAACACCACCCCACCAAAATTCATGCCATTTGTGAAAACTGAACATACTGTATTTCCTCAAATTACCCCCTGGGGGTTTATTTTTTCAGAGTGGAAATTTTGAGGGGGGTATTTCAAGGGGGGGTTATCATTTTGCCAGAATTTTTCAAATCCCATTACTCAATTATTGTTTGAAATGTACACAAATGTTGAAAAATGCAACAAAAACCACCATTTATAACACTATGGACTTATATATGTATGTAGACAGTATATAACCAGTTCCAACATCACACAGTTATTGTTTTTAACATGTGTTCTGCGTTTCCCGGATCACAAACCGCATTATGTTCTCTATTCAGTAAATTGGGGTGGGGTATTTCAAGGGGGGTTATAAGTTCATAGTACCCATTTTGAGGGGGGTATTTCTCAACAGGGGGTATTTCGAGGGGGGGTATTTTGAGGAAATATGGTATATAGCATTCAGTAGTGGAAAAGTTGATGGAAACATGTCACCATTTTTGGCTATTTAAGTTTTCAAAAAAGTCAGGGTAAAAACTAGTGTGTGTAGGCTAACAATATTTACCTGCTTCAAATACAATTTTAACCCAATAATGCTCTACATGAACAGAGAGATTTTCTGGAGAAAATCCCTGCAAATTTCTCTTGCACAGATTGCATGTTTTAGTCATAAAGCGCAATCATTGCACCACATTGGCCCCACACACACTAGTTTTCACCGTGACTGATGTGAAAACTGAAATGGCGACATGGCGACATTCAACCTACCCTTGTTGTATGCTATACGTGTTTTAGTTTTGAAATTTTCCAAGTTTAACTTTCATTAATTTCAATTCAAATTTAAAATTAATCAAGTACTTCAACCGTGTTGATTAATTTGCACTTTAAAAAATTTCAGTTTTCACACAAAGTCACGGTGAAAACTAGTGTGTGTAGGCACAATGTATCAAGTATGAGTGATTTTCTCAGTGATTTTTTTTCAAATTTAAAAAATATATATAAATATATCACTCAGAATTTGGAAAAAATATAAATATATATAAATCACGGGTTATTTATATTTATTGTGATTTTTGAAAATATAAATCACGGGTTATTTTTCGAATGCTAAGTGCAGTCAATGGGCTAAACATTGCAGCACGGGGGTGCGTGTAGCGCCGCAGCTTGCCGCAAGACAAACACTGTCGCCTGGTGGATGCTATACTTCAATCGACTATGAAATGAATGCTAGCTGACAGATAATGGTGTCAATGGCGGACATTTGAAACACAGGAACTAAGTGACCTTTCTGTGTTTTGGCAAGTGGCGCTGTAAAAACTGGAAATTTTCGAGTTTTTTTTGTAGGGGATGCAGATACCAAAAAAACAGAAACTAAGCATTAGGTATATCGTTTCTGTGTTTTCCAGAGGATATTCTGTAAATTCTCAGTACAAAGATGTAGTTTCAAAATGTCGTGATTTCAAAATGTCTACTAGTGGATCTACTAAAGGACTACCAGTCATTTCAAGTCTGTGATATTATTTACACTGCAATAAAAATGAGTCGGAAAGTGAGTGGAAATGGGCTCAATGCACACAATGACAGTTCACTTTTTTGATCACAAAATACCAGCTTGGTGCTTACATATTTACAATTCAAGACATGATAAAAAGCTTCAAGTGACATGGTCTTTTTTGGAACACTCCCAGCATAATTTTTACCTGCCATTCTATTGGAGGATCGATTTAATTGGATGGTGCTGTTCTATTGTTTTCATGATTGCAAAAATGTGCCCAAACCTGCCCTTTTATTGGAGGTGCTCTTCTATTAGAAGAAATGGTACTGGGTACTTCTGAGTATTTCAGAAAATTGAAGGTATTTATGCACACAACAAGCAAAAATGTCACCTTGTCTTCACATGTATGAATTTTTCAAAAAAATGCAGGCATACATGAATACATGCATCAGTACAATCTATTTTTTTCTTCAAATTTTTGGCAAAAATAGTGACAATTGTTTTGCATTGTTAATCCTGAGCTGAGAGTAAGGTTCAAAAGGGGATCCGAAAACTTCAATCCTGATCTAAAAAAACTTGAAAAGCCAATCCCAATCCCAAAAATTTTCAAATTCCAATCCTAATCATGAAATTTTCCTTATCCCAATTAGTGATGGCAAGGCGCCATGGTGCTGGTGCCAAAGGAAAAAGCTTTGGCTTTTTGCAAAGGAAAAAGCTTTTGCTTTTTGCAAAGGAAAAAACTTTGCTTTTTACAAAGGAAAAAGCCATGGCACTTTTGCTGCTTGACACTATTTTGCTGTGTCACCATTGATTAGATATTGGCACTGCAGTTTGGAAAAGTGTCATGGCACTCTGTGCCAAGGTCCTGGTGCATTTTCCAACACTAATCCCAATCCTGTAAATTCTTGCCAAATTACTCTTTTGCACTGAGAAATGTGTATGGAAACCACCAGCTTGCGTTTTATGTCATCAACTATGGGAAAAACACAAAAATTGAACACAGAAACTCATTGAGTTTCTGTGTTTTTGTTTTACACAGAAACATGGAAAATCAATAATTTTGAAAAACTCAAAACTCAAATGAGTTTTTTATTAGAGAACATGGAAACACATAAACATGGAAACATAGAAAAGTTTTTTGAGTTTTTTCTTTGGATTTGAGAAATACTGTGCTGTGTCTGACTCAACAAAATAAGGGATGTGCATTTGATCAGGGGTCTCTAGTAATTTGATCTCAATAGATAGCAATAATCATAAACAGTGATAGATAAATAGATTGCTGGATGATTTAGGGGGCTACACCCAGGCCACCATTGAAGACGCCTGCATTCAATTTTGTTGACCATGTGGACATGTTGTTGATTTTTGTGTTGCTTTTTCGTACATTTGAATGATAGGCGGGTTGGTACAGTGATGATTATATGGTATCAATCACAGTCTCTGTAAACTTTCACGTGAAGTGTAAACATTAAAGTAAGATGTCATCAAAAATCAGAAAAGGTACAGTTGAAAAATAAACTTGACATTTCACAGGACTGTTTACATTTTTTAGCACATCTTACAGGGTCCCCTGAACATGCACAAAGCAATTTTTAATGAAAAAATCAACGTTTTTGCATTGAAACACTGCATTTGGGTTTGCCTGCCAAATTTGATGAAAAACTCCAGTTTTAACAAAAAAAAAACAGAAATAAAAACAGGTTACTCAAGTTTTTTTGCAAAAAACCCCTCAAAACACAGAAAGAGTTTTCTGAAAGAAGTATTCTGAAAAACCCATCATTGTGGGTCACTTCTCTGGCATCCAAATGTGTTTTAGAAATTTTTGTCCAAAATTAACTAAATACCCTGGATAGTGTAACTTTGTACCAAATTCTGATCCCGACCATGATACCAAGACACAATTCTCATCCCAAGGCCTAATCTCAATCCCAATCCTACTCCAGATCCCAATCCTTATCCTGAAAAGTTCATCACATTTAAACTGTAACTGAGAGAAATCAATTACAATCAATCAAATTTCTACATGATTTCATATCCAGCAGAATGATTACAATATCTGGAAAAAATACTTGCACATACATATATTGTATGTAAGTACCAAGAAAAATGTTTTGTGCAGATACTAGGTAAAAGTATTTTACACAGGTATTTTATGAGCATGGGGGAATATCAGAGTATTTACCCATATGCATATTTTTACAAAAGTTTTATCAACTCTGCTACATAATTATATGCCAGTATTTGGGAATGAAACCAATTTCCATAAAAAACAAAATGTTTTGCAATAACCAAAAAAAAATCAAATAGAACACAAACATCCATTTTTAAAAACCTCAAAACACAGATCAGACTGTTCTCAACACAAAACCTTCACCATCAATATCCAGGCTGCTCGCTCGTTCCACGTTGAAGCGACGGCATTCAGCTTTAATCGTTATGATCACTTGTTGCGTGTGATCCCCTTTGCCAACCTATCCAATGAAGGGACCAGGTTCAATTAGAACGTAAGGCGTTCGCTCGTAAGGCGCCCGATACGGAAAAACGCTGAAATTGGGCGCAGATTGTACGTTTTCACGTAATTACCGTATTACCTCGAATTATCCCCCACTCGAATGAACCCCCCCCCCTCGAATTAACCCCCGCCCCCTCAAAATGGACTGGGGAAAAATAATCCCCCTCGAAATACCCCCCCCCCCCTTCGGAATGATGTACGTCATGTGAGTAATAAATATTTATGTCATGTATGCAATGTACATGATGTATGTTACTGCTAATTTGCATTGCAGCTACACATAGACTAGTTTGTGTAGCTATCTACGTTTTTATGTCCAAATATACCCCGTTTGGACACATTTTTTACCTGTTTTGGGTACGCAAATGCCTACGTTTTACTACGATCCTGACGAAAATTTCTGACGAAATAATAAAAAAACCCTCGAATAACCCCCCACGAATTAATCTCCCCCCTCAAATTTTGCTGGCGAAATAATAAACCCACACGGGGGTATTTCGAGGTAATACGGTACGTTGGGCCGCGTGCCGGTTAGGGTCTAAACTTTACGTTTTCCGCAGGACAAATTTTTTCTTTCTGATTTTCATTTTCTGGTGTAGCTGAAATTTGTTTTTCCCATTTTCCGGCAACTGAAAAGATTTTACCTTTCCATTTTCCGGCAGCTGAAAAATTTTTACCTTTCCGTTTTCCGCACAAATGTTTGGCACCGTGGTGTCGGGCACCCTACTTTCGCCTTACTTTATACTTGAATTTGGACCCAGGGGAAATAGAAAATTTTGTTTTCTTTCTCGTTCATACTCGTTGCCGTTTTCGGGTTGATTGAACTGGATAATTAGCGATTGTTTTCGGTGTTAAAAAGGCACGATAGACGCAGATATGGAAATTTGTTGATGAATGTTGATAAATGAACCTCTACTTCTAAAAGTCGATAACTCCAAAATTTCGATAAAATAGCGTTTTAAGTTGCCACATTGTGTTGGATACCGTATGGCCTCGAAATACCCCCACCTTGAATTATTCCTCCTCGAAATACCCCCAGGTCTGAGCGAGCTGGTGAATAAAAAAATTTTTCTCTGACTCGTTTGGCGCCCGGTGAAAATTTTTCTAATGACGCCATGGCGCAATTTTTCCTGGCGCTATTCCATTGATTATTTTATCGCGTAAAATTGCAGAGCGCCGAGTCGCTCGAGTTAATGAAAAAAATGTTTTAAGAGACATTGAGTGCCAATACAAAAACTGTTGGCGTGCCACGGTCAGTACAAATGAATTAGATCACGGACACCGACTTTTGTCTCAATTCATTCACAGTGTTAAATTGAGGCATGAAATTAAGGCACTTTGTTCCAAATTCAACGCAACTACGTTATCATAATATTAATACCGATTGGATTTTTATAAAAAGTATTTTTATGGTTTTGTCACTCGAACCAATTCGACATAGGTAATGTAAATATTTTAATGTGTGTAACTGTGTAACATTTTCCAGCCAGAAATATGATCATCAATTCCATCTTCAAACAACCGACGGCGCCAAAGGATATGGCGCCAAGTGCCAATGGGTGATATGGTACTTGCGCAGTTTGGCGCCATTAAGGGTTGCCAGCCAGCGCCATGGAACCATTCCATCACCAGTTATAAGCCAAAAAGTGAATGTTGGATGAAATTTCACATTATCGTTACGTAAACAAAACAATTACTATGGCTTGCTAGTAAACTGTGATACTTTGGTATGTAAAGTGATATACTCTGGTGTAGTGATGTAAAAAGCGCCAGAACTTTGGCGCCAAGCTCCAAAAGCGCCATGGCACTTTTCCGACCCCTAGCGCCAAGCGCCAATGGCGCCAGAGCAAAATGGCACCAAGCGTCAGAAGCGCAATGGCGCTTTTTGCTTTGGCGCTAGCGCCATTGCGCTTTCACATCACTACTCTGGTGTGAAAGTGTCACAGTAATTTGGCATGTGAATATAGGGTGCGGCAATTTAGACCTGCGCTCTAGATTTCGAATAACTTGTCACTGGATGGTCGGATTAACGTCAAATTTTAGATCAGCATTTACAACTAAATAGGAAAGAATCCCTGAAAATATGGCTGCCATAGCTCAACTCGTTCTCACGTTATTCATGCAAATACCAATAATTGTCGCTTTACTACAACACTTGCTTTACAACCAATTACGCAAGCGTCTGCTGATTTCCTTATCGGTATAGCGGATTAGTGGCACGCTCGAACGCATTTTGGCATGCCGCTGCGAAAAAAGAGATAAAAAACAAACAGAAAAAAAACAATCCCAATTCCGATCCATGAATAACTTGAGAACGAGTGGAGCTATCGCAGCCATATTGTCAGGGATCGTTTCCTATGTAGTTGTGAATATTGACCTAAAATTTGACGTTAATCCGACCACCCAGAGACAAGTTATTCGAAATCTAGAGCGCAGGTCTAAATTTCTGCACCCGGTATATGTCTGCTATAACTTGTAATTTTATGTTCTTTGTTCGGCTCTGAACCCATCCCACATCCCGGCCCATAAATTGGATGCCTGTCGTATTTGATGCGTATTCCTTGCGTTTTTGGTGGATAATGGATGCAAAAAAATGTTGATGATGAAAAAGTGCTATACTCCGGTTACTTTACACCTTGCCCGCGTGGTTCCAGCTGGAAGTGTGCCAACGATGGTTAACGCGTGCGAGTTTCATAAAAAGATGACAAAATTGATTGCAGTTATTATGTTATTCATTAACATATTCACATCGATGCATTTTTCATCTTTTTACGGAAATCGCATGGTTTAATAACCATTGGCATGCTTTCAACACGAGACATAAATCAGTGCGAAGGCCGAGTATCATGTCCGCCGAGTATACACTAAGAGCCACTTTCAATAACTCGGTGATTTCGCAGGTCAAAGTTGTACTCAATAACACTGACTGCACTCAATAGTTGTCAACTGTTTTAACACATGTGGTGTCAAATTGCCTTCAAACACTCTAACATCTTATATTAGATTGATTACCTTGTGTCGTCATGACTTTTTGAAATTCCCTAAATTAAATACAGTTTATTTGAGAGACAAAGTAGATCGGGTGGGATCTGGAAGTTAGATGTGGAATGGGTTTAGATGTGGGATGAGCCTGCGTCCTTTGGGCTGGCATGTGAAATAGAGTAAAATACTCAAAATGACAAAAAGGAAGCATGCAAATGAAAAATTGAACATTGTCATCTGTCCCATTTGTTCTTCAGTTTAACCAGTCCATTCATAAAAAATTAGCAATAAAAAACGCTGGCAAAAGAGCAACCTCCGTGGATTGTCACTGATTTCGCACGCAACACTGCACAGAAATGTGTGCGAAATTACGCCACTGACTGTTTGAGTACAACGACCTTAATCGAGTCATAACTTATCGCCATGTGAAAATAGGTTCACACACGTTGCTGTGAAATGGAGCATTTCCCGGAACCCTGGAACAACATGTTCAATTATGAGAATGTGTAAATACCTAGTCATATAATTCGGTTTAGTGACATTGACGTCAGTGCATGTGCGAAATACTGACCTAGGGTACAAAATTTCAATTTTTTGTTTTCAATTTACTTCCATTTACTGAAGGGATTTTTTCAATTTTTCATTTTGTAACAGCTGAAAAATTTTGTTTTTCTGTTTTGGAGCAGCCAAATTTTTTTACCCTTTTTAAGCTGTAAAAATTTTTACCCTTCCATACTGTGTTGTTACCTTACTGTTTCCATTTTGGAGCTAAATTTCCAGCATTTTTCAAATATTCTGCAGATCTGTATGTGAACCTATTCTACTACCGTATTACCTCGAATTATCCCCCCCTTGAATTAACCCCCCCCCCTCGAAATACCCCCTTAAATTTCGGCTGAGGAAATAATAAACCCCCCCTCGAAATACCCCCCTAAAATTGAGTGTAACGTGAATGTACATGACAAATACCGCAGTTTGTGATCTGTACTATGCAGAACACACGTTAACACTGATGATTGAGTGACGTTAGGGAAGGGTTTTTGTGTATATACAGTAATATATGCCTATAAACACATATAAATCTATGTGATTGTTCGATTTTTCTACGTCTGCGTATGGGGAATTTCCGAAAATTTCTGGCGAAATAATAGACCCCCCCCCCTCGAATAAACCCCCCCCCCCTAGAATTATCCCCCCCTCAAATTTTGCTGGCGAAATAATAAACCCCCTGGGGGTATTTCGAGGTAATACGGTAGGTATAGTATTTTTAAGTCCCAGTTGTGTGCTTCATGTGTGACATCTTCTTTCTGCAGGATAGAATATCTAATTTTATTTTGAGTACAATAATGTGTTACATTTCAGGTGGCCATTTCAAGCAGTAAGTCCTGCGGCAGTGAGGTGAGGCCTTCTACCAGAGTTGTTAAAAGTACTGAATTTTTTAAAAAGTATATGTAAACAGAAAGTTTTACAGAATTTTTATTTTACTCGCCATTGAGAATAGAAACTGTTACTTTAGATTACTTTTACACTGAGTAAAACGTGAGTAAAATACCCTTTTCAGGGAAAACATTGAACTGAATATTTTTTTATTTTTGAGCCCTGGAACACATCAAAGATGTCCCCATTGATTTTTCTTGGGCTGTAAATGCTACTAAGTATGTTTTCTGTACTTGCATAGTTTCCAAAGTATGTGTAGAGGTGAGTATTGGTATTTTTATCAGAGGAAATGTAAATGTATTTACTCAGTACTCAAGTACCGTATTTCCTAGAAATACCCCCGGGGGGTTTATTTTTTCAGAGTGAGAATTTTGAGGGGGGGTTAAACGAGGGGGGGGTGTTTCGAGGGGGGGTTTATTATTTCGCCAGATATTTTTTGAAATCCCAGTACTAAAATGTCGTCTGAAACCTATGCAGACGTCGAAAAATGCAACAAAAATCGCCATTTATAAGACTCTAAAGACATCTATAAGTGTGTAGACGTACAAACACTGTTCTCACATAACAGAGTCATCGTTTGAAACGTGTGTTCTGCATTGCCGGGATGACAAACCGCAGCCTTTGTCATTTACGTTCTCTATACACTAAATTGGGGGGGGAGGTATTTCGAGGGGGGGGTTTATAAGTTCATAGTGTCCATTTTGAGGGGGGGTATTTCGAGGGGGGGGGTATTTCGAGGAAATACGGTATATATTTTTGTCGAGTAAGTGTAAATATGTATTAACAACTATGCTTTCTACTGCTGTGTGGATAAGGGGTGACAAGTTGGAGAAAATGGTTCCATCAGCTTCATAATTCTTTTCTGGTCCTTTTGCCAGGAGTTTTATTCGATGTTTCATTTCAGTTAAGTTTTTACTTTTATGTTTTCTCAGTGGAAAAGTACTTTTTTCTTTACCATTTAGTCCAAGTGATAAAAATTATTTACGTTTTCCGTATTCGTTCGGGGTGTGGGTAAATTTAAGATACTCTACATTTACATAGAAAAAAGTTCGGTACTTTTGACAACTCTGACTTAGACATGTGTTGTGTGCGCGCATGCGTTTGTGTAAACAAATAAATCTGTCATGAATGATACTTATCGATTATTTTTATGCATCGCTATGATTGAGTTCCCAGGGTGAAGTTTTTCTGGTAACGTGGAAGCGAAATTGTTAAGATAAAACAGCATAAACTGCTATAAATGTACCGAGTAACAGGATGCAACTAGGTATTCAAATGCGGTTGTAATGGCCCTACACACACTAGTTATCACCGTGACCGATGTGAAAACTGAAATGGCCACATGGCGACATCTAGTCTACTTTTTTGTATGCTTTGTGTTAACTTTCATTAATTTAAATTCAAGTTTAAATAAAATAAAATCATTCAACCGTGTTCATAATTTGCATTTGAAAAAATTTCAGTTTTCACACGAAGTCACGGTGAAAACTAGTGTGTGTGTAGGCACAATGAAATTCATGAACATACTTTTTTCTGCTGCGAAAATGAGCTGTTAACTTATTTTTTTTTATTTATGTGCTTTCAAATGATTTTGATCCCCCCACCTAACAATGGCGCCGCATGTTGTATCACACAAGGAAATACTAAATCAATACAAGGTCAACTATTCCGTCCACGAAATTAAATGAAATTCTGTCTGTGACAAAAACACATAACCACCAGAAATTGTGCTGAACAACACACATTTACTATCGATCTTTGGTAGAAAATTTGTTATACGAAATCATAGCCGATTGAACCCATCCAATCAAATGTATCCATGCAGAAATTGTTTTAGTCATACATATTTAGCCCAGAAGAATACAGAACCTTTTTTGAAGTCGTTAAAGGAATTCATTGACCTGTACCTTTTTTCGGTCATTCGTATACTCCGCTGCTGACAGCGCCCTATGCATTTTTCTGAAGGAAACACTCCATCATGACCTCATCGTTGATGACATCAAAATTGTTTTAAAAAGAAAAAAAATTCGGGAAAAACATTCCTCGCTTATACGCGACACTGCCTTATTGTTTTTAAATAATTTTCTTTTTCTGAAAATGTATGCATAAGTATCCTACTCGCGCGTTATAGTCTAAGACATAAGTAATTTTGGACGCATAATTTTGGATTTTGGGCTCCGCCGAGTATATTTATTCGATGTATCGGAAATAGGAAATTGTAATCGGCTCAGTAGTTTTAGTTTGGAATTTGGATAATTAATAAATAATTAATCAGTAATCATTTATACTCCTGTTAATAAACTATATTACCTATTCACGTTAGGTATACCGTATTACCTCGAAATACCCCCATGGGGGTTTATTATTTCGCCAGCAAAATTTGAGGGGGGGGGGTTAATTCGAGGGGGGGTTTATTCGAGGGGTTTTTTTATTATTTCGTCAGAAATTTTCGTAAGGATCGTAGTAAATAGTAGGCATTTGCGTACCCAAAATAGGTAATAAATGTGTCCAAACAGGATATATTTGGACATAACAACGTAGATAGCTACACAAACTACTCTATGTGTAGCTGCAATGCAAATTAACAGTAATATACATCACGTACATAACGTATTTATTATGTACATAACGTACATCATTCCGAAGGGGGGGGGTATTTCGAGGGGGGGGGGTTATTATCTCCCCAGCTCATTTTGAGGGGGGTTAATTCGAGGGGGGGTTAATTCAAGGGGGGGGGGGATAATTCGAGGTAATACGGTACATAATTTACACGTAAAATTTTGGTGTAGTTCCGTCTTTTTGGCTTTCGTTCTCTCACTCTCACAATATTTATTTATGCAC
>OZ038454.1:23199186-23327669 GCA_964036195.1 Sphaerolaimus hirsutus | reverse complement strand
ATTAGCATCTCCTTGTCACGCGAAATCCGTTTTTAACTAAACTGGACCCAGTATAAAATCAAGCAGCACTTTCAGCACACATGCGCATTTTACACAAAACACGCAAACTCAAATAACTTTTCTAAATCTCAATCAAAATTAGCCAAAAAGAGCTCATTTGAAAGCTCTTGTCCCGGCGCACATCAACAAATTTTTTTTATTGCATACTTTGTATTCAAATTTTAAATTTATTCATGTTTTAAGATTTCAAACCGCTACTGTCCTAAAGTGGGCGGAGCCTGTAACAAATTTTTTGTAAAATAATAAATTGCATCATAAGCTCTTTCATATGAGCCATTATTCAATAAAATCGGTTGTGTTACAGGGAAGTTATTGCAGTTTGAAGTTTTTCATCCCAACAACAACAACAAGAACAAGAACAGCACCTCAGAACGAAATTCTTGAAAAACTTTTTTCCAGTTCAACCAATCGGTTTGAGAATTGGAGTCAATATACTTTCCGACACGGGCTTTCCAACGGCGTAGACGGTTTCCTTGTATCTAATGGCGTTCTAAAGTTATTTGAGTTTTAATTTTCGATTTTCCGCATTTTGCTGTCTCTGACCATATTATGGGTGGGTCGCTTGCGCCCTCCCTCGGCAGCGAGGGATGGCGCTGGCGCGCCCACCCGATGACTCGGAATTTGGCATTACCACAGTGCATAACGATGGCAAAGCCTCTGGATAAAAAGTTTTTAAATTTTTTGTGTTTTTGTGTTTAAAAAAATGTCAATTCGAATTTCATATTTTTTCTAAAAACAGTATTCAAATTTTCAAATTTAGTTTTCGAGTTTTCAAAAAAAGAAGAAATATTTTTCTTATTTTCAATGTTTTCAGTAGATTATCGCATTTTCGAATTGTTATCTGGTAAATTTCGAATAGGTATACTTGGATGTTTTTCGGACTTACAAGCTTTTGCCACAGACACATTTTACTAAGTGTTCTCCGCCATGAATACATCGAGGTGACAAATTTATTTATTGCGCTCACACGTATTTTCACACGCTCACCGGTTCACACGCATTTTCTACCAAAAATACCGAAAAATGATACAAAACATTTCGAATATCTATATTTTCTAATTTTTTTTCGATTTGATTTGTAAGCGTGAAATAACACTTAGAATTTTTGCCATCGTCATGCACAAATCACTCAGTAAATTCAATTTAAACTTTTTGCCATGTGTCCTAGGTAGTGATGGAAAAAGCGCCAGACTTTCAGCGCCAAGCGCCAAAAGCGCCATGGCGCTTTTCTCACCCCCAGCGCCAAGCGCCAATGGCGCCAGAGCAAAATAGCGCCAAGCGCCAAAAGCGCCATGGCGCTTTTCTGAACCTCAGCGCCAAGCGCCAATGGCGTCAGAGGGTAATGGCGCCAAGCGCCAATAGCGCCAGCGCCAAAATTTTTTTCTGTAATTAGTTTGTAGAATAATGGATTCATAACTGTGATGCACCAGCACGGTTGATGAATCAATTAGTCGAGTAGTCGATTTAACTTCTGCCATTGAAGTTCAATCAACCACTACAATGTTTACAATGAATTACCGTGGGGGTTTATTTTTATTTAATTCAAAGGGGGGATATTTGGAGGAAATACGGTATATGCATAATACATATACAAACTACTTTATATGTATCTGCGATGGAAATTGGCAGCAAATAATACATCATGTACATTGCATACATGATGTAAGTTATTAAAAACCGGAGGTATTTCGAGGGGGGTTGATTCAAGGGAGGGATAATTTGAGGAAATACAGTACATTTGTCCCCAAATATTACCTAATCAATATTTAATAAATATTAATGTCCCCTGACACCCTTACCTACCTATATTTATCCATATTTATTCAGTTGTTCTCAAAATTGATCAACTGGATTGTGAATTTTCACTGTATTATAACCATTTTTATAATCATGGTTGGCGCTTTTTTGGTGCCATTAAAAATGCCAGCGCCAGGCGCCAATAGCGCCGCCGGAAAATGGCGCCAAGCGCCAAAAGCGCCATGGCGCTTTCTCAGATCCCGGCGCCAAGCGCCAATGGCGCCAGAGCGTTTTAGCGCCAAGCGCCAAAAGCGCCATGGCGCTTTTTGCTTTGGCGCTAGCGCCAGGCGCCAGCGCCATGGCGCTTTTTCATCACTAGTCCTAGGTATGTTCGAGGTAGTGATGGAATGGCGCCATGGCGTTGGCGCCATTTGAGGGCGCCAAAGGGCGCCGCGCCATGGCGCCATTGGCGCTTGGCGCCCTTTTTTCCGTGGCGCCCTGCTTTAAAATGGCGCCAAAAAGGCGCCAGCAGGGTTTCAAGGTGAGTGCTGTGTAAATAAAAAATAATAAAAAAGCGTGTCCATAGATGATCGAAATTCGACAGAAAAATGGAATTGGGGGTTGTTTTGCTGAAAGTTTTTCATCCAAACGGTTCATCAGATATGTCTGATGGATCAGACGGAGAATGATGGACCATCAGTCTTGCAAACTCGTTAATCAACGGATTCAAATCATCACAATTCTGTTTTTGTTCATTTCAAGGAAACATCCATTGGAAAAATTTATTTGAAGTGTATGGACTGTTGTTAAATGACAAATGTCATTGTGTTTTAATTGAGAGCCACGTGGAAGTCCTGAAATTTTTATTGTTGCTAGTCTAGTCTGTGTTCATGACATCCTTATAACTAGAATAAAGAAGTGAATGCGTCTACTACAGTGCTGTAAGAAACATTTTTAGCACACGCAAGGTATTGTATCCACTTATTTGTCCTGGCGCCATTGGCGCCTGGCGCCCTATTTTTCAAATGGCGCCATGGCGCCCTTGGCGCTTGGCGCCCTCTTTCCGTGGCGCCACTGGCGCCTGGCGCCCACTTACCAAATGGCGCCATGGCGCCCTTGGCGCCTGGCGCCCTTTTTCTGTGGCGCCCTTGGCGCTTGGCGCCCACTTTCTGAATGGCGCCATGGCGCCATTGGCGCCTGGCGCCCTTTTTTCTGGCGCTTTTCCATCACTTGTTCGAGGTATTTACGCCTTGTCAATGTCCTAAATGATTTTTAAACTTACATATGTTCCAAGTCAGTTGGTAGCGTTTACTCCACTTTATTCTACCTAGTTTATTAGGTCCGTTCATTTGATTTTCCAAGTCTCAACCATAGTTGTTAAAACGTATTTACGTTTACTTGAGTACTGCGTAAATACGATTACGTTTCCTCCTGAAAAAAGACCGGTACTGACTACTGACTTACTCGCGTACTTTTTAGAAGTACGCGAGTACGGAAAACGTATTTTAAGGGAACAGAAATGATCATTCTGCCAGACAGAAAGTAACAAACATGGGACATTTTTATAAGATATACTTATTAGGAGAAAAAAACACATCTTTGGTGTATTCCAGAGTAAAAATTGAAAAAGGTACTGATGTTTACATTATTTTTATACTCACTTTTAGGTTTTCCGTGCGAAAAATACCAGTTTTTTACGTTTTACCTGAAAAAATACTCGTTTTTACGTTTTCTCCGAAAAAAAAGATTTTACCCACCTTTTACGCAGTGTAAAAGTAAAAAATTATACTTAACGTTTTCTGTACTCAGCAGTGAGTAAAATAAAAATACTTTACATTTACGTTTACTTTGAAAAAAGTTCAGTACTTTTCACAACTCTGGTCGCAACTGCGCCATTTTTGTGCGATAAAAACGTTTTATTACGAAAATAACACTTAATCAACTGCACCTAATATAGTGATGGAAAGGTACTTGCCCCCAATCCAAAGTACCTAGGTAAATACTTGCCCTGTTGTACACAGTGCCCTTATTTTCAGAGGTGCCAGCATAACAGCTATGCCCAGTTTTTAAATGTAAAGTGTTTTAAAAAAATATGTGTAGGTAGGTATACAGAAAGTACCTAAGTATTTTAAATTTATTCACTGATACATGGCAGAGTTGTTAAAATACCGGTATTTTTGGAAAGTGTAAGTGTAAGTGTAAATACACTTTCCAAATTTTGAGTATGGATACCAAAAGTGTAAGGTATTTAAAAAATACCTAGGAACGTGTAAAAAAAAGTGTAAGTGTAAAAATTCTTTTAGAAAGAGCTCTCACTGTTGAGCATTAGAAAACACCACTGTTCTCATCTTTAGATCAATTTATTTATCATTTTCATGTATTATTTCACATTTTACAGCCTTTTATGAAACATTTCAGACTGTAACAAATACTGTAGTGGTATGAAGTTCTCTAATAATGGCACTTTTTCAGTGTTGATATTTTACTGATTAAGCAATGTGATACACACTGTTTAAATGCAAGAATGGACATGCAGCAAATGTCAATGCAAAAGTTGACTTTGTGTCCAGCTGGTGAATTTCCATTGATCTTGTCCTTTTTACAAAAGTATGATGAAACTGTAGAATACCATGAGTACTGATCAAAGGTTGTAGATGAAATGCTAGTTTGTACATTTGCCCTATTTTCTACATTCAATGCATTTTTTTGTACATGACCCTATTTTATGCTTTCTCAAAAGCATAAAACAGGGCCATCTGAAAGAAAAAATACACTTTCTGTACCCGGGTATTTTGCCCAGGAAAGTGTAAAAAAGTGTATGGGTATTTTATGAAAGTGTAAGTGTAAGTGTAAATATAAATACCCATTTACCCGGGTATTTCGGGTAAGTGTAAATACACTTTCGCAACTCTGATACATGGTGAGAATAGTGGACAATATAGGTGAATATGAAATTTTTACTTTCAAAAATATCAGGTAGCTCAATTTTTGCTCAGAATGACTGAAATAACAAACTTTTTCGAAAGGATAAAAAATATGCCGAAACACATTTTTACATGGTCATGATATTTTTTTCAAAACAAAATAAATATTTGCAAAGTGAATCAGCGAAGAGCTGCACTGGTACTGCAGAGTGACAATGGAAAAAAAAGATTTGAAAACAAGGCGAAAAAAATCGAACACGATTGGATTTTTCGAATTTCTGTTTGCCATCGTAACCCGTATCGATCGGTACCGGCACCGGTACCGGTACCTGTTCGGTGTCGGTATTTGCCTGATGTTTTTAAAGAGTTTTTTATGCCAGTGCGGTGCGGTGCTTTTTCATAACCGGGCACGTTAGAAAACCGGCGTGTTTCATGGGCGCATGGGCGTGTGTAATGATACAAAATGTTTCATGCGCTTGCATGTTTCATTGGATCCTCCCGTTAGAAAACGACGGCAAATATGACATTTCCAATCGAAAATTATTGTAGAAATCTTTCACACATTGCATAGGTATTTAAATCGAAATTTTGACAAAGTTAACTTGCACTTGCTACCAGAGTTGTTAAAATACCGGTATTTTTGGAAAGCGTAAGCGTAAGCGTAAATACACTTTCCAGATTTTGAGTATGGATACTAAAAGCGTAAGGTATTTTTAAAATACCTAGGAAAGCGTAAAAAAAGCGTAAGCGTAAATTTTTTTTTGAAAGTGCTCTTGCTTGTTGAGCATGGGAAAAACGCGTGCTTTTACATTTAGATGTATTTATTTATCATATCCATTCATAATTTCAAATTTTTCTCATCAACACAAGCTTTCAGCAAGATTTTTCCGATGCCCACTTGGTAGTCTGCTCTTGGATGTCGATGCAATTCATCGACAGTGACACTTAATCCATCTTCTAACTCGGAGTTAGCGATGTCGACGGCGATAACATTGTCGTCAGAATCCATTGTTGGTCAAAAAAATGTTTAATCTAAACCTTTGCTAGACAAAGGCAATTTAGGCCAGACGTTCGAATTTCGACACCTTTGTATTTACATGTGCCGCTATGTACAGTACGCTACTGCACACACACATGCAGTCATTTATATTTGGTACACCACATTCTGTACTCATTCACTTTTCTTTGTGGTTTTACGCTTTTTCAAAAGCGTACAACTGGACCGTATGAAAAGTCTTTTTACGCTTTTAGTACCCGGGTATTTCAGCCAGGAAAGCGTAATAAAGCGTACGGGTATTTTACGAAAGCGTAAGCGTAAGCGTAAATATAAATACCCATTTACCCGGGTATTTCGGGTAAGCGTAAATACGCTTTCGCAACTCTGCTTGCTACTTGATCATTTGAATACATATAAATAATAATGTACTGTATTTACCCGAATAATTCCGCCAGGGAATTGTTTTTCGTCAGACACTTTTGAGGGGGAAACTATTCGAGAGAGGAATTATTCAAGGGGGAAATTTTTTCTCTCAAAATTCTCAAGCATGTTTCTATCAACTCATTTCATGAAATATGCTTCATTAATAACATAACATGCCAAGTTTGTCAAATTATACCCAACATATTTATCATTTGCCTACAGAGGGAATTACTCGAGGGGGGAATTACTTTTTCCTCACTCGTCTAACAGGGGGAATAATTCAAGCGGGGGAAATTATTCGAAAAAATAACTACGGTACACAACTAAATCTGGAAAGGGATAGCCTCAAAAAGACACCGCTATTACCGTATTTCTTCTAATAGAACGGCGCCGTTCTATTGTTTTCGTCAACTTTTTACCTGCCGTTCTATTCTAGGTGCCGTTGTATTGGAGGCTGCCGTTCTTTTTTTTGTCAAACTTTTTCACATGCTTTTTATTTGAACATAGTATTTTTAGTGAGAAACAAAACCAAATACGGAAACAATCCAATCATAGTTCTGAACACCCTTGATGTTCGCACCACCAATTTTCCAAATATATTTGTGTTTTGGCACTCGTTCAACGTAATTTCTAGCTGCCGTTCTATTGGAGGTACTGTTCTATTGGGGGCTGCCGTTCTATTCTTTTCGTTGGTGTAAAAAGTGCCAAAACCTGCCGTTCTATTGGAGGTGCCGTACTATTGGAGGTTAGCCGTTCTATTAGAAGACATACGGTATCAATTTTTACACACTTTTTCTTCAAAAACTCCCTCCCCCCTCAGCTCACTATGGTTTTCGCCCAAATCGGTCGAGTAATCGACAAATGGCCGGTGCGCACTTTATTAGCTGCATTGTTTGCCTGCGCGCTAACTTTTATCGGCTTTATATACTTTAAATTCAGTCCGGGATTGAGAGAGGATTTTTACATCAAGGGCAGCGAATTTGAACGGGAAGATGCATTATTGAAGTTGGTCTGGTTTTTTTAATCTTTTTGTTTTTTATCTGCTTGAATAAGTCCCCCGGGGGTTATTTTTTTCGCGGGAAACGTTAATCGGGGAGGTTTTCGGAGAGGGGTGTTATCCAAAGTGTAGTAGTTGATTGAACTTACCACAAAACATGGTGCAATATTTTACAACTTACTTTGGTGAAATACCACAACTCAGCTCTGAATATCGTGTAAAGACTAAAGAGACAGTTCATTTGAGTGTAGCGACATAAACTGTCTTCACAAAAATGACAACACAATTCACATTTACCGCAGAATTCACTACAACCTCACTGACAAAACCAAAATTCACACTCTTTTCGCCATGGTCAGTAGAAAAGACCAAGGCAATATGCTGAACAAAAGAACGCTTCAGCAGGTGGCAATCCCAGACCCTGTAAAATGCCCTGTAAAATGTAAAATGTCATGCAAAGTGTTAAAGGTCATGTAAAACGCCCTGGAAAGTGACAACGGCGTTTGCCTGTTCCCAGGGCATTTTCCATGACTTTTGAGACTTTGCTAGACATTTGACATTTGACAGGGCATTTTACAGGGTCTGGGACTGGCACCAGGTGTCCGAAGTGACTGAATTCATAGTGCGCAATTTTTCTGTGCCAAAAGAAAATGGTGAACCGTGGACGAACGACAAATTTTGGGACCCATTCGGCGATTTCATGTGGCGCCTGCTTTATTTTATCGTTTAGTTTGAAAATCTTTTTAAGCGATGTTCGGATGGTTTTTAAGTGGCCACAATGTTTAAAGTGAGAAAATGTATGAAAATGACTATAAATATTTAAGTCCGATTTACGGTAAAAATATACCCAGTTTGTGTCATGAACATCATTAAACAGAATTTATTTGTAGAACTTCCAAATCGCCAACAACACATTACAAATGAATTGGGTGTCAAAACTTATGACTACCTAGTTTTACACATAAAACTGGACATAAAGACGTTTTTTCCCAAATCGCAATTAAACCATTTTTATTTTCAGACTTTAAACATTGTTGTCACATCAAAACACTACATATTGGCGCTACGCACGCTAGTTTACCGCCAGATTTTGGTAAACTCATAAATCGGCTGTGAACGCATTTGAGTTTACCAGAATGACGTATCTGTCAACTGCAGTTGATGGGGATTCCGAATGACTCATTCCAGTAAACTCAAAAGCATGCAAAGCCGATTTATGAGTTTACCAAAATCTGGCGGTAAACTAGCGTGTGCACGCGCATTATGAATCTCATAACATTCAAATCACATACCTATATTCACTTCAAAAAACCCCAAGGAAATGTTCAATGTGGAATATGAGCGCAGTCAGAAGGGTTTGGCCCCGACCGGCAGGCACCAAATTCAATTAGAATGTAAGGCTGCACCCAAGGCGCCCAACACGCGAGTAAGCATTGCGCACAATTTCAGGCGCTTTTGCGCGTGTCGAGCGCCTTACTCGCGCCTTACGTTCTAATTGGATCTGACCCCAGGCACAATCTCAGCTATCCGTTGAGCCATGTGGGCGGGGCCTCTATCCAAGGACTGGACATGTTTCTGTATGAGGTGGAGACGCAACCGAACGCGTCACTTTTCAATGATGGGTATAGCGTGGGCAATTTGGTTTCTGCCAAGTACATAGGTCCGTTTTTTGCAGCATTCTTGTAATTAAAAATATATACCTAGGTGATGATAATATGCGGCGCCATGGGGCTGGTGGCGTTTTGGGGCTCTAGGTTCAAAGGGTGCAGCCAGGGAGGTACGTATCCGGGATTTTTGAGCTTGTTTACGGGCGGCGAAGGGGGGGGGGGCTCAGCTTTTTGGCGTTTTGGCGCCATACAAAGGCGCCACGCCATGGCGCTATTGGCGTTGGCGCCAGCGCCAGGAACCGCTTTATATGTATGTAAATATGCATACATATACAGCGAAAGTCGCAAAACTGTTAGTGATGGAATGGCGCCATGACGCTGGCGCCCTAAATGGCGCCAAAGGTCGCCAGCGCCATGGCGCCCTTTTCTGTGGCACCATCTGGCGCCTGGCGCCATTATTTCGAATGACGCCATGGCGCCCTTGGCGCTTGACGCCATTTTCTCTGGCGCCCTTTGGCGCCCGGCGCCAATAGTTTGAATGGCGCCATGGTGGCATTTTTTCTGGCGCTTTTCCATCACTAAAAACTGCTAAAAATCCGCTAAAAATCCACTAAAAATAAAAAAATCCGCTCAAATAAAAATAAAAATGGCTGCAGCCCCCCCCCCCCCCGCCCCCCCTGGATATGTCCTTGGATGCAGCACCATTACCCCTTTTCGCTTAGCGCCCGATCTGCGTGGCGCTTTTCGCGTTTCGAAGCATTTTACTGACGCAGGGACTTTCACAATGGCGGAAAGGTGTCAAATGGCATGTGAAATAAATAAACCCCACTCACGAAATATTTCAAAAAGTAATTGGATCACGGCCAAAAACCAATATCACCTATTTTTTCTGGCGCGGCTCATTTTCGACGCCATTTTTAAGACGGCCCATACCACGGCGCCATTTTTCCGGCGCTTTTCCATTCCTTATCGCAGTAAAACTTCCGTGAATTCAGTGGTCAGAGTGTTTGCCACGATGAAACCTGAAAACGAAGAAGTTCAGATAAGATGGGAACAGGAGCTGTATTATTGGAGCGTGGGACAGACGAAATTCCCGGATTTGGACATTCAACCCTATGGGCAGTATATTTTGAATATCGCGGTAAGTTAGCGGTAAAAAGTTACCGTATTTGCGGCCTGCACATTCGTTGACAGACGTGTGTCAACTGGTTTATGTCAACTCAGATTTCGGCTTCACGTGTCGAGAGAGCGATCATTAAATGCACACGCGGCAATGTTGAAAAATAAATCTTATGGCTAGTGCATTGGAAGATCGTTCTGCGACACGTGAAGCCGAAATTTGTGTTGACACGGAACGGTTGACACACATGTGTCAACTAGCGTGTGGGCTGCCAATGTGGTTTAATTGCCATTTTTATCACTGCATTCCAGATTTCTAACGCACCCAGAGAAACCTCAATTTTTGTCATTATTGGATCAGTTGCGATGTCTGTTTTTGTGGCGGTGAATATGATCTGCGAAGCCAGATGGATGCACATTGAGCTCAATGTTGGTTTTCATGGTTACATGGGATGCTTAAACACACCTACAGTACAACTTGAATAATGGACTTAGAAAAGCTATTCATCTAAACCCGCTACTCATCTACCTAGATCTATGATATCCAATACTCATCCATCTTTAATGTGTGTGTGCAGCGCATGACATCTGTAGCTGCGGGGCGGGGGGGGGGAGATGAGTGATGGGTAGATTTAGATGAGTGGCGGGTTTGGATGAGTACTGGCACAGGATGAGTACTGTACCCATGGATTTTTCAATCAGATCAACGGATTTCCTCCAGTAGCTCGAATAGAATGGCACCTCGAAATTCCAAAAGCTTTTTTTGCATTTTTCTTTTTGAGAGATTTTTTTATTTTGATTATATTTTATAAAATCACCCATATTACAATTAGCACAATTAGCACAATTAGCATTGAAAAATAGGTGATTTTAAGCAAATATACATACCTAGGTTGATAAATATCGTCTCAAAAATTCACTCAAAAATATGTTTAAACCTCTCTAAAAGCTTGAAAAATATAAGTATATAAATAGTTAAGTATAAATCTGATGTTTTTTAAATTTTATTGGGCATATAGGAAAATATCATCAAATCTCGCTGAAAAATCCTGGAAAAATAAAAAAAGCCTTTGGTATATTTTTGTTATATTTTCCAATATTACAAGAATATGAACCTCCCATTTATTTTACCAACGCCAAACCCCAATCCCAGTTATTCGAGGGCTTCGTGCTCACGCTGGGCGTGCTGTGCGTGCCCATGCTGGCGTGCGGCGCGTCCGTCGGCATTCTTTGCCTACTAAACGTCAGAATAATCCCGATTCATTTCATCGTGCCGCTGTTGGTAATCGGAATCGGAGTCGATGACGCCTTTTTAATTCTGCACGCCGCTTGGGAGAATACGAAACGGGGCAAGGATGTGAATATTGAAGAACTGGTGCGGGACCGGATTTAATTTGCCTGGCCAGTTTTTTTTGGGTAGTCCGATTTTTTCGCCCGAAAATTCGCAGTTAAATCGGTTTGATGAGGCACAGTGTAAGGTTTCGAAAAATGGTCAAAAAAATTCGAAAATTGCCAAAAAAGATTCGAAAATTCGAAAATTCAAAAATTAAATTCGAAATTCGAAAATTAATTTCAGGAAAAATTCGAAAATTTGAAAATTCATTTGGGAAAAAACACTTAAAAATTTAAATACTTTTTTTGGAGGGTTTGCCATCGTTAGTCCCCATGCACACGATGTATACTCGGCAGACCGCAAAGTATGCGCCCAAAATTATTTATGTCTTGGTCGATTACGCGCGAGCTAGATGTGTGCACTTTCACAAAAAGAAAAATATTTAAAAAAAGAAAAAGGCGGAGTCACGTACAAACGAGGAATGTTTTTCCCCGAAATGTTTTTTTTTGCTGTTATTATGAGTTAAATTTTTTTATTAATGATGACGTCATGATGGAGTGTTTCCTTCAGAAAAATGCATGGCATGCAGTCCGCCGAGTATAGTTAGAACTATAGCGACTATAACAACAACAATTTGAAAACTGGTCACTTTTTAACATTTGAGTTTACAAGAATCATTCTCTATCCCTGTCAACAGAAGTTGAAGGACTCTTCATTCCGGTAAACTAAAATGTGTTTTTCCGAAAGACCCCCAGTGGGTTTATTTTTTTCTGAGTACAAATTTTGAGGGGGGGGGGGTCAATCGAGGGAGGGGTGGTTTCGAAAATCAGCTATCAGTTTCGTAAATCGCGGTTGTCAACTAATTAGCGTAGCCACGGATCGGGCTGCCCGAAAAAGCCGTCGGGCTAATTAAATTTCGTCCCTGATGAAACACATTGGCCCGTCGATCACCATCACTTCGCTGACCAATGTGCTCGCATTTACGGTTGGCGCCACTGTGCAAATAAATGTGCGTTAGTTTCGATAATTTAATTGGACTTTACTTGACAGACCGTAAACGTTATAGCGGTCTCGCTAAAAGAAACATTGCCGTTGGCACTTTGCCAATACGATGACATAAGTAACTGCATGTGTATAGTATTTGGTCCGTTAAGTATACGTACTACAGTTTATACCATAATAAAAGCGATTTATCTCATCAGGGAATCAGTCTTTTCTCAATAATGTGCGCGCTGGCCATAAGTTTGGATTGGATACTGGAGATTTTCATGTTCGGATCTATTGTGAAAATTATATCAATGCAAATAGAAGCTAGAAGGCGGAAAGGAATGAATGTAATTGGAAACAGAGAAGAGGTCAAATTAGAAACAACGTTAGCTTAAATATCGAGCCTGCTTGAATAACTATCCAAGTGTAGTATTTGATTGAATTACAGTAATTCTATCAAATACTACACAAGGGAGTTATTTTTTCACAGTTTTTTTAAGGCCAGTTATTCTAGTGAATAGATTACTCAATACCCTGTTTCGAGCACTTTCATTGTCACTGGGGAGTTATTCAAGCAAGGTGATTCGGGGTAACAAGTTTTCGTTTCAGTTTTCAGTTTTCGCAAATTTTAGAAACAATTTACACAGACCGGACAAACTCTCGAATGGCGAACTTCAATTGCACACGTCGCTCAATGGGCGACACTTTGAGGAGCCATTGAAATTGGAACACGGCCCAGCTTTGGAGCCACTGATGCAAGGGGATGAAAATGGCAAATTGAATAATGGCTCAAAATGTCACGAACTAGTGCAAAGTGAAAAACACGATAGACACATAACAAAGTGGGAAAGATACTGCTCATTGCTAACATCGAGAATATCGCGATGTGTGGTATTTGTGTGCACGCTATTTGTGTGGGGATGCGCACTTTATGGATTGGTAAGCGGGACTTTGTGTGTTTGTAAAGCAGCGATTGATCTGACGGAATGACACTTTTTTCTCAGCCACATTGACACCTGTGCCGAAACTTTGTGACTTTAGTAGTGATGTAAAAGCCCCATGGCGCTGGCGCCAAAGCAAAATGCACCATGGCGCTTGGCTCTGTTTTGCTGTGGCGCTATTTTGCATTGCACTGTCCAAACTCATGTAAAAAGTCAAATTTTCTTCTCTCGCTGGTAGTTTGACCACTTTCATGACATTTTACATTTTGACACTTTGTATGAAATTGCATGATACTGTAGTAATTTGGTAACTAGGGTGTGGCCGTGGCCACAAAGGTGCCACAAATTCACATATCTATTTCCCTCATACAATATTTCCTCGTAATAACCCCCTCATTTACCCCCCCCCCCACCCCTCAAAATTTGTACTATGAAAAAATAATCCCCACTCCCCAGGGGTATTTCGAGGAAAAGCTCATGATACATAAATAGGTACCGTATTTCCTCGAAATACCCCCGGGGGGTTTATTTTTTCAGAGTGAGAATTTTGAGGGGGGGGGGTTAAACGAGGGGGGGTATTTCGAGGGGGGTTATTATTTCGCCAGAATTTTTTTGAAATCCCAGTACTAAAATGTCGTCTGAAACGTACGCAGACGTCGAAAAATGCAACAAAAATCGCCATTAATAAGACTCTAAAGACATTTATAAGTGTGTAGACGTACAAACACTGTTCTAACATAACAGAGTCATCCTTTTTAACGTGTGTTCTGCATTGCCCGGATGACAAACCGCAGCCTTTGTCATTTACGTTCCCTATACACTAAATTTTGGTGGGGGGTATTTCGAGGGGGGGGGGGGTTTATAAGTTCATAGTGTCCATTTTGAGGGGGGGTATTTCGAGGGGGGGTATTTCGAGGAAATACGGTATATATAACGTGGTTTCTCTCAGTGGACAATGACGCCAATGTTTGACCCGATTCAAACGTTCCCATCCGACTCGGACATAGCGCACACTTCTCTGCTAGCTGAAAGAGTAATCGACAATCGAACGCAAGTGTACGTGGTTTTGATGTTCAAGCCGCCGGATCTCACAAATGAAACGTTGGTCGAAGGAATGTTTTGAATCAATTTTTTGTTTGAATAACTGGAATGGAATATCACCATGCAAAATTCAAAATCCAAAAATTGGTTTTCTCATATTTTTGTGAGAATGTACGTAGATGGCGTTACCGTTCACATATCCCATGGTTTACATTCATTAATGATTGGATAATTAAGGAAAAATCATCGAAACGACTCCATTTGAAGACTGAAAAGATGGCGCCAAGCGTCAAGGCACTCGAGACTAGATTTTGACTTGCTTTACTGACTCAACTCACTGACTCAATCAAAAAATTTTTGGGATGTAACTCGAACCAGAGCTTTAAAAAAATCTAGTTTCGAGTCGAGTCCTATGAAGTGAAACTCAAGTGAAACCATTTCAGCACTACACAGGATCACCGACAAAAAATTGGTGCTATTTTAAAAAGTTTACATCTAAGGGTTGGATGGAGTGCACAAGTAGTGACGTCAATCAAACCCTGGAAAATTCTAATTCCAAGAAAAATTTAAAAACTACAAAAAAAGTTGAAGCTTCCACGCATCCATCACCAAAAGCTTTTTTTCCCAACAGAGAGCTGTTTCATTTGGATGAACTACTAAAAGAAGTGCGCCAGCAGCCGCACATAGTCCGTTTATATTTCTGGCTGGAAAAATACATCAAATTCAGCAAGCGAATGGGTTTTATCAGCCAGGTGGCAGTCCCAGACCCTGTAAATTGCCCTGTAAAATGTCAAATGTCGCGCAAAGTGTCAAAAGTGCAAAGTGCTGGAAAAGGGCATTTTACATTTTGCAGGGAATTTTGCATGACTTTTGAGACGTTTTGCATGACATTTTGACATTTGACATTTTACAAAGCATTTTACAGGGTCTGGGACTGGCACCAGGGAATAGATGCACTGTTCGGATTGCAGTCTGGGATTATAGATGGATCCACGTTCAGACAAGAAATGAGCTACGATTCCGCTCCGGAGTTTATGAAGGTGATAAACGCGCCGGAGTATTTTTTCAGGTTCCGCCGAGATGAGTGAGTTAAAAAAATTAGATTGAAGATTTTTATACAATTTATTGTACCCGTTTTTGTTGGCATGGAGCCAAGTCGATCTTTATTCAAACCGTCAAGTTTATTTATGCTGCGATTACAACTCGGGCATATTTATCGATTAAAATAAACTCATGAGCTTTGGACACAAGAAACGTCTGCATCTATACTTTCTGTGACTGAAATAACAATGTCGTATCTTTATCCACTCATCTGTAATTAATTTTACGCCCAAAATCAATTTTACGCCCAGTCAATTTTACGCCCGAGCTGTAATCGCAGCATTATGCTGCGATTACAGCTCGGACGTAAAATTCCAGCGTACAATTCCATCGCAAAATTGATTACATGAAAGTGGATGATGTTACAGGTCTGCAATTTTTCATGGACAGTATGTTTATCAATACCTTCATTGTGACTAGGGTGTCAAATTTCCGTTTCCGTTTTCTGTTTCCGCCTTTCCGCAGGAAAATTTTTTACCTTTCCGTTTTCCGTTTTCCGGCAGCTGAAAAATTTTTACCTTTCCGTTTTCCGTTTTCCGGCAGCCGAAAAATTTTTACCTTTCCGTTTTCCGTTTTCCGGCAGCTGAAAATTTTTTACCTTTCCGTTTCCGTTTTTCCGGCCCATTTTTCCGTTTTCCAGCTGAAAAATTTTTACCTTTCCGTTTCTGCTTTACCAGGCCATTTTTCCATTTTCTGGCTCGATTTTCAGTTTTCTGGCATTTTTCCATTGTTTTTCCAATCTGTATTTATCTTCAATTGGCTCATCCCATTGTGTTGTTTTTGTCTCTTGGAGCAGCATTGACAACTGGGATTTCAGGGTCAGTGAAACAGGTGCTGTGAACCCAATTGGGTCATATACTGACACCAATAATTTATTCAAGTTTCGTCTGGTTGGTGTTGTGATGCTGTCAATTTGCAATTTTGGTGTTGATATTGCCAGCATGTCCATTCGGTGATTTTATTTCATGCCCATTACTGCGACAATTTTATTCACCTTTGGACTCCTGTCGTTTTTAGCTATTTCATTCATGACTGATCTGGAGTTTGACAGCCATTCCCTCATGTTCATAGAACATTGGTTAAATAAAGCTTTGACATTGTAATATAGTTCTAAAGCTTCAACTTCATTCGTGACACTCATGATGAAGTTATCGACATAAATGTTGTTTATTATCATCGCCAACTAGTTTCCTTCCCCTTCATTCTGTTTTGTCATCACAGATCTCAATTATTCCCTTTTCTAGTTGGTTGTCCAAAACTTTCCAGTATTGTTCGAATAAGTTTGGATCTTTGTTGAATCTTCTTATCAGTGATTTAAACCACACCAAGGCTTCTGCTTTTCCCGTGGGCAGGTCACTGATACTCTCTTTATATGGCCAGTCAATATAGTATCGTTTGCTGTTGTCGTTGAATTTTATGCTATTTATTATCATCTCCTCTGCAATGTTGTCATCAATTGCATAGGAGTCATCAGTGATTCCCACTGCTTCTAGACTGTGAAATTGTCGTAGTGTTTCCTTTCCTATGGCCACTATGGCTACTTTTTGATGATTTTTTGTTGGTTCAGTTAAGCTTGAACTACAAGTGAAGTTACAGGCATGATCCATAGTTGCAGAATGTACAGCTACCACAATCAAAGCCAAACATGCAGGTTTTCCTTCTGCAAATTTGTCTATTACCGTGCTAATTTCACTTTATTTTTTCCGTTTCCATGAAAATTTTGCTTTCCGTTTTCCGTTTTCCGGCATTTCATTTTTCCGTTTTCCGTTTTCCGGCATTTCATTTTTCCGTTTTCCGTTTTCCGGCCGACAATTTTTTTTTACCTTTCCGTTTTCCGTTTTCCGCTGAGTGAAATTTTTTTACCTTTCCGTTTTCCGTTTTCCGGCCGACAATTTTTTTTTACCTTTCCGTTTTCCGTTTTCCGTAAAGTGAAAAAATTTTACCTTTCCGTTTTCCGTAAAAAAAATTTTTGACACCCTAATTGTGACCAAAGGTCATCGTCCACAGTCACTTCTATTTTATTGTTATAATTCAAAAATGTCAATTTTACGTTGAAATTTTACGCCAGCTGAAGAAAAGTCAATTCTACGCCAGGTGATTGCATGCAATGGCATAGGGTAGAATTAATTTTTCTTCAGCTGGCGTAAAATTTCAATGTAAAATTGAAATTTTTGAATTTCCACAATCAAATGGCAGTGACTGTGGACGATGAGTCTTGGACACAATGAAGGTATTGATAAACATATCCTCCATGAAAAATTGCAGACCTGTATCATCATCCACTTTTATGTAATCAATTTTGCAATGGAATTTTACGCTGGAATTTTACGTCCGAGCTGTAATCGCTCCATTAGGTAAAATTTTCAATGTCAGACAATTTTCAACAGCTTTGAAAGGCACGAAAAAATATCATTTATAGAGTACCTACAGAGCATTCTACTTTTAGATGATCACATGACTATTATACATTTTTTACACTAGACAAATTTTTGTCGCATATTTTACATATCGTCCAAATATGAGGAACTATTCGTCACTTGAGGAACCATTGAGGAACTATGAGGAACCATTGAGGAACTATTCGTCAAAAAAAAACACACATAAACATTGACACAAATATGGTAACGCTAGCTATGCCACTTTTCAAGCAAAGTGATGCCATTTTTTACATCCTTGAAACTTGACATGCCAGCAAAACCAGGTTTACTATGCAAAGTTTATTGACCCTGTGCTTACAGAAAGTACCCACCAAATCACTGTAGAAAATTGCCGGCTAGTCAAAAATTTTGTTCGCAGGCATGGGAAAATAGTGCCGATAAGCACCTACTTTGTAATGTCGGCGGAGGGCCTCGGCACGTGGTCCAAGCGAGCGGAATTCCACGAAAACATCAGGTTTATTATTTTTTCAATTTTTACAACTACGTAGGTAATTTTGATCGAATTCTCGACAAATGCGCGTGTTATAAATAAAGCAATTTTCGAAAAGATACCCTACATACCCATGTTCACTTGGGTTGGGTGGGACACGTTTGAGTTTCCGATAAAGTTAAAAATTTGTGCTCGATCGCGGGCATCCCAGGGAACTTGTAGACAAATGTTGGGGCTATCTTTTGATGCCGGCCAAGTTCCCCGGGATGCCCGCGATCATGCACAAATTTTAACTTTATTGGAAACTCAAACGTGTCCCAACCCAAGTGAACATGGGTTTACATTCTGTGACATTGTAATACACATTTTTGCCTATTTTTCTGTATTTTTAGCTTTTTTCACCCTTTCATGCCTTGAAAAAAACCTTTACCTATCAGAAATACGTTTTCTACACTCGAGCAATTTCAAAAAGTATACGTAAAATCGAGTACATGAACTTTTTTCGGATGAAACGTAAATATATTAACTCTGTACTCGCGATTGTGATTGTTTCAGAGTGAGATGAGTAAGTATGTACCTAGATGGCATAAACACTGTTGTAACGTAACAATTCATTGTTTTTAACGTTTGTTATGGATTGCCCAAATCACAAACCGCAGTTTTGTCATGTACGTTCTGTACAACGATGGGTAAGTTCTCAAAAAAAAAAAAAACACTTTCTGTGTTTTGAGTTTTTCAAAAATGAATACCTGTGTTTTGAGTTTTTTTCTCAAAAAAAACTTGAGTAACTGTTTTTATTTCTGTGTTTTTTTGTAAAAACTCAAGTTTTTGAGTTTTTTTCTAAAAACCTCAAGTTTTTTTTCTCCAAAAAATTCGAGTTTTCCCCCTCAAAATTTTGATTTACAGCATTTCGATCTGGAAACAGTGGTTTTCTTATAAAACATTGGTTTTGCACATGTTTTAACCCCACATAACATATGTGTATTCATTCAAGTGTCCATAAGTCCATAAAAATGTCCACAATGAGGACATCAACATCACAACACCAGCAACAAAATGCCCAGAAATGACAATTTATGCAGTACTCCGGGTTTATTATTTTGTCAGAAAGTTTTGTAAGGATCATAGAAAATAGTAGGCGTTTACGTACCCAAAACAGGTTATAAATGAGTACAAACAGGATATATTTGAAATAAACATGTGATAGCTACACAACATAGTACAGTCTATGTGTAGCTGCGATGCAAATTAGCAGTAATAAATACATCATGTACATTGGATACATGGTGTACATTATCCCGGAGGGGGGTATTTCGAGGGGGAAGGGCTTATTATTTCACCAGTCCATTTTGAGGGGGTCAATTCAAAGGGGGGGGCTTATTATTTCACCAGTCCATTTTGAGGGGGTTAATTCAAAGGGGGGTTTATTCAAGGGGGGTTAATTCGAGGTAATAAGGTATACTTAAATGTCGAAACTGTAATTGTCAAATCCACCATGGGATGTGCATGCCATCTTGAATTTTTTTTTTGTACCATTATAAAATATGAATACATTATGTACATATTTACATACTACCTATACATGCTTATCTTATCTTGTTTAGTTTAACTGAATTAATGTGCATTCAACCGCTTCGCTGAAAAAAAACACAAAAACTCAAAAAACTTTTCTGTGTTTCCGTGTTTCTGTGTTCTCCAAAAAAAAACTTTGAGTTTTGAGTTTTTCAAAATTTATGAGTTCCATGTTTCTGTGTCAAACAAAAACACAGAAACTCAATGAGTTTCTGTGTTCAATTTCTGTGTTTTTCCATCGTTGTCTGTGTACACTCAATTTGGGGGGGGGGATATTTCGAGGGGGTGGCTAATAAATTCATAGTGGCCATTTTGAGGGGGGGGGGGTGTTCGAGACGGAAGGTATTTCGAGGAAAAATGTACATAGGTAAACTCGGCAGACATTATGCGAGTCAATGGTCTAACGAATTTTTGTACAAGTGCCATTCTAACCCAATTTCATTGTTATTGACACTCGTATTTCATGTGTAGGGATGACCATCAACAAATTTTTCAATTAGATAAGTGAACGTCACCGTCGAAATTTGAATTTAAGATCTACACTTGATAAATATACAATAATTTCTTATTATTACGAACATAGTGAGCATTTTATGTTTTTCAGAGCAATTTTTAGATTTTCAAAACGATCCAGATTTAGCTAGTGGTGTACAGTGTACAGGGTCGTTCTTCCCTTGTTCTATCGCACGCACACATACGTACTTTTTTGTTGGAATTTGTCCGGGCTGTTACAATAAAATACCTTGTTATCTGCTTTCATATGACAATATGCGTGTTCAGTTTATCCTGTTCTCGCATAAAACGTCGGATTGAATAAGATTTACCATGAATCGATTGGAATGCATCCATTCAAATTCAAAATTAACTTAAAAATTTTAACGAAATTTAAAATTGGTACGTAAGGGCCGAATCACTGATTCCTTTCATGTCTGCCGAGTTTACCTATTTATCAAGAAAAAGTAACACGTTTCAACAACTAAAATATGCACCGCACCCAACACAGGCGCTACATCGGCACATCCCCGCACGCGATTCCATTCAACACTAGCGTGTGGCAGTACAACGCGCTCACCTACGATCTGATCAACGAGTCGGTCGGCATCACGCTCAGGTCCGTGCTGGTGGCCGCCGCCGCCGCCGCCACCTTCGTCGGACTGTTCATGAGGAACGTGGCCGCCGTGCTGGCTACGGCCGGCTGCATCGCCTCCATTACTAGTTGTGCGTTTTTGGATGTGCGCTTGAATAAAACCCCCGTCGGTTAGGACGTATACTATACGTATACGTTAGGTTGCAGCCCCCCCCCCCCTAGGTGAGACTTGAAAAACTGTGGGAAAAAGCAACATTCGGTATGAAGTGGCACATGAAAATTTTGCGCGCAAGTGTGCATTTCTCCATCAGACAGGTATTATGATATTATCAGGATATAAGACCTGTATTTTCAATTTCCCGCAAAAAAACAGTCCTGTCGTTCTGCATGTACCGTATTTTTTCGAAATACCCCCAACCTCGATTAACCCCCACCCCTCAAAGTTTGCACTATGAAAAAATAAAGCCCGTGGGGGTATTTCGAGGAAATAAAGTTATGTAAAAATATAAAATTTACAGCGATACTTGGTATTCCGTAAAGCAGACCCCCCCCGTTCAAAAATCCTGTATACACTCCTGTCCACGGGGAGAGGGGGGGGGTTTCAATCCAACCAAACACGGTAGCTTCACCCCCCCCCAGGCGTGATCGGCTTCCTCTCGCTGTGGGACGCCGACCTGGGCCCCGTGACCATGGTGAACATACTGTTAGCGGTCGGCTTCAACATCGACTACATCGCCCATCTGCTCTACCACTACAGAGTTACTGCCAGTGAAAAGGTGAAAAGGCGGAGTCGGGATGGAATGGACCCGTGGGCGAGCATTGATTGCATGGTGGACACGCTGAGCGCGGTGGGGGTGCCCATGATGCAGGTTGGTGGGGATTTTGGAAGGTGGATTGGGATGAAATTTTTTTGAAGATGAAATGAAGACGCAAAAATAATCAGACGACTTTTTTACTTACAATAAATCAAGAAATCGCTGAACAGGACCATGTTTAAAATTGTACTCTCCGAAAATGTTTATTTTGTCCACAGGTAGATCGATCTGAAAAATAAAACTCACTACCAATTAAAATACCCAACGATGGGATTGCGGCAGCCAGGGGGCGGTCCCGAGCCCTGTTAAGTGTAAAGTGAAGTGTCAAATGTAAAGTCAAATGTCAATTGCAAAGTGTCAAATGTAAATTAAAATGTCAAATGTAAAGTAAAATGCAAAGTCAAATGTTAATTGTCATGCAAAGTGTCAAATGTAAAGTAAAATGTAAATTAAAATGTCAATTGTGTATCCTAATCTTATTTTTCGTATCCAAATCTTATGTTTTTGTATCCAAATCTTTTGTCGAAAATTTTTTTTCGATACTTAATTGACACTTTACTTTACATTGACAGTTTGCATGACAATTGACTTTGCAATTCAATTTACATTTGACACTTTACTTTACATTTGACTTTGCATTTGACTTAACATTTGACACTTTACTTTACAGGGCTTGGGATTGCCACCAGGCCGATTTTTGCGTTATTAAGGGGTGCCATCGGTGCCTCTTTGGGGCTTTTCCATTACTACGTCCAAATGAACAACACAATCCGTACTATGTCAATTGTCAAATTTAACATTTGATAGCGCACGCACCGCACCCTGTACGGCTATTTTCAATGACATTCGACAAATTGGTAAGTCACTTTACACATCACACAGCGCAAGAATGTTCCCAAAAATACTCAAACATCGACAAAAAGGCCACCCCCACCCAGCCAACCCACAAGAAACCCACACCCTCAATCAACCCCCCCCCACAGGCGGGCCTATCGACAGTGTTATGCATATCAGTATTATTCTTGAGCACGGCGGACGTGTCCATAGTGTTCGCCAAGACGATCACTTTGGTGGTGGCCTTCGGCTTGATGCACGGTTTGATTTTATTGCCCACCATCTTGTTACTGCTCCCGGTTAAGGTTTTTGCGAGATTTTAGTTGTTTGGCAGTTTTTTTTGTTGAAGCTGTTTAATGATTGTTTTAGACACAATATCGTTTAATTTAGATGGAACTGTGATGTGTATAGTGGATTGTGTAGGTGTATAATTGTGTATTTACAAGTGACCCTCGTAGTGATGGGTGCAAATACGCGAGTTTACAAATAAATTGAATTTTGATGCTTTCATATCTGGCCTTCGTAGTAAAGGAATGATGTGTTATTTACTTTATAAACACATAAACCTATATAAACACTGATGAGAAATGCGTTTTCTGTACTCGAGTACTTTCAAAAAGTATACGTAAATGCGAGTAAACGTATTTACTCTGTACTCGAATATACGTATCGAGTAAAAGTAAATAGGTACGTTTTAACAACTATGTCGGAAATCACTCACACCGCACACGGCGCCTGGTGATATAAACTGGTGCCAACTGAAAATGAGATCAGAAATATATTCTTAAAAATATCCACAAGCAAGCAATCAAGCTGCGCCGCCAGTGTAAATAAATAGGTATTAAAGTGTAATTAATTCAAAACAGTTCATTAGCCAAGTTCTGAGAATGTGAAAAAATGAAGATGTAACTTCATGAGATTTTCATTTTTGTGAATAATTTCAGTTTCATTGTCGAAATTAAGACGAATATCAACCGGAAAATGTTTATATTCCGTAGACCCATGAAAAATCATTTGTCGAGTTTGTACTCAGGTGGAAAATGCTGTTGGACAACACATTTACTCTTTGAAACTGTGAAGTTAAATTTTATGTACTTTTTCGTATGAATTTGAAGTTTTAATCACTTTACCCAGCTACCCTAAATCCTCGAATAAAACCCTAGGGGAGTTATTTTCGTCAGATGTTTTTGAGGGGGGACTTATTCAAGGGGGGAGTTATTCGAGGGGGAGTTATTTTTTCCTCAGAAAACTTAGACTCAAATCATTGCAGATGCAGTCTGTCAACTCATGTTATTCAGGTATTAAACTGTACACAACAAAAAGATGGATATACACTGCATACACATCATGTATTTACCGTATTTACTCGAATAATTCCCCCCACTTGAATAATTCCCTCCCTCGAATAAATCCCCCCTGCTAGACGAGTGAGGAAAAAATCATTCCCCCACTTGTATAATCCCCCCCAACAATGATGGAGAATAAACAATGCACATTTATTAAAAAGACAATTGATGAAATCAGACCAAGCAAAATAGCAGTGCCTCGTTTGATTCATCGAATACAAATGCAGCACATTCGGTGTGCAAGGATGTACACTACGAATGGAAATTGGACGTACATGTGTATGTTGTGTAACGGAAACATACTTGAAATCTTTGAGAAAATAATAATTCCCCCACTAGAATAATCCCCCCCCCCCCTTGAATAGTTCCCCCGTCAAAAATGTCTGACGAAAAAATAATTCGACGGGGGAATTATTCGAGTAAATACGGTATCTGTTGTCGCTGCCGTTGGCTAATATTCTTATGTATTTTCTATTGTATCCTTTTCATACACATGGGGAGTTATTCAGGACGGGGGAGTTATTCAAGGGGGAGTTATTTTTTCCTCACCTCGCCAACAGGGGGGGGGGTTATTCAAGGGGGGGGGGGTTTCGAGGGGGGTCTTATTCGAGTATTTGCGGTATACATATGTAAGAAGAGAGTTAAATAATCGCGCCGCTAATTTCCGAATGGACCTAATAAACACATGCAATACGTAAATGAACAATGAACCCATAAATAATATTTATTTATTTATTTACAATCGGTTATCGAAAGCCTAGTCAAATAATCGGACAACAGTGTTGAATAAAGAACACAACACGCCAGACGTACAAAAGTACGTTCAAAAACCTCTCTCCCTACCTACCTACCTAATATTTTTTTATGTATAACACCATCTGCGATTTGATGTAGTATGCATTAAAATCAGTACAAACCTAACAACGAATATTTAACAAATATCTTATTATAAAAAAATCAAAAATCCATACGTATGTACAGAAAACATTCAAAATTAAAAACAAAAAAATGGATATTCTAGAAAAAAAATCACGCGGGCTAGCATATTAATATATAACCTTGAATAATCACGCATATCTACAAAAAAACTAAACCGTAGTTAACGTTTTTCCTCGAATTATCACCATTGAATATAGATATACCTTATATAAATGTTCAAATATATCCGGTTTTCTCACATCACATCTATTAACAGTTTTGGGTACGTAAAAGCCTGTTCTATACTTGATACATCACTAAAATTTCTGACGAACTGAAAAAACCTTCGAGTAAGCCCCCCTCAAAATTTGCTGGCGAAAAAAAAACCCCTGGGGATATTTGGAGGAAACACGGTATAATTATTCCATGTTTCAATGAAGCTGAAAATTCAATGCATCAAAAAATCCTAATTATACAGCAAAAAGTACCGACACCTGAATTGAATAATCCAGAATAACTTGAATATTTTATTCAAAAATCTTTTGTTAGAAAAGTAAACCAATGAGGCGGGTGATTGGACGTGTGCCAACTTCCGCCCACCGCCCACGACTTACTTTTATAGGTCGATAGTGTCGAGTATAGTATGCCAAATATCGAAACAGAAAATTTTGAAAACTTAAACCAATATCCATATCGAACATGCATCTCAAAAAACGACATAGCAGAGAAAATAGGTTTCAACTATTTTTTAAATAAAAAACGGAACAAATTCTAGGTAGGATATTATAACCACGAGAATGTCCGTCAGCCTAAGTATTACCTTATAACTTTAAAGTGAGTCCTTGATTAAGTTCCCGTTCATATGTAACAAGTTTATGATTGTTGTAAAAATATAAATAATAAAAAAGATAGCTGACGCGCAGAGTTCAATCTCCCTGAAGCAATCGAAATGAATCAATAGCCTATAAAAGTCTGTTCGCAGTCTTTCCACTATCACTGTACAAAGAATGGGTGAAAACGGTAACTTACACTATTATTTATATCCTATTTTTATCACACAACAACATCAATTTCAAAATACAGGGTTGGTTGACTTATCTACTAAGTTGATCAAAATTTTCTTTTCTTCAAATTTCCATGACAAAATGAAAGGTAGTGCACTGGTATTTCAAATTTTAAAAATGGTATTTCACTTGGTATTTCAAAAATTGGTGTTTCATAACCCTTTTACTCGACCCTGACTGCCTGCCAAGAGTGGTACTACCCGCCTCCATAGCCTGGTACTCACCCTTGGCCCAGTAATTGACCTTCACCCGCCAATGCTGCGACCTAGCATTCGGTACTGTTTGAAGTCTGATATGAGTTTTCAGGTGGTCGTTCAGGGTGGGGCGGGGGCATAGGGGATTTTCTGGGTAGCATTTTGGGGGGGGGGGGGGTTGTGAAGCTTTTTGAAGTTGACTTTTTACCCAGTTGATGGTTTAAAAATACTTAAATTACTTTAAAAGTATACATTGCAGTTTATACAATGCTTACAATTTGTGATATATTTATTTCATCCTTATTCGGCTAAAATGTACGTTTTATGGATTTCCCAGAAAATCCCAATCCTGTAGATGACAAGTGATAGATTTGAACAAGATGTCTGGTAGATTTGTGGGTGAACTACCCAATGCAAATATTTACCGGGAGAGACGCGTGTGAATCCAGGTGGGGTTCAAACTGTATTGAGATTTTGATCGATGTCTCTTAAGGGTGCGGTTATACAGAAATTTATGGTTGCCAGTAGGGATGGCAAGCGCTTTTTTTTAAGCGCTTTTTTTAAAAAAAACGTCGCTTTTTTTTTTAAAAAAAGCGCTAGGGTCCCAGCGCTTTTTTTTAAAAAAAAGCGCTGGCAAAAAATTTTGTGCTTATGCACTAGGTATTTTGCTATTTTTTTGTGCGCAAGCGCAAAATTTCACATGCAAATTACCACTGGTGGCTGTTTTCATTAGGTTTTGTGGCATTTTTAGTGTTATTGCTTCTATCCCTGCATGCTCTCATGTAATAATAAGTTGTGATATGTTAGTGTAGTATAGAATATTCAGCCAATGTGCTCCCAAATACTTCAACAGTGGGGAACATTAGTCTCAATGTATTAGCCTTCTTTTATAGCCTTATTTATAAGCACTATTTCATGCTTAACTTCACTCAAAGTCATGAAACATTCACAAACTGCGATATACATAATTAGTCAACAAAAAAAGTAATTTTTTTGACAGAAATCACCACTGATCGTGTTATCCAATGACTACACAGCCATTATATGGCTATATATCATCACAAGTACTGCCACTTGTCTGATATACCTGTATATATTGATAAAGAACCATATTTGGGAGGGTTTTTAGGGAACGTCTCAACATTTTTTGAAAAAAAGCGAAAAAAGCGCGTTTTTTTAAAAAAAGCGCTTTTTTTAAAAAAAAAGCGGGGCCGTTAAAAAAAAGCGCTTTTTTTCCATCCCTAGTTGCCAGATCTTTTACAATACCGATCGACTATACCAAAATGCGGACCACTAAACGAGAGTCTCTAGAAGAGAACCCCACCAAGTTCGCAAGTGGGCAAGTAAGAAGAAAAATGGTAAGTGGTAAGTAAAATTGTAAATAAGTGGTCAGTCAAGTGACAAGTAAACAGAAAAAGTCTCGTCTCAAATCAAAGACAATTTTATCAACAAACTTACTCGCCACTTAACTCAGCACTTAACACTTAACCCACCAACCACCACTTCCCACTCACCCCCATCCAAATGGACACACAAACCCACCCGGCTCCGCCCCCTCACTCCCCCGGTCACTTGTGCTGATTGGCGGCGCCGTTGCCGCTGGCGTTGCGCGACGCCTGGCTGCTGCTGTTGTTGGTGCCGCCGCCGTGGTTGTTGGAGCACATCGAGCAGCCGGGACCGTGACTCGTTACTAGCCGGCCGCACCTGGTTTGGGTGTGAGGTGAGATGGGGAGAATTTGGTAGGGTCGAGGTTTATGGGACCGGGACGTTTGTCGCGACGACGTAGACCCGCTAGTCATGTAAACCCGCTCGTCATGTAACTCTACCCGGCCTTCATGTATACCCGTGTACATAAATTTTTATTTTCAAGTTGAAAAATCGATTTACAAGAGCAAATATTCCATAAACATTCATACATGAAGATAAATATTTATGTAAATATCGCCAACTCATCATGTATCCCCCATACATGACTAGCGGGTATACATGACGGCCGAGTCTACATGACGGCCGAGTCTACATGAAGAGCTGGTTTACAGTACCAGCAGGGCAACGTCGTCCTATTTATATGGCTCTATATGTTGATTCAAATGTTTTCAATACAAAACAGGGTCATAAAATCTTTTCTCCATCCGCAGACCCGACAAGCGCACCTGCCGCACATGGCGCCCGACGTGCCGTCCGGGCTGACCGGCCCCGGCGGCAGGCAGCTGGGCGCGGACGTGCGCACTCCACCCACGGACCCGTTGCGCTGCGACGCGGCAAAATGGGTGACTAGTGTTGGGTTAGAAAGGTTGTTTAGAGGATGTGACGTTTCCGCGTTGATATTCGGTGCTCGGAATTTTGAAAAATATTCTCGATGTTGATATTAGGGTTCAGACGGGACTGACTTTTCAGGATCGGGATTGGTTTTTCAAATTTCGGGATCGGGACCGGCATTTCGAGATCCGGATTGATCTTTCGGGATCGGGACTGCACAACCCCACAATATTTCGGGATTCGGGATCGGGATACCGTTTGGACCTTAGTCGATATTTAAATGTTTAATATGGATATTTAATATGGAGAACGCGCCAAAAATCCGTCAAAATCTTAGAGATTCCGACATTTCTACACCTTCCCACAAAATATGATCCCAAACCAAGACATCCTCGAACACCCCCCCCCCCAGCAAACCATATCCCTAACAACAGCGGCGGGCTGCTCTAGCTGCGGCGGCGGCGGCGGCACGGCCACGTCGAGCGGCTGCGACACGCCGCTGGTGGCCAGGCGCGTCTGCTGCACTCGGGCCATTTCGGCGCGCATGGTCGCTAGTTGAGCGAGCGCCTGTGTAATGGAGGTGATGGGGTGTTTGTATTGAGGACACCCCTGAAATCCCCCACCCCCCTCCCCAAATCGCCAAGTTACCGATCGACGTGGAGAATTTTTTAAAAGTCTCCATATTTTTTTACTAAAATTCGCTTATTTAAAAAACGTTTTTGCCCATTTACATCGACAAAATTTCCAAAGTCAAAATCTTGGCGACTCCACGGAAACATAGAACAGTGGAGAATGGAGATTAATCTCCGTGCAAAACGGAGACAATCAACAAACTGCGTCTCGTTCCGAGCGGAGCTGCTGCTTTTCGCGCTCCATGTCGACCGTGCGCGCCCGGTGAGTCTCCGCTTCGCGTTTCCACGCTTCGCACGCTTGGCGCGCCTGCAAAACAGACAAGCATCTATGCTATGTGAGTGCAGGTGCACCCAAAACTAGTTTGCCATTTTAAATGACTTTTGACACTTTGAATGACATTTGACTAGTGATGTGAGAGCGCCATGGCGCTGGCGCCTGGAGCTAGCGCCAAAGCAAAAAGCGCCATGGCGCCTTTGGCGCTATTTTGTTGTGGCGCCATTGGCGCTTGACGCCATATCCATGAAAAGCGCCATGGCGCTTTTGGCGCTATTTTTGACTGGCGCCAGGAACAAAATGCCTGGCGCTGGCGCTTCTTGCGCTTGGCGCCAATTTTCTCTGGCGCCATTGGCTAGGAGCCGGAGTTCTGGCGCTTTTTACATCACTACATTTGACATGTCACAGGGCATTTCATAGGGCAAGTGCCCCAATGAGGCCGTACTTTCAATGTATTTAAATATGTCGGGCTGTCTAATTAGGTATAAACATTTCATCTGCACAACGTTAACAAGAAAACGGTGATTGGTGTTGGAGATTTTCAAAATAAAAAAAAAACAATCCTCAATGGTTTCCGAATATAAAAACATCAGAATTTAAAAAAATCTATTTAAAATTCAAACCTGCTTCAATCCATCTTCCCAAGCAGACAATTTTGCGCGGTGGCTAGATAATTCCTCCTTGGTCTGCGCTAATTCACCCAGCAGCGCAGTGGGGTCCAAATCTGATAAATGAAAATGCAAATGTAAAAAAAACTAGCAAAATCTCCCATTGGAGAGTCGATATACGTTAAAAGATGTTCCCAGACAGAAATTTGGGATGGAAAAACAAGGTTTTTATCGACCCCGTGTTAAACTGTTTTTGTTAAATCTTTATAAAAAGTTATAATAAACAATCAAGTTTCTACACTAGCGTTTTTAAAACGGTCGAAAAAACCCTCTTAATTCCCAGCTTCAAAACCACAACGCACTGAACGGCATGGCGGCGGGCAGCGATGTCGCCTGCGTCCGGTCTATAGCAGTCGGTCTACCAGCAGTGGCACTAGCATTTGGCAACGCGCCAGGCGCCGGCCCCGCCCCCATGTTGGCGAACGCGCTGCCAAGACTACTGGGAAAGGCGGAGTCGGTGAAGCTGCCCGACATGTGGAACAGGTCCATGCCCGATGTCTGCTGCTGAGCAAGGGGGGGGGGGTCCAAAGAGATGCTAGGGTCTTCAAAGGGGGCGGGGGGGGGCAGATGTTTTATTTAATTATCGGGATTAGGGTTGGCCGATGTTTTTTTTAAACGTTTTTAAAAAAAACAACGTTTTTTTTTTAAAAAAACACATGACGTCCGAAATGTTTTTTTTATAAAAAAAACATCGACCAAAATTTTTAGTACTAAGCACTAGGTATTTTGCAAAATTTTTGCGCGCAAGCGCGCAATTTCACACACACATTGACATTGGTGGTTGTTTTCATTGGTTTTGTGGCATTTTTAGTATCAAAGTATCCATTTCTATGTGCTACCATGGGTCATAAGCCGTCATATGTTGCTGTACTATATACTATTGAGGTAATGTGCTTCCATGTACCTCAACAGTGTGTAACATCACTCCCAAAGTAACAACCTCCTTTTATAACATTGTTTGATCACTATTCCGTGCCAAACTTTACCTGAAGTCACGAATATTCGACTATAAGGCGATATACGAACGATATGTCGACAAAAAATGGATATTTTTGACACAAATAACCACTTATAATGCTATCCCATGGCTCCACAGCCATTATATGGTCATATATAACATCACAGAGTATTGCCACTGTCTGATATACCTATATATGTTGACACAAGGTCATATCTGGGAGCTTTTAAAAAAAACGTTTTTTATTAAAAAAAACGTTTGTTTTTTTAAAAAAAACATCGAGTTAAAAAAAACGTTTTTTTCCAACCCTAATCGGGATCGGGATTTTGGCAGTTCTGGTATTGGTTTTTTCTCTCCCTAATTTTTCACAAAAAAGGTCTAAAAACACACTTGGATGCCAGAGAAGCGGCATAAAATCACATTGGACGTTTCCGTTCACATTTCTCAGTCATTGTTCTTTTTTAATCATTTCCACTATTTTTTCCCGGATCGGGATCGCGATTTGAATATTTTCGGGATAGGTACCGGGATTGGGATTTTCAGATTTCCGGATTAGGTCTACGAAATCGGGACCGCTGAATCCCGTAAATTATCGAGATTCGGGATCCCATTCGAACCCCAACCCGAAGGGCAGAACCCGGTGCGCATGTAGACCCGGTGCTCGGGGGCCAGGGACAGGATTGACAGTACGAGGACCGATTTACGTATAAAATATCAGCGTGATTGAAAAATGCGGGAAATTTGGCCTACATGTGCACCGGGTTTACATGCGCACCGGCACAGACACCAATCCGAACCCGTAATGCCCACATTCGCACATAAAACCGTAACACCAGCCAGAAAATTCCTCACCTGATGTTGACTGGGCTGTGCGCCTGGGGCGGCGGCGAGGTGGTGCTGCAGCAGCTGCTGCGACATGGTGCGCCCGCCGCCCGGAATCGCCACCGGCGTGCCGCTCGGAAGCATCGAACCCGACATGCCTGCGAGGGGTGCGGCCAATTGTGAGCCCAGGGGTTTAGTATGGGGGGTTGGAACGGGGGGTTACCCCCAAACGCTCCAGCTATGTATCCATCCACGTGTCAATTTTCCTGGCTAGAATGGTTCGAACCCAGGTCCAATCTATCACTCGGTCCAGATTCACTGAACCCTTTTTGCGTGAGACAATATTAGAAAATGCCAACCAGGTGCCAGTCCCAGATCTTTTCATGAACCAAGTGGCAAAGCAAATTTTGCAAATGGCAATCGTTCAGCGAAAAATGTAACGATGTGCAAATTGGTCCTTTTAACATTACGGTAGCTACAATCTGGATACCAGTAAAAACACCATAAAATACCCAAATAAATACAGTTGAGTTCCAAATTAGCTCTCACACACATAAATCCATAAAATCGAGCAGGCAACACCCAAAATCCATAAAACCCTAAAACACACCAAACGCCCTATACTGAGCATCCATGGCTCTCTGACTAATTAACTCATTAGTTCCATTTTCATCTTTCTCCCTAATAGTAGCCAAGGCTGCGGGCAGCATTTCTTCACTGCTGTTTTTTCTGAGCGCCTGACCAGCTACATTTGAACCCTGTGTGGGTACAGAAAGGGGGCTGCCGCCGTCCGGACCAAAAAGGTAGCCTGAAAGAGGGGTTTTTAGATGTGGGGTAGGTTTAAGGTTGATTTGAGGTTTTGAGGTTACGACTATATTCAGGTGAACATCGATGGAATTTTGTTCAAGTTCGATTTTTGATAAAAACGTATTTATGAGATTCGAAATCAGATCACTGAAGTAGCGTTCCATGTTTCGGAATTCCCCACAAAGCGCTTTACTTGACATTTATTTGTCACTAATTGAAACCGATTTCAGAGTAAATTTCATTTTCCTTCCTGCTTAAGCTTTTCCTGCTAAAACTTGTAACGACTGTTCATCGAGAATTTTTAGAAACATTTGGAACCCGTCAAGTGAAAATTTCCAAGTGACAAATCAAATGAAACCGCCCCATAAAGTGCCACATCACAAGTCACTTAACAGTGCACTTTACAAGACACTTTAATCAACCAAACCCAAACCAAGTGACGACACCAACCCAGATCTGATCTGTCCGCCTGCTGAGTCAAAGATGTGGTCCTGGCGCGGGCCCTTTCACCTCCAACTTCGGGAGTCCATGTACGCATCGGCTGTGGTGTGTAATCCATTGTATTCAGTTTTGGTTGGGATGTTATTTGTGAGTGGACTTTTTATGAATTTTTTTGATGGATACAAATTTTAAGGAGGAAATACCGTATTTCCTCGAATTACCCCCCTCAAAATAACCACAGGTTTCAGTGGGTCACTGAAAAAGTAGACCCCCAGGCTCCAAATTTCCCACAAACACTTGTCTGACCTGCTCACAAAAATAAAACCACATAAATCAAAATTTCGTAATAACAGTTTTTTTAGCACAAATAAAGTAGGCCCCACCTTTTCAGGCCCGCATTTTCACCCAAACCACCCCACCCACACCCAAATCCACCCGATTTATCGGGCAAAAAAACACCAACCGAGGACAAATCTGCCCGATCGCTGCCAACACTAGGCGCCTTGGGCAAACTACTACTGAGCACGGGCCCGTCTGGGGGCGCGCCGAACTGCATGCCGGCGAGCTGCTGCGACACGTTGCCGATGACCGCCGCCACGGCCGCCGCGGCGGACGAGTGCGGCCTGCCGGCGTTAAGGGCTGACCCGGGCGTCATGGCCGGGGACTGACCCACTTTGAGGACGGACTGCGGGTTTTTTTGGTTTCTCAAATTTGGACGAGATGTAAATTGCATATTGAAGTTGTTCAAACATAAGAAACGAAATTCTATCTACACTCGTATCTTATATAGAAAATGTGAAGGAATATAAAACGACGTTATCAGGGTGCAAAAGTAAATTTTCCAGATTGGGCCCACACACGCTAGTTGACATCGACCCCAAATGTCAACTGGTGCCGATCCCGATTGAACGCTTGCTGACGAGCCAACGAACGACGTTCAAACCCAAGGTTTGAATTGGGAACGGAACCAGTTGACATTTGGTGTCGATGTCAACTAGCGTGTGTGGGGCCATTATACGCCAGTTGTTTTGAGCTATATTAGACGAAGGAATAATTTTTGCAATTACGAAATAACACACTAGCAAGTGGAACAGTCTTTTCCAACTACAACATACGTCGCTTTAGACACCTTTCCACGGACAACTCACGGAATATGTTGGCGCGCTGCCAGCAAATGGAATCGGTGACGAGCTGGCCAGCGACATAACATGCTGTTGCTGTTGTTGATGAATGTGCCTGCAAAAAATCGACGAGACTTAACCGACGTAGGCTCATCCCACATCTAAACCCATCCCACATCTAAATCTACATTGTCTCTCAAATAGACTGCATTTAATTTAGGCAATTTCAAAAAAGTCATGATAACACAAGGTAATCAATCTAATATAACATGTTAGAGTTTTTGCGGCAATTTGTCACCACATGTGTTAAAACATGACAGTTGACAACTATTGAGTGCAGTCAATGTTATTGAGTGCAACTTTGACCTACGAAATCACCGAGTCATTGAAAGTGGCTCTTACTGTAGCACTTTTTCATCATCAAGATTTTTTTGCATACATTATCCACCAAAAATGCAAGGAATACGCATCAAATATGACAGGCATCCAATTTATGGGCCGGGATGTGGGATGGGTTTAGATGTGGGATGGCACAGAGCCGACTTAACCAACTTAACCAGCGAAAAGCGACGCGACGACCTCCTTCCCCATACTGAAGCCCTGGTTGTAGATGATTACCCCGCCCCGGTTTTACACATTGAAGAGTGAAGACGATTATACAGGGGTGGGCATTTTCAGTTACCGCTGGAAAAACGCGATAGCTTGAGCTACGGTTGAGCTATCACAGTGAAATTTTAACACAATAGAGTAGACTCCATAGGACACCTATTCTGAAGTTTGCAATCAAAACGACCACATTTTGGGTGAGTTGTGGAACACACAGTTTTTAGTGTAATTTTGTGACTTGGCGTCACCGATAGGATAAATCGAGGGTGGCATTTGAGGGGGGGGGGGTCACCGGTCTTTGGTGTCGTCCCATTCTGTCGTACATTGACTGATTTTGATGCCCTTTGAGTAAATATGTTGTGGTTTGGGGTTGGGGCTACGACAAAAAAATTTTTTTTCTCAAACAGTCCCGCAGTCCCGAGATAAAGAGGGTCATGTCACAAAATTACACTAAAAACTGTGTGTTCCACAACTCACCCAAAATGTGGCCGTTTGGGTTGCAAACTTCAGAATAGGTGTCCTATGAAGTCTACTGTATTGTGTTAAAATTTCACTGTGATAGCTCAACCGTAGCTCAAGCTATCGCGTTTTTCCAGCGGTAACTGAAAATGCCCACCCCTGTATATTGAACCCCCGCCAAACCCCCACAATTTTTGTCAGCTATCCATTCCTCCGAAGCGATTTACTATCTATCTATTTACTAGCTATCTCACCCCCAGAGGATCAAAATCTATAATACCCCTGGTCTGGTTCCAGCTAGATATCCCTCCGGAGGAGCGATACTATCTAACCGAACACGCGCGAGGGTTAAAAGCCCGGCAAACCCTGGTTTATTTAAAAAAAACACGCCTGATAAACTCTGCGGCCTGTGGTGAACCAAACTCCAACGGCGGGACTGGCGCCTCTGGGACATCTATCGAGGTTCCGATGGACAGCTCGGAGGGCAGGCCGTACTTGACGGCGGTGCGCGGCATAGCGGCGGGCAGCGATGCTAGTTGCGGACTGCCCGGTTGGCTCGTTGCCAATGCGTCAGTGGTAATGGGAGGCGGCGCGCGTAAAACACGCTCTTTGTGCAGTTCGCCTTTTGAGGGGAGGAATTTACTTTTTGTAGGTTTGACACGAGCGCTGAGAGTAATTGGATACACTAGGGACGGTCAGAGTTAAAAAAAATTTCAAAACGAAAATATTTATTTTATTCTATTATTTTATTTTTATGTTTATTATGATATTTATTCATTCATATTTACCTCCTCGTCCTGTTTAAACAATTTCCGTCCCATATTTCCGTTATTGAAATAACGAATGTTCGACAAAAGCCGATTTACATCGAGTCGACACAGAAACAGATTCTTTTGGAAGAAATCAACACTTATAATGATATCCAAATAGCTCCACATTTGTTATATTTACGTTACATTTATGTATGTTCACAGTAGACACGAAACAAAGTAATTACTGTGTCTAGGTAATATAAATACAAATATAAACTGTAGCAATCTGTAGATTCGTAACTACCGTAATTATCTTGTCTGGTTGAAAAAAGACGTATTTTTCCATCCCACCCCACACCCACCATCATTATGCGCGAATGCGCAAAAGGGCCCCCTAGGACAGTATCCGTGCTGCATCATGTCGTTGCACTTGGTGCTCTTGTAAATCTCCGGGTGGAACTGCTGCTCGGTGCGCGAGTGACAATACGCGCAGGTGTCGCCCGCGTCGCACGCGTCCGGCTCCACCCACTCGTCGCCTGCGAATGGGGTTCAAACGCGATTGAATTTTCGGGATCGGGATTAGGGATGGCAAGCGCTTTTTTTTAAGCGCTTTTTTTCAAAAAAACGCCGCTTTTTTTTTTAAAAAAAGCGCTGGCAAAATTTTTTGTACTTATGCACTAGGTATTTTGCTATTTTTTTGTGTGCACGCGCAAAATTTCACATGCAAATTACCATTGGTGACTGTTTTCATTGGTTTTGTGGCATTTTTAGCGTCATTGCTTCTATCCCTGCATGCTATCATGTAATAATAAGTTGTGATATGTTAAGTGTAGTATAGAATATTCAGCCAATGTGCTCCCAAATACTTCAACAGTGGGGAACATTAGTCTCAATGTATTAGCCTTCTCTTATAGCCTTATATATATAAGCACTATTTCATGCCTAACTTCACTCGAAGTCATGAAACATTCGCAAACTGCGATATACATAATGAGTCAACATAAAAAGTAATTTTTTTGGCAGAAATCACCACTGATCATGTTATCCAATGACTACACAGCCATTATATGGCTATATATCATCACAAGTACTGCCACTTGTCTGATATACCTGTATATATTGATACAGAACCATATTTGGGAGGTTTTTAGGGAACGTCTCAAGATTTTTTGAAAAAAGCGAAAAAAGCGCGTTTTTTTAAAAAAAGCGCTTTTTTTTAAAAAAAGCGGGGCCGTTAAAAAAAAGCGCTTTTTTCCATCCCTAATCGGGATTAGGGTTGGCCGATGTTTTTTTTAAACGTTAAAAAACCCGTTTTTTTAATAAAAAAACATGACATCCGAAGTGTTTTTTTATTAAATGGTCATATATAACATCACAGAGTATTGCCACTGTCTGATATACCTATATATGTTGACACTAGGTCATATCTGGGAGCTTTTAAAAAAAAACGTTTTTTTTTTTAAAAACGTTTTTTTTTTTTAAAACATCGAGTTAAAAAAAAACGTTTTTTTTTCCAACCCTAGGTGCACCACAGTACTCATTTAAACTTTTTCCATTTTCATAACACCACCCTCAAGGCCTCAAACCACCTCCCCCCACCCCCAAAAACCTCCCAAAACTTTCCAAAACAAAAACCCAAAAACCGACCCGCCTTAGCACTGGGACACGGCGTCGACCTGTACTTGTGCACGGCGGGGGGGCGGCGCCTGTCCTTGGAATTGTGGTAAAAGGGGCACGCGTAGCCCTGGCGGCACAGGCGCGGCGGCTTGCGGCACGGCCACGTTTTGTATAGTGACACCACGTGCTCTTGATCTGCGTTTTTTTTTGGGGGGGGGGAATGGGGGGGGGTTCATTCCAAAATTCAGATAGATACCTTATTTCCAAAATACAGATAGATACCGTAATTCAGATAGATACCGAATGGCGCACCGCACACTGCAAAGTGTAACGATCGGGTCCGGACGTTTTAATTTCCGCCCGGGCAGAATTATTAAGTCAGTTCGGACGATTTTATTTATGACACATCTAAAAAAACTACTGAAATTTGGGTCGGTTAGGACGATTTTTAATTCCACCCCTCTTTTTAATTCCGCCTTTGAATTCCACCCATGCAAAAATCGTCCGAACTTCCCGTTACACTTTGCAGTGTGCGGTGCGCCAATAACCATTCTATTTTGTCGTCGACTTCTTCACCTGCCGTTCTATTGGAGACAACTGTTCTAATTTTTCACCAATTTTTTCACACCATTTCAAACAAATTTTAATATCAGAGCATCAATTTGAAACAACATATCTATTTGAATGCTATGGATGTTAACACCATCCATTTGTTATATTTGTAGTGTCTTGGCACACTTCCAATGGAATTTCTACATGCCTTTCTATTGGAGACAATTGGCATGTACCAGGGGTCTCCTAGGGGGGGGGGGGGGCTGGGGGGGGCTGCCCCCCCCCCCAAATCCGCCAGCTATCTATCTATCCCGGAGGCCGCTCAGCTATCTATCTATCCCGAGGCAAAATTTTTGGCTACTACCCCCAAAGACCCCCCCCAAATCGCTCAGCTATCTATCTACCTGGAGTGGTTTTTAAGAAATTTTCCCCCAATTTTCGCTCAAAATCACTAATTTTCGCACCTTTTTATAGTTTTTCACCTTCAAAATCGTGCTCTCCAGTTATATGCATGGTTATATGCCTGTTTTTGGCCATTTTAAACCTACTTTTAGCCACTTTTAACCAATTACCAGCGATTTTTTCTCCTTTTAGCCTTCTATGCACTGAACAAGCCTTTATATTTTGCCCCCGCGAGCCCCCCCCCCAGAAAATTTTTCCATCTATCTACCCCTCGGGAGGAGCGATTTGCTATCTATCCAGCCCCCGCGAGGGCCAAAATCCTGGAGACCCCTGGCATGTACCGTTCTATTGCTTTGGTGAGCGTAATAACATGCCAAAACGTGCCGTCCTATTAGAAAAAATAGGGGCAATAAATTGCCTCTTAGGAGGATTAGAGAGCTGAAAAAAATTCTGGGTGTATGGGGGGTTCGCGGGGGTTCTTTATGGGTTTTAGGGAAAAACACTAAAATGGTGATAAATGACATAAAATAGGCACATCAGCACACAAATAGCCAAAAATATCCATAAAACAGTCTCCACAAAACCTCACCTTGCCAAGCAGGGTCCTCAACAACAAAAGTAGTCCTGTCCCTCTGCTGGGTGTCGACCGGCGCCGGCCCAGCCACATGTTCAGTGCCCTGAACTTCCCTAGCATCAAAAACGGGGGGTCGCAAATCGTCGGCGCTGTGCGCGAACGCGCAGTGGGGCCCGTTCTTGACGCAGTGGCCCTTGGCGTCGGTGGCGTGCATGCACACGGCCGTTTTGTAGTAGCGTAGATGGTATTTGCGTTCCACGTCGCCCGCTACTCGGTGTAGGTAGGGGCAGCTGTTTTTGAGGGGGGTAGGGTTGGAAAAAAATCTATTATTTAAACGCCTTCATTGTAAAAAAATCAGTTAAAAAATAAATAAAATTTTTTTGCCAACCCTAGGGGGGGGGGGTGTTGTGATTGTTAGAATTGGGCTGTCAATATGTACCGGATGAATTTGCAGGGGCAAAATGATTTATAACGTTATTTATGACATGATTTATAACATTATTTATGACATTATTTATAACATAATTCATGAGCAATTTGCTATCTATCCAACCTCCTGGAGGGTAAATATCTTGAAGACCCCTGATCAAAGACTTTCACAACTTTCTCTAATGATTAGATCAAACCCAGATCCTTATCACACTTCAAACTTATCCACACAAAAAACGCAAAATACTCACTCATCCCCATCAGGACACAATCCGGTACTCTCATCATACTTCGTACAATAAATATCGGCGCTGTAATTGAAGGTGCCATCTTTCCTACGCACCGGCCTTCGTCGACGCTGATTGGCAAAGTGCCAATAGAAACAAGTGTACGGTCGGTGCTGGTGACACTGGTGCGCCTTGAAGGAGGGGCACGCCTCCACGCGGAACTCCCTTAGGTAGCTGGGAAAAGGGGTAGAATTTACGTGCCGTACATCATCGAATAAGTCCTCCCCTAGAATAATTCCCCCCCTGTGAGCAAAGTGAGGAAAAATACACCCCCCCCCCGCGAATACTCCCCCCACTTTGATGGGTAGAATAAAATTTTCACAAGCACAGGAAGGTTCTATGTATTTATTATGTAAATTTTGTGTATTTTGTGAGCATGTATCTGAATTTGTTACAATCTAGCACTAGGCCCAACGAGCCAAAAAGACATTGGTCAGCCGGCAAAATTTACATCACCTTTCACCTCAAAATAGGAAATCGACCGGCCATTCACCACATGGTTGGCACTGTTCCAACTATCAAACAAGTCGTCAATTCAAACACCCATCGCAAACTACGACCCCCAAACCAACGTAAAATGTATGGGCTTCTCAGGGCCGACAGCCAGCGACGGCGCGGCGGCAGAATGCTGCAGCGCGGCGGCCGTTTGCTGCTGCAGCCCCGACGCCATAATCGACTAATTAATCGCTAATTAAATTATCTGAGTTGACATGATTTTGGGTGCGTGTAACCATTTGTTTGTGTAGCGGCGTGTATGAAAGGAATGGTGAAATGGAGGGAAAGTTTTATATAGTGGAGAAAACGGATTTTACACACGCATTTTACATCGATTTGACAACTGTTCGCTTAAAATGAATGTTGTAGCATTCCCAAAAAGAAGGGACGCATCCAAATTCAGAACGTAAACAAAAACACCGTCGCAGGTTCAATTGTCAGCTGACAGCAGCAGGCGTGTACAAAGAAAAAAGGGAACGCAAAAAAATAACAATCCCGAGCTTATTTCTTTGCTACAATCGGAAAACGCTTTCGTGTATGAAAATTTCCGCAACGACTACAAATATTGACATTTACGGGAAAATATGACCAACGGATAAAAACAGCGGAAATCATACTTGTACATCCGTAAGCGGCGCATCTGGCAGCCGGCCAGCTGTCAATGTATTTTTTACAATGGTTTTGCGTGCGTTGGCGCGCTGCCAAACGTGGCGACAACACGGAAGCATGCGGATTACCAGTGTAACCCTGTTGCGTGAGAGTTTCCTCAATGTTGGGGATACTTTTTAAATCCCGTTATTTTTCGATTTCGTAATCTCATTAGAAATGCGAGATGTCTAAAAAACGTTTGGCCCGATAAACTTAACAGCGAAAAACTGTGACGTTCCTTCCGCTGTCGCTATTTGAAGAAAATCATCCGAATTCAATGTCGATTAAAATCACAATCACCATCCAGCCACTCGGTCACGCTTAAAAATTACCATCTCGTCTAGCCCGCACATTTAGACATCGCTACAACACTGCCATAAAGGGCCGCCGTGCGCCCGCGTGCCATCTTATCCAGTCGACTCGCGTATTTGTTTGCGTCGTCTATTTTTAGTTGCTTGTTTTTGTCATCGTGCGTACGTTCGCAGGGCAAAACCAAAGGACTACTCGAACGGACAAACTTTCGACACCCGAACCCAAATTCAATCCGAGACCCGTTCTGCGGTCGACGAAAATCGACTTTGAATGCGTCGCTTCTGAATTCAGGGACCTACTGTACATTCCGTCGAATCGGCGATCTCATTATTTGTAAATAGAGTTGACGGCAGTTGACGAGTAACCTCAAAAAAACTAATAAAAATACCTTCAATTTCAATTCAATCGAAATCACGCCACTGCAGGATTTTTTCACCAAAATTTTTTATCCGGGTCCCAAAGTCATGTTGAGCGAATGCAACAGTGGAAGTAACGAAATGGTGCTGGAAAACGATGAGCTCAAAAAACAGGTGTGTCGTCGCTGCTGGGGTTACCCCTTAAACGCTCCAATTATCTATCTCACCCCTCGGCCACTCAGCTATCTATCCCGAGGCGAAACATTTGGCTACTAAACCGTGAACCCCCCCCCCCCCCCTCCAAAAAAAGAATCATCTATCTTGAGCGATTTTTGAGAACATTCACCTTTTTTGACAACATTTTCGTCCAAAATTGCCAATTTTCATACATTTTATTTTCAAAATCACGTTCACGTACATACGTTTTATTTTCAGCTATTTTTAGATGAAACGTGAAGATCGCGGGTTTGGTGACATCCCCTCTGAACTAGTACCGAATATGTACCTATTTTTTTTGACATTTCTGACCCTTTTTTTAGTGATTTGAGATCGTTTCCATTCCTCGAAAAAGATGAAAAATCCGATATATTTGACTCCAACAAACACACCCCCAAACCCCATCCGAATTGTTTTGGCTTTCTATGCCTCCACAGAGCGATGTGCTATCTGTATGCACCCCGGGGGGTTGAATTCTGGAAACCCCTGCTCTATGGGCAGATAAGATTTTTTGATGAAGCGCTAAGTAACAGCTATTGCTTTATAAAACCACCAAAATCGTGGTGATTGATGTTTGAGTGACTAACATAGCCAAAAAAATGTCCTGTTATTGACTTGCCATTTCCGCCAGACGTACACCGTCTATTTTGGCTTTTATTTTCATTTTCTACCGGGTATGTTGCCCCCCCCCTGATTTGGAACCCTGCCAATTCCTTCAACCCACTTTCACATCGCAGGTTCTACTCAATCATTTCACCAACGCGACCGGGTGCAGCTTGGAGCAGGCGCAGCAGTTGCTCGTGGATGCTCGCTGGCATTTTGAGGTGAATTGAAAATTGGGACAAAATCGAAGGATACACAACTTGAATGATGGGTCATGTGGTTCAGGGAATATCTTTGTAGATAAACTGGCGGCAGCTTACATGGGAAATCACTTATATACGCAAAACAAAATTCAACTCGCTCACACTTATCAATAAATCAATCTAGAGTTACCATTCAGCGAGTAGGTACAATTCCGGAATAAATGTACCCGTAATAAATGTTTAGGGCATCCACACATCGCTTCTGTAGGTATAATAAAAAACTTTCAATTAAATAATTTTCCAAAGCTTTAACCCAAAGCACAACAGAATGATTAACAAAAAATTAAATTAACAAGAAATCTAGACAATTTAGATGAAATCTCTGCTTCAAAAAGTCAGTAACTGTAACTCCAATAAGTTGATTAAAGAAATTGATTATGATTTACAATTGAGGCGTCTAATTCTAAAAGTCGACAAGTCCACCAAATGCGATTTTGAGTAAATCGCATTCTAAGTTTCAGACACAATTCCAGGCCCGTGGTGTGTGTCCAATTTGGCTCTCTCATGTTTTCCATTAAGTTCCATATGTTTACAATGAAGTGTCAAATTTTCAGCCCCTAATCTCAACCTATATGTGAAAAATGGGGTGTCCATAAAATTCCATTCGGTCAGAGCAAAACTGTTTCAGGGAGGGAAATGGACTTGTCGACTTCTTGCACGCGAGAACATTTTTGTTCCCGGGGAAGCCGAGGCTGCCTTATGGGACAATTATGGACTTGTCGCCTTTTAGAAATCGGTGTCCACAGTGGACTTTCCCTATAAAAAATGATGCGGAGGATGGACTTGTCGACTTTTAGCCCAAAACTAAGTGGACTTGTCGACTTCTTGCCCATTTTTTTCTTCATTTTTCCCAAAAAATGTCAAATTTGGCATCATGCCATATGGGCATGAAGTCAAAATATTTATGGAAAATGATGAAAAATGTGCAGACGTAGCCCCAGATGACGTTTCCGGGCCTAACTCGAAATTTTCATATTTTGGACTTGTCAGGGACGTATCCAGGATTTTTGAGCGGGGGGGCTGCTTGTTTACGGAGGCCGGCGAGGGGCTCAGCCCCCCCCCCTAAAATTTGAGCTACATAGTGGCGGAATGGCGCCATGGCGCTGGCGCCATTAGTAGGCGCCATGCCATGGCGCCATTGGCGTTGGCGCCAGCGCCATGGAACGCTGTATATGTATGTAAATATACATACAAAACAGCAAAAAGCACAAGATTGAGTGTATTTATACCGATTTGCGGCCACATGGGGCAAATCTGATGATAATATCTTATGTCCGGTGAAGAATGCGCGCTCGCGCGCAAAATTTTTTACGCTGACGTTGAAAAAGTCGCAAAATCCGGTCACTTTCTGGTCTCACCCCGGGAAGGGGGGGGCTGCAGCCCCCCCCCGCCCCCCCCTGGATACGGCCCTGGGACTTGTCGACTTTTAGAATTGGACGCCTCAATTTTTTCCCAATTCTCTGGCAGTATTGTTTGTGATGCGTGCGCTCGCAGACTATCGCGAAGTTATCGAAATTTTGTGGTTATCTGCTTTTAGTCGACAAGTTGTCGACAGCATTGTACTTGAATGCTTTGTAGGTAAATCATAAAATCAATGCCAAAAATTGTAGTTGCCGTTTAAAATAATCAGTTTCGATGCTACATTTTTTAACAGTTTAAAAGCTTTGGTCATCCCGGCGAATAACCCAATTTAACATTTAATCATTTTTCCGTCGCAGACTGCGTTAAGCCTGTTCTTCCAGGAGACCGCGCTGCCGTCTCAAAGAATGCAAAATCCGGTTTGTGCACTTTTTGTCTTCAAATTTTGTAATAGAAAGTGTTTAAATGCACGAATAGCCCCCGTGATTATTGGCTAATGGCCAAACTGGGCCTCGGTCTAATTTATGGCGAATTTGGGTGTTTTCAGTTCCGATTCCCGAGTCCAGACACCCAGCGAACTTTTTGAAACTAGTTTTGAACATAGCGATAGTTTGCAGACGGGAATTGCCGACTCTTTGAACACATATTCCATTTTAATCCCTTGAAAATCTCAATGTCTTTCGATGTAAGGTAAAAAAAATACCTTGGGACAATGTAAAATTCTTTTAACTAGTTATTTTTAGGGGTGGGGGGTTCATCGGATAGTGGGCATATATTTTGTTTTCATAATAATAATTATATTAGTGATATTTTTCTGGCTTTTCTCAGACATTTTCTGGGAGTATATTTCTTCAAACTTCTGAAAATCGCTTATTTTTTCAATTCTCACTGCGGTTTATGGTGCAAAAATACCCTCAAAAATCACATTAAAACTCGCTGGATACGTGAAAATCCCTCTCTGAACTCAAATCAATAAAGGAAAGTGTTCAGTGTCTGTTCAATGTCTAACAGTTTTACCGTATTTCACTGAGTTAGGTTTTAGCCGCAGGGCTTGCTAAAAGATATACAGTAGGGCTAGGGTTGGCCGATGTTTTTTTAAACGTTTTTTTAAACGTTGTTTTTTTTAAAAACATGACGTCTGAAATGTTTTTTTTTAAACATCAGCCGAAATTTTTTAGTACTAAGCACTAGGTATTTTGCAAAAATTTTGCGCGCAAGCGTGCGATTTCACACACAAATTGACATTTGTGGTTGTTTTCATTGGTTTTGTGGCATTTTTAGTATCAAAGTATCCATTTCTATGTGCTACCATGGGTTTATAAGCCGTCATATGTCGCTGTAGTATATAATATTGCGGTAATGTGCTTCCATGTACCCTCACAGTGTGTAAATTCACTCCCAAAGTAACAACCTCCTTTTATAACTTTTTTTGATCACTATTCCACTATGCCAAACTTCACCTGAAGTCACGAACATGTCGACAAAAAATGGATATTTTTGACACAAATCACCACTTATAATGCTATCCCATGGCTCCACAGCCATTATAGGGTCATATATAACATCACAGAGTATTGCCACTGTCTGATATACCGATATATGTTGACACAAGGTCATATCTGGGAGCTTTTAAAAAAAACGTTTTTTAGTAAAAAAACATCCGAGTTTTTTTTTTCCAACCCTGAGTAGGGCGCACGATATACAATAAGGCAACAATATAAGTTTTTGCCACTGCCTTGTTTCATGCTCTGTTATTGTCTACTCTTTGCTGTGCATTGATTTTTCAATAAATTCTCGTGTGTCCTCGTTAGATGAAAATGTTTTTCGTGGATGTTTACAAATGACGAAATAGTGATAATGGCGTGGCGGAACTAAATTTATGAATTGACCGCGATAAAAATAGAAACATCGTAAATGCTGAGACATAAAATATCAAACGTTTTTTTGTTTAAATTAAAACAGCCAAACATCATTTTTTTTGTTTTCACTTTCAACTTTACGCGCACATCAACCAGAGGCCGCCTTTGTAAAATGTCATTCAACGTTCATTGTGTACAAGAAAATATCGACTAAAACTGCGCGTTACGTCATTAACTTATTAAATAACCTACGGCGACAATGCGCGAGTTGCTAAGCTACTGTTTCATCGACCCGCTTTTCAACCGTATAGATTAAAAACATGTGGCTACAAAGTATCACAGTTGTTAATGCGTATTTACTTTTACTCAAAAAGTACGCATACTCGAGTACAGAGTAGATGCGCATACGCATACTTTGAAGAAAGTATCTGTACTCGTCTTTACGCTTACTTTTTGATAGTACTCTAGTACAATAAAGTAATTTTTTGAGTACGGGAAGAGTATTTTTATTTTATGCCTTTTTGTATGCTAACCATGAATTCACTTCCTTTTCATAAAGAATACTTCTTAATAGAAAAGAAAACCTTTTCGTTGTCTAGAGTAAATATTCATAATGTTGCCTTCTATTTACATTTTCCAGAAACTAAATATGATTTTGGTCCATTATACGCTTTCCTGAGAAAAATATATATTTACGCTTTCTGTGGGGGAAAAGCATTTTACTCTCATTTACTCGCAAGTAAAAGTAAATATTTTTTACTTTACGCTTTCTGTACTTGGGGTGGGGGTGAGTAAAACAAAAATACTTTATGCTCACGCGTACTTTCAAAAAAGTTATGGTACTTTTAACAACTCTGCAAAGTATTGTCGCGCTTCTCTAGCCGACCGTATATTTGCTACCTCGCTGGGCTTTTTTCCATTCGTCGCTTATTTAGCTATCGTCGCTGCGGGAATGTCGCACGCTCTGGCGCCGCGGCTGCACGTATTTTTTTACGCATTTATTTGACGGGGTTCACCGTATATTTTCGGGATACCCCCAGGGGTTTTACTTTGCCGGAGCCATTTTACAGGGGGGGGGGTAATTTGAGGGGAGTACGTTCTGAGCTTATTGCGTTGGTATGCTCCGACGTGAGTCATATCCACACTACACGCTGTCAAGCCATATTTAATTTGTAAATAAAAACTATTCTTATTCAATGGAGCTGCCAGGCGCGGCTTTAGTCCGCGTGCTCTGTTATGTTTGTAAATATGCTCATTTCACGTCATTTATTTGCTCAATAAAATTTCGAGTAGGGGTATTTTCCCCTGCTCACTTAAGAGTCTGACCTGGGGGTTTCGAAGTGGGGGGGGGGTTAATTCGAGGTGATACGGTCGTGTATGATTTTTTTCGCACACCATTCAAGATGTATGTATTAATATTTTTTCGCGACAAACTATTTACACGCGCTGTGGAAATGTACCACCGTGTGATTTTCAAAGTGCAAATTAATTTGTCAAAGGGCTGGAACGTTGTATTCAATATAGTGACGTCGAAACGTTTCGTGTGTCTGCGATGCTGCACTCACAATGAAAAATTATGCGTCGAGAAATGTTCACAATATGTATAAACAAAATTTACACTTTAGTACTCTATACTATGTTAGCACGGTTCACTTGCACTTTGGCAGTGTGCCAATGATAATTTTAAAATGCCAGTGGATGTTGTAAAATATCACAAAATGTTTGCCGTTAAAACGTTGTACATAAAGGTTTTAACAACGACAAACTTTCTCATTATTTTACATAAAAATAGTTTCCCGCATAAGTAGCCATTGCTCATCGAACATCTACCAAAATCAGACATAAGTAACCATGTGTTCACAGTATCAAGTCACAGACTCCACAACTCCAAACCCCCAAAACCCACCGCAACCCCCCAACCAACCCCCTTCCCCCCAGCTGGCCGGGGCGCCGTGCAACACGCCGGCCACGCCGCCGTCGTTCACGGAGGCGCTGTTGGCGCTGCACAAGTTGCAGTGCTCCGCCGCCGGCCCCGGGCAGCAGCAGCAGAGCCAGGCGAAGGTTCTAGCTGCGGCCAACCCCCCGCCCAGGTGGGTTTTTGGGGGTTTCTTTTTATTTGGGGGGGGTTGGTGATGCGTGGGTTTATAGTTGACGGTTGATTGTTGGTCAACTGAACAATGTTGCTCTAAAATATTCCTTTTTTATAAACGATAACGCTTTATTTTTTGCTTTTGTCCACTGATCTTGGCGTATAAACAAAAAATAACTCGTGCGTTCCGATGAACTCTTACCAAAAGTAGTTTTCCGTTGAACGCTGATCGACTGTCAATTACGTAACCATTTGTCATTCTTTGGTTGAGGGGGGGGGGGGGGTTCTATTTCGCACGCGCGTGGCCAAAGACGGTTCGCCCACTAGTTGACACATGTGTCTCAACTGGTCTGTGTCAACTCAGATTTGGGCTTCGCGTGTCGCAGTGCACTTGCCGCAATGTTTATTTTCAACGTTGTTGCATGTGCATTTGAAAATCTCTATTCAACACGTGAAGCCAAATCTGAGTTGACACAGACTAGTTGACACGCATGTGTCAACTAGTGTGTGGGCCGCCTTTCTATTAGGTGCGTTTTTGTTTCTCTTGGATGGAATGTGGCATTTGAATGTCATTCATGCGTGCAGCAGATCACCCTTTAACACAAGACAAGTCTCTGTCGGTTCGTATTGCAAGTGACAGGTTATTTGATTGCCGCAATGCACTTTGCCGCTATAATGTTTGAGGAATTGAGCACTTTAGCCTACTCCCGTGTTTCTATTTAACATCGTCAACGTCACTTGAACTCTCGGTTGGCCACAAAAGTGGTCATTTTAGGAAGTTGATTAATGAACTAAAAAAGGAGTACCCAAATAAAAATTATCGTGTTTTTCCCGAAAAACAACAACAACTTTACGCATGATAAAAAAAGTAAAGAGGGAATGGTGTTATCATTGAAAAAGAGGTCGACTTTCATTGTTGTCAATTTTTTTCAGTTAAGAGTTCAGCAAGGTGCTTTAAAAGCTCCATGGCGCTTGGCTGCGTGGCTGTGAAAAGCCACATGGATATTCTGGAGCTCGATGTTATACTTCAATGGCGCTCGGTACAAAAGTGCCTGGCCGCCAACGTCAAAGCTAAAAGCGCCATGGCGCTTTACCATAGTTTTACACGACTAGTTGACTGCAAAGTAAGTCAGTTTCACAAATACCTATCACAATAAATTTATTTTTGCCATTTTCTTTGAAAGTTGAGAAGTGGTTTTTGTTTTCATTTTTAAGCGGGTAATTGAAAAAGAGTTTTTTCCATCCCTTATCATGAGTGAATGTGTGTATTAGGGTTCGAACGATATGATATTTCGATATCGATATTCGATATTGTATATTTTTTTCTGAAACTCGATATTCGATATCGATATGATATGGAACCTCGATATTCGATATTCGATATTAAAAAATGGCCGATATTCGATATTTTCGATATTCGATATTGCAATTTGCTTTTGGTATTGCAAGGCATATTTAAAGTGGCATATTCTATTTTCATATGGTTGCCCACATGGTTAATAATCTCTTTACTGAAATCTGAATGGTACAAGTGATTTTAACAAGGTTTACATGAGTCAAAAGTAGAAAATGGTGAAAAACGTGATGCATCGAAGTGTATCAGAGAAAAGCCACAATTGGTAGATATTACAGTTCATACTCATGACCCAATTGCTTAAGGGCATGTTGCAAAAAATAGCATATCAGCATATTCTGGCTTCAAATTTAGCACTCCAACAAAAATAACATTATAAATATTGTACTTTTACTCATCAAATAAAATAGATATAAGCACATCAGATAATAACTTAATTTAGGGACACAATACAGGTTCGATATATCAAAAAAGTGGTCGATATTCGATATCGATATTTGATATTTTTTCAAAATTTTCAATATTCGATATTTTTTCAAAAAATTTGATATTCGATATTTTTTCAAAATCTTTGATATCGATATTCGATATTAAAAATAGTCGATATCCGATATTCTATATTCGATTTGATATATCGTTGGAACCCTAGTGTGTATGTCATGGGAGCGATAGAAATTGTAGTGTTGCTTATGGGGAAAATGCGCTTTCTGTCTGATCCACTTGAACTGTGTGCTACTTGACCTCAGCTAGCAGAAACATTGTTTTTTGTTCATTTTAGACAGAAAAATATGATTGAATGGTCTTGACTATTTCACCCACTCGAGAGGAGATTTTTCACAGCAAAAAATGTGCTGGTGATCTGCCGTGATCTGCGGTGAAGTGCCTTCACGCAGTACCTTGCAGGCACTTCAACGCACTTCACGAATTTCTGATTTTTTTATTTCTGTAAACAATTTAGTAAAAACATTCTTGAAGCGCTGGTGAAGTGCATTCCATCGATGAACAGGCGTGATCAGGGTCTAAAGCAGGGGTATCTTGAATTTTGACCCTCCGAATGGTTGGATAGATAGCTGAGCGGCCTTCGGGATAGATAGATAGCTGGAAAAAATTTTGGGGTGGGGTTTGGGGGGGGGGTTGTGGTGGTTCAATATATAGGCTATTTCAGGGTGTAGAAGGAAGAAAAGGGAGAAAAATCGCTAAAAATAGGTATTAAATAGCTCAAAATGGGTATAAAAGAGCATATAGTACTAAAAATAGGTACCTACATAGGAACAACAACTAGTATTTTGGAGGTGAAAATGTATAAAAAGGTATGAAAAATAGCGATTTTGAGTGTAAATTAGGGTATAGTTTCTCAAAAAGCGCTCCAGATTTTTTCAACTGTAGACAAAATCGTCTTCTAAAAGTGCCATTTCCGGCACATTTTTTTGTCCGGCCCGGGGCGAGGGGGGGGCGGCCGCCCCCCCCCCCTCGCCCCCCCCCTGGCTACGTCCTTGAGGGGGGTAACCCCCCCCCCCCCAACCCCCCCCCCATTCGAGACCCCTGGTCTGAAGTGTGATCATGGGCGGTGAAGTGATTGGTGATCAGACGTGATCAGGCTCTGAAGTGTGATCACAAGATGCACTTCAGACCACTTCACGAGCACATTATTTGCTGTGTTTGGTGTAATTTCAAACAAGTTCTCGCTCAAGGACGTATCCAGGCAGGGGTCTCAATGATTTTGACCCCCCGAGGGTCTGTTAGAATTTTTATTTCTCAAAAACAGCTCCAGATACATAGCTAGCCGATTTTTTTGGTGGGTGGCATTCAGGGGATAGTACGCAAAAAAGTTTTCCTCCTATATAGACAGCTGGGTTATTTCGGGGGGTGGGGGGGGGGTCTCACCCAGTTTGTAGTTCGGTGTTCTTTATCACATTCCTTCAGAAAAACGCTCACAAAACCCCCAATTCCCGCGAACACAATCTGCGGCTCAAATCGCCCTGGTGCCTTTCAGCTTCTCAGTGTGCGTTTTTTTCGGCCCGCCTAAACAGTCGCGGCCTCGTTGCTCGCTTCCGTAGGATCAAGCGACACGCGCGGCGGTGCACCGCGGAAGCGCCGCCGCCGCCGGTCTGATAACGTTGGCGCGGCACGGCGGCAGCTGCCGCGGCGCCGCGCGCGCGACGTGAAAGTTGAAAACTCGCGCCGCGCGGCCGGTTTAGCCGGTCTGCGAGTTAGGGACCGTCTCATTGCGGGGGTCGTTTCTTTTCGTTGAGAGGCGCGGGGGTTTACTTTGATTGGCTGGGCGTTTGATCGATGCGTAAATAATATTGAGCATTTTAGATGGAGGTTTAAGATCGGGAATTCCTGGTGCCGGTTCCGCTGGTGGAGAAGTGAGAAGTAAAATGGCAAAGGCGAAGTAAAAGCGCAAAGGCGAAGTGAAATGGCAAGTAAAATGGCAAAAGTGAAGAAAAATAAAAAGTAATTTCACTTCGCGTTTGCCACTTGACTTCTCAATTCACTTCGCCTTTGCCATTTCACTTCGCTTTTGCCGTTTTACTTCTCACTTCTCCACTTGCGGAACTGGCCCCTGGTCACATTGGGCAGGACCCTGTAGGTAGGTCGAGCGCCGAACCCGATCGGGGTTTGAATCTGATTTCGAGTCGGAAAAAATGTCGGGATGTTTACGGGTGGCAAACGGTACTGCTTTGGCGGTAAATTTCCTTATTTTGCGGTGCCGTATGAGCCTGAAAGCTGAAAAGTTAAGAAAAGCGATCCCAACCAAATCCCAAAGCGATCTCGGAAGAATTCTAAGTGCCGGCTAGGGTTCAAACGATATATCGTATCGAATATCGAATATCGGATATCGACTATTTTTTCATATCGAATATCGATATCGAAAATTTTGAAAAAATATCGAATATCGATATCGAATATCGACCATTTTTTCGATATATCGAACCTGTATTGTGTCCCTAAATTAAGTTATCACTTTCATTTTGAGATATTTATGATTGATCTGATTCCCTTATAGTATTGTATTTGATGAGTAAAAGTACAGTATTTATAATGTCATTTTTGTTGGAGTGCTAAATTTGAAGCTAGAAAATGCTGATATGCTATTTTTTGCAACATGCCCTTAAGCAATTATGTTATAAGTATGAACTGTAATATCTACCAGTTGTTATTTGTCTGATACACTTTGATTCATCATGTTTCTCTTCCATTTTCTACTTTTGAGTTATGTAAACCTTGTTAGAATCACTTGTAAAATTCACATTTCAGTAAAGAGATGATTAACCATGTGTGCAACCAGATGAAAGTACAATATGCCACTTGAAATATGCCTTGCTATACCAAAAGCAAATCGCAATATCGAATATCGAAAATATCGAAATATCGAATATCGAATATCGACCATTTTTCAATATCAAATATCGAATATCGATATCGAGGTTCCATATCGTATCGATATCGAATATCGAGTTTAAGAAAAAAATATCGAATATCGAATATCGATATCGAAAAGTCATATCGTTTGAACCCTAGTGCCGGCCCTAAATCCGAACTTGAAACACGGTCAGGTTTGAATCCTACATGCAAGCACAGTCTAGATCCCCACACAATCAGAAAATATACATAGTTGTTTACTTGTACTGCACTTACTGTCTGAGCGACCTGAGTATGAAAATACCCCCCTCGAAATACCCCGGTCTCGAATAATATACATCATATATGCAATGTACATGATGTATTAATTGCTCCCAAATTGTATCGCAGCTACACATAGGTACACAGGTTTGTGGATTTAGTTTCTGACGGAATAATAAAAAACCCTTAAATAAGCCCCGCCCCCTCGAATTAACCCCTCTCAAAATTTACTGACGAAATAGTAAACCCCCTGGGGGTATTTCGAGCAAACACGGTAGTAGACTTCAGTGTAAGGTGTGCAGTCAGTACTTATTTATTTACATAAATACATAAAACTGTCCACATTTGTGTCATTTATTGATATTTCGCTGTTTCTGCGTGTTGATGGGGACTTTCTGTGAAATTGTGCGATTTTGTTGCCAGCTAAATGCATTTCCATGTGACACGTTTCATCTGTGTATATACTTCTGTCCTGATAAATGTGTCGTGACACGGGTCTAAAATATACTCTTAATACTAGGGATGGCCAAAAATGTTTGATTGCAAAGAAGTGCATTGAGGTACATTTTACTACATCGTGTGCACTAATTTAATCAACATGGGCGACTTTTTAACAGACATCTTTGAGAAGACATCTGTGCAGGGAGACATCATAAATATGAGCCAAGGATGTGTCCAGTGGACGGGGGTAGATTGGCTGCAGCCCCCCCCTTCCCGGGTGGGATAATACAAATGCAGAAGAATGCACCTTTCTGTAAAAATGTCCAATGTGTTCATAAAAGTTTTGTGTACAAGCACGCGTCACTTCCTTCCATAAGAGATATTATCAGTAAATCTAACCTTCGGTCAGTGGTGTAGCCAGGCTTTTGAGCGGGAGATGGCAGATCGTATATGGAGCCCACTGAACGGAGGGGGGTGGGGGGGGGGGGTGACACCCCCTAAAATTTTGCCCCTGTGATGTCATTAAAGGGCACCAGTGTCATGGCGCCATGCCATCACTAACTACTAATACATCTTTTTTATGCTTAGCCCAGGAAGGTGGGGGGGTGGCTGCCCCACTGCCCCCCCCCCCGCGACGCCACTGCTTGCCTGGCTATGAGCATGTATTTATCTGCCTCACTACACATCATGATTTTTTGGCAATGTCTCTCTGTAGAAGTTATGTGAAGCCATCGCGATCTGACAAATAACAGCACTAATAGTTGCTGACACTTCAATAACATGAAATCTGAGAATTTCATTCAAGTTTTATGCTCGCCTTTACATTTTTAATTTTGGACACCTTGTTGCATTTGTTACCAAGTGAGGAAGTTGAGTATTTTAGTTTATATTTATGGATGTCTCACAGTGAATTAAGAAAGATGTCTCCTGTGCAGATGTCCTATGGAACGCTCCAATTTTTAGCGGTACGCATAATGGAACCACACCTTTTTTAAAGTGATATTTACATGTGTTTAAGTTATCGGACTGAACACTATAAAAAATTACCGTATTTTTATAAATAAAGTAACATGAACAATTGTGCACCGAATTCGTTAATAGCAAATGGCTTTCAATACGATGACACAAACGTACCAAGGACTTTCATGGGGTATACGGTCCCCAACAGACGAGGAACTTTATAATGACAAATGGCGTCATTTATATTCATCGTGGTTTGTTAACATGGTCGATAAGTGACAGCTAAGTGACTGTCCAATGTCAAATCATTGTAATTTGATTGCACATGTCTGCCAGACTACTGAGCTGGACTTTGGGGATGCATGATGGAATACTATTGACTGCCAATGTATTGCTTAATAAGCTAATTTGGGGGGCCATGTAAATTAGCTTGGCAATATTTTATTATGTATTATTATATATTTAAGGTAATCAATGCTTCAAAAGGTATTGCAAATTGTATAAGCATGGCTTAAACATGCAAATACACACACATGAATGGGAAAATGGTAAGTTGAATATCTACATTTTCAGTGATGCATCATACTTAAGAATCCCATGGAAGCACATGGCAAGAATTCAGTTTATTTTTGCACCATAACGTGGTACATCCAACAGTTCATGCAACAGTAAACAGAATGCAGATATGAAAGCTGTGAAGGAAGTAAGCAGATATGCTACTAGAAGAACCTTGAAGATTCCTCCCCCCCCCCCCCGCCGCCCGGCTTCCCCTGTGATTTCATGTGAAATTGCACGCATGCACCATACTTTTCTGCGAAATCCTGCCTGCACAACTTCTTTACATTTTGGCTCTTGTTTTAAGAACCTGTTTTGAATCAAAATTTGAATCTTGAAAAGCACAACATTTCTTCAAAAATGGCTGGAGCCAACTGACTGTTGCCACTGGCACATCTATTTATATTTGAGGCGTTCAATTCTAAAAGTTAATAAGTATAGAATTTGCCAAATTGAGTCTGGCCTAGAATATTTACCCAGGAGTGGTGCCATCTATTTTTGGCCATTTTCCATTAAATGTTTGTGCTCACTTGCTCATCTTTTAGAGTGTCAGATATTGACACTTTTGGAGCAATTTGATAAAAAAATGAAGATAAAAAGTCCACTCTAAATCAGGCTGGAAGTTAATAATTCCATCTGTGTTTTTTTGTGAAAAAAAAACAGTGTGAAATTTGTTAAGTACATGCTGGACACTGATTTCTAAAAGTCCAAAACAAGGCATAGTTTTAAATATTGCGAACAAAAAATTTGCGATGGGCAAGAAGGCGATAAGTCCAGTCTTTTCGCTGCAACATTTGTGATCAGATAAGCTCATGTCTGCTTTCAGCAAATGTTTACATGTCATTTGTTTCCAACAAAAGTCAACAGGTCTATTTCTGTGCAGCAAAATGTCGCTAAATCCAGTAAGCAAATCTGGACATATCGACATCTTGCTGGAAACATCTTTGCTATCATCTTCCTCAAACCCTTTAGATTTTTTTTGTTATAAATATGCAAGTATTTTTACCAAGAAGTTGACAAGTCCAAAGGTGTTTCCAACATGAAGTCGGTAAGTCCGCTTTTGTTTACTGTGCTTCTTGACTTCTTGCTGGAGGCATAGAACACCTTTCCAAACGGATTTTGTCAACACCTCATTTCTCCCACATCTTGAGAGCAGGGGCGGAAAATTTGACAAAAAAAGTAGCTTTGGAACTTGACAAAAATAAAAGTGAGCAAAACCCATCACCGACAGTGAATCGGAAACAAACCTTCAAACGTATTTTTTGCAGGAAATCAATTTTATCGTACTAGACCCAAATACAAGTATACCCTCATTTATACACGTGTTCTGGGAACGTGGTGCCGCGTGTCCGGGCAGTGACGATCACATGATGGGGGCTGTCCATTGAACTGAATGTCAATGTGCCCATTGCTTGTTTTCGTGACGTTGGTTTGTTTCATGGAGCCATTGCGAGTTGCAACGGTCGCACTGGTGTGATTGTGTGTGCTGAATTGTGGAACTTTTTGTGATTTAGATGGATAATAGCCGGTCTGAGTTCAATTCCGCAAGTTGACAAGTTTGGAGTAAGTGAGGTTATAAGTGGTAATTCAAGTGTCAAGTGAACTTTGAGTAACAGGTTATTTCCCAGATGATAATACTCACATAAGACTACTTGTCACTTACTTGCCTTACCACATTATCTTTACTTATACTTGGCGGACCGCGAAGTGTGCTCAGAATTCTACCATAATTTAATGAATAAAATCTTGTAATAAATTTCGTAATGAATTATTCCATAAACAAAATATTATGAAGAATTATGGTCTTAATTTTATGGTTAATTATTCAGATATGTTATGGTATTTAGGTTACCATACTAAGTGTGATGTCCGCCGAGTATACCATTTACCACTTTATTGTCAGTCTTCCACTTGCGGAATTGGCACCTGATCTCGTCCCATTTTAGTGTACATCGGTGTATTTAGGCATTTGGCTGCTTTGAGGAGATATTCTTCAAATAATGCCGCGGTCCGGAGATTGAATTCATGAATATTCATGTGTTTACAAACATTAAAAATGCAACTGCGGTGGGTGTGCATTAGTGATGGAATGGCGCCATGGCGCTGGCGCCATTTGAGGGCGCCAAAGGGCGCCGCGCCATGGCGCCATTGGCGCTTGGCGCTCTTTTTCTGTGGCGCCCTTGGCGCCTGGCGCCCACATTCTGAAAGGCGCCATGGCGCCCTTGGCGCTTGGCGCCCTTTTTCCGTGGCGCCCTTGGCGCCTGGCGCCCTGCTTTAGAAGGGCGCCAAAAAGGCGCCAGCAGGGTTTCACGGTGAGTGCTGTGTAAACGAAAAAAAATGAAAAACGCATGCGTGGATGATCTAAATTCGCCAGAAAAATGGACGGAGTGGTGTGAGTTGGTGGAAATTTTTCGTCCAACGGTTCATCAGGTGCCGGTTCCGCAAGTGGACAAGTTAAGAGTTAAAAGTTAAGAGTTGAGTAAAATGACAAATGGCGAGTTAAGAGTAAAGTTAAAGTTTAAGAGAAAAGTTAAAGTTTAAGAGAAAAGTTAAAATTTAAGAGTTGAGTTAAAAGTTGAGTGAAATGTTAAGAGTGGAGTTAAAGGTTAAAAGTTGAGTTAAGAGTTAAGAGTTAAGAGTGGAGTTAAAAGTTGAGTTAAGAGTTGAGTTGAGAGTTAAAAGACAAGTGGAAAATGATGGTAAAAAAATAAAAATGTGAAATTGGTATTGATACGGCTGTTCGCTGGCATGCTGCCAATGTTGTATGCACGACATTTGAAAATAACGTATCCAAAAAAACTATCGCTAAAAAAAAAAATCGCGGAACGTTGTTTCAAAATGGCCGTGCGGGGACAAAATATGATTGAAGATCAGCGTATCGCGCTTCTGCAACAAATGACCCATTTGTCTTTTAAATCAACTTTTAACTCACATTTTAACCTTTAACTCAACTCTTAACATTTAACTCAACTTTTGACTCAACTTTTTACCTTTAACTCAACTCTTAACTTTTAACTCAACTTTTGACTCAACTTTTAACCTTTAACTCAACTCTTAACTTTTAACTCAACTTTTGACTCAACTTTTAACCTTTAACTCAACTCTTAACTTTTAACTCAACTTTTGTCTCAACTTTTAACCTTTAACTCAACTCTTAACTTTTAACTCTTAACTTGTCTACTTGCGGAACTGGCCCCAGATCTGTCTGACGGATCAGAAGACAAGAATGATGGACCGTCTAACTTGCAAAATCATAAAAAAAAGGATTTAAATCGTTGCAATTAGGAAACATTGTTTGGAAAGGTCTATTTGTAATTAATGGATTGTTGTCAAATGACAATTTCCATTGCGTTTGAATTCGTCATGTGGATTTTATTCAAAAATTTTTTGTTGCTAGCCTTGTTTTTGTTCATTACATCCTGGAGAACGCGAATTAAGAAGTGAATGCGCGTACAATGGTGTTGTAAAACATTTTTAGCACACACATGGTGTTGTAGGCACTTTTTTATCCTGGCGCCCTAGGCGCCTGGCGCCCTATTTTCCAAATGGCGCCATGGCGCCCTTGGCGCCCTCTTTCCGTGGCGCCCCTGGCGCCTGGCGCCCACTTTCTGAATGGCGCCATGGCGCCCTCGGCGCCTGGCGCCCTTTTTCTGTGGCGCCCTTGGCGCTTGGCGCCCATTTTCCGAATGGCGCCATGGCGCCCTTGGCGCCTGGCGCCATTTTTTCTGGCGCTTTTCCATCACTAGTGTGCATCCATTTCCCTCACTTTCTTGAAAACAATGAAAACAATTTTTCTTAAAACAGTCTTTTTTCAACTATCATATTCTTTGACTAGGTAAGTGTACTTAAACGTTTTTATAAAAATGTATACCGTATTTCCTCGAAATACCCTCCCCCCTCGAAATACCCCCCCTCAAAATGGGCACTATGGGCACTATGAATTTGTGGTCCGGGAAATGCATAACAGACGTTCAAAACACTTACTGTGTTACGTTAGAACATCGTTTATACCATCTACATCCTTATATAAGCCTGTAAAAACTTATAAATGGTCGTTATTGTTGCATTTTTCACGTTTTTCTCTCAAAATTTTCACTCTGAAAAAAAAAACCCGGGGGGTAATTCGAGGAAATACGGTACATTGCATTCGTGCTTCTCTATCATCTTTCGTGCCTGCGTCGACAAAAAAAACAGGTGCAAATGTCAGTTAATTTTCATTTATTTTTCTCAGCGGCACGTAAGCACGTTCTTACTGTGAAAGTGGGAATGTGTGTTTCGGGGTTTTTTCAATTCAATGGATGGTTTGTTTTGCTTTTGGCATTGTTTCAATGCGGCACGTACACATTTAGGATAACGTTATTTAGGTTCGCCAGAGTTCCAGTAGATATCAGACTTCTATAAATAACCGGAAGGGCCACTGACATCCGGACATCCGGAAAAGACTGATAGTTGAAAAAACGCTGTGCTCAGATGTAGCATGCATATATATAAATATATATGAAAGTAGTGTATATCCTTTAAATATTTCCCCGCTTTGAAATACCCCCCCCCCCCGGGTGTATAGACCACTGATGAAGGATAGCCCTTCCCTTAAGTGGTTCCCGGACCACCCCATGTGTTCTACACGACCATTTAGTCTGTTTTGGACATCTGCGTGTCTAGATAAATACTGGTGCCATCGGGGGGGGGGGTATATATATATATATATATCAATTTGTGCCTAACATTGGTGGGGCGCCCCTTACCGCACCCCTCCTTCGTATATACCGTATTTCCTCGAATTACCCCCCGCGGGGGTTAAACGAAGGGGTGTGGGTATTTCGAGGGGGGTTATTATCTCGCCAGAATTTTTTTGAAATCCCAGTACTAAATCGTTTGTAGCGTACACAGACATCGAAAAATGCAACAAAAACCGCCATTTATAAGACTCTATAGACTTATATAAGTATTTACGTAGACGGTATAAACCCTGTTCTAACATAACACAGTCATTGTTTGTGTGTTCTGCGTTTTCCGGAGCTTTTGTCATCTACGTTTTCTATACACTGCAATTGGGGGGGGGGTCATAAGTTCATAGTGTCCATTTTGAGGGGGGGGTATTTCGAGAGGGGGGTATTTCGAGGGGGTTGGTATTTCGAGGAAATACGGTAAAGTAAATACTATTATATTTCGAATAACATCTGGGATATGGGTGCTTCCATGCGCGTCCACGCGCAGCGTGAGGATGTGATTTCAATGCAGATCGCCTATGTAAATACAATCCACCAGCTCGACCAATTCACACCCAAAAACGCTCAAAAACAGCGCTATCGCGGCCGATCAAAGCCGATCACTCAATCAGAAGCATCAATTCACTCTCTGGATCCTACCCTGGCCAATCAGAAGTCGATCTGTCCATATAAACGGCCGCGGCGATACGGGAAGGGCGGCCAGAGCGGAGCGTACGTGCCGCGCGGCGAGTGCCAGCCGCCGCCCGTGCACACGGGTCTGATTCACATGTGCCGCCGCGGCGGCCGCGCGGCAGCCTTTTTGCCCCCGGTCGTGTGCCGCCGCGGCCCATAGTTGTTAAAACGTATTTACTTTTACTCGATAAATACGTATACTCGAGTACAGAGTAAATACGTTTACGTTTCTTGGAAGTTCCTGTAGTCGCTTTTATGTATGCTTTTTGAAAGTACTCGAGTACAGAAAAGGTATTCCTGATTTTTTGATGTCATAGAGAGGAAAAAGGTGAGAATATGCTAAAAGTATGGGAAAATGGTCCAAAATGGGTATATAAGCACACATATAGGAAAGCATTGCTTATAATAAGCAAAAAGTTATGAAAATTAGTGATTTTGAGCCACAGTTAAGGTGACATTTCTCAAAAACTCATGTTTACGTTTTCCAGGGGCAAAAGTATGTTTACTCACGTATACTCATGAGTAAAAGTAAAATATCTTACTTTACGTTTTCTGTACTCAGGGGGTGAGTAAAAAAGAAATACTTTACGTTTACCTATACTTTGAAAAAAGTTGGGTACTTTTAACAACTGTGCCGCGGCCGATCGGCTGCCGCGCTGGCGGCCGGCGGCGCAAAACTGACTCCGCTGATTGACGCCGCCGCTGCAACTCCCCCCCGGTCGTGTATATATCTCAATGTGGCGCGTGTTTTCTCGCTGTACGTGTTTTACGTTTGGGGGATTTTGGACCCTCGGGTGGCTGGGTTAAGTAGCCGGAGCCCCCCCCCCTGCCTGAAGAAACGGGGGGGGGGGGGGTTTGGCGTTGTTAATGAGACCTGTTAGCTAAATATATATTAGTGTCCATGGGGTTAAGCATACGTTTGTGTGCATTTATACGTGTGACCTGTAAGCCTCACTAGCTGTAAATAGTGCTGTTTTGGTACAGAGTGTGAGTCTACAACTTTTCATCCCTAATGCTTTACATGCTCCCGTTTTTTTCATATAAAGTGGTTCATTTCACATGTGAAAACATGTGATTTCCAAAGCCCCGGCAGGTTTTTACAATCTGAATTTGTATGACACTTTTCATCCCAGTGCTTAGTACTTAGATACATTCCAAAGTGTTACAGTTTACAAGCACCAGGAGTTTTATAAGTAACAGTAACACAAATGGAGATTTTTGATCTGACCCATTTTCTGGCCGATTTTCACATCTTGGAAGGCTGTATTTCCACTGTACAAGGGCAACTGAAGAATGCCATGTCAAATGACTGAGTTGTGGATGTCAAAAGTCACCACGAGTTATTTTTAGAGTGTGGTGTTTACAACAACTGAAAAGAACCCTGACGCCTGCAAAAGAACATAACTTTGGCTTGTAAGTGCCATTTATTCCGCAAGTAAGCAACCCAATGTGAATAAACGCGTCAATAAGATCGGAAAAATACGGTAAACTGTAATCTGAGTACAGAAAGTAAATTGACACAATACAGCATGGAACATGTGAGCATGCACAGCTTATGGGACGACAAGTTAAATCGGTCCTGTGTATTGCTAAAATACTTGGCTAGACGTGCAAAAATCATTTCCCTGAACTTTGAGCACACAACATATTTTCAACTGTATTTTGTTCGAAGTTGTTTCAGTCTAGAAGTTGGCAGTTTGAATAGATAACTGAAAAGTGTCGACCCTACTCATGTTTTATGCTCTGTGCATCAGATTTGGGTACTACTAGCTAAATTCAATTGATTTCATAGCGTTCAAAGTGTGTGTTTTTGGTAAAAATGATTAGAATTGGCATTTCTCTGGAAACACGGTCATAACATAGTAAATAGTTTACATTGATGTCATTGTAAAAGTGACAAACTTTTGTTTGGTTATCTGCGTGTTTACCTATTGGGGGGTCTCAAAAATAAACAAAACAAAAACTTTTCTCCACGTCAAACGGGAACAGAAAATTCATTTCTGACTTGCACTTACTACACTTTGCGTGATATTTGTCACTTCTCTCGATCCTCGACACTTATTCATCCTTCTTGCCCCCTTCACAATAACAAGTTGGGCAATAGAATTCCATCTTTTTCCCTTGCCAAATGTGAGTGCAAACCTTTTGGGACATTGCATCGGCTACGTAAATAAGTACCGTATTTCCTCGAAATACCCCTTTATTTTTTTAATTTTTCAGAGTGAGAATTTTGAGGGGGGTATTTCGAGGGGGGTTATAAATTCATAGTGCCCATTTTGAGGGGGAGTATTTCGAAGGGGGTATTTCGAGGAAATACGGTAAATTGATTAATCACGTTTAAAAGAACGTTTATTTCGCTATTTCAATATGGATCAGTCAGGGATCAAAGGCTGGGGCAGGACTTTTTGAGTATATTTACATTTTTAAGGGAAAAATCGCCCTCCCCCACACAGGTGGGACGCGTCGGCGTGGCCGAGCGGCGACGCGCAGTCGCAGCAGCAATTCAACACGGGTATGGTCGGCGTCGCTGCCCCGCCAAACGGCGGCCTTCAATTGACGGGTGAAAATAAGTGGATGCACGCGGACGATTTCGGCTCAGGTGGGGGCCGTATCATTTTTAGAGACCATGTGGGGGCTGTCCCGTGATTTGATAAGTGTCGTGGTAGATGTAAAGTGTGCGGAAAGGTACAAAAATCCGAGTAATATTGTCCCGATTTCCCAGAATAATTGTCCCGTAGCAGTAAGTAGCGAAAACGTCGAACCCCGTGTTGTTCTAATTGTGAAAACGCGCGAAGAGCCAAAGCCCTCGCTTGTCATTTTGGCGCTTTTAAATCACAAACACGAATGTTTCGCGAATGTCGATTTCAAAAATGCACCTACCGTATTTCTTCTAATTAACCGGCATACCTACAACACAAGGACACCTCGAATAAAACGGCAGTTTTTGGCACGTTTTTGCGCTCACTTGCGAAAACAATACAACGGCAGCCTCCAATAGAACGGCAGGTAAAAAATTTGACGAAAAAATATAACTGCGCAGTTCTATTAGAAGCAATACGGTAAAATCGTACAACCGACAGTACCCATCTCTCCCCCAACCACAATACTCATTCCAAACAACCCCCCCCAGCCGCCCCTGCGGTGTCGCACAGCGAGAACGCCTCGGCGGACGAGTGCTCGGGCATGGACGACAGCGAGACGCCCGTCGACCAGCCCGCCGCCCTCTTCACCCAGCACCGGGGCAGCGCGCCCAGGCCCATCTTCGCGTCGGCCGCCTATATGCAGTACTGAGCTGGGGGAAAAGCATTTTCGGGGGGGGGGGGGGAGGGCGTGCGCGGAATTTGCGCGTTGTGCGCGTAAATACAGGTGCTTGCCCGCGTGTCGGGCGCCCTACGTTCTGAGTGTATTTAGGGCAGTGTGCAGTGCACTATCTGCTCTGCCGCTTGTGTAATTGGCTGGAGTATGACGATATGAATACCCATTATTTATATCGTCAATAATGTCAATACCGTATATTCTCGAATAAGTTCCCGGGGGAATTGTTTTTCGTCAGACTTTTTTGATTGTGGAGTTAATCGAGGAGGTGTTATTCGAGGGAAGGAGTTATTTTTCCATCAGAATTTCGCATAAAATACGTGATCGATTTGCTTGTAAATGGGGTTAAATTAGATCCAGAAAATTAAATTGGAATACAAATTCCATTGTTCATGGAATGAAATTAGTGTTAGTGAACATCAGCTGAAAAAGAACACATCTTGTTATACAACACATTTACATATAATTGTATACGTACCTAATGTATTTTATACATGGGCGTCTTTTCCACCCATCAAAGAGTGGGGGGTTTTTCGAGGGGAGGAGTTTTTTCCTCAGTCAGCTAACGGAGGCAGTTATTTGAGGGGGGGGGGGCTTAATCGAGGAGCTACGGTATACATTTATATGGGCAATCAACTTGGCGTGAAATCTAAAAAATATAAATGAAAGCCTTTCTCCCAGCTTTAAAAGTGTGTGTAGGTACTTTCCGGTCGCGTAACCTATTCACCTATTTACTCTTTTCAGTATCGTTTATCAGTCAATGTTACGTCAACCACTGTATTTACACGTTTCCTCAAATTGTTTTTAAAACTCATGGTAGTCTGTACAGATTTTAATAAATTTTTCGTATCAATCAAAAAGTTGCGACATCACGAAATTTTGGCGGTCCATTTGAAATTCAATATTTCATTTTCTGTGACCGGGATCGAAATTTTCATCGGCCAGACTTTTTTCGGGTAACTCGACTAATTGTCAATAATAAAAAATTAAAATGGTTCTTGGCGTAGTCCCAGACCCTGTAAAATGTCAAATGTCATGCAAAGTGTCAATAGTCATGCAAAATGGCACAAAATGACATTTGACATTTTTACAGTCATTTCACAGTGTCTGGAACTTTCTTTCTTTAAAATTTTCTGTACAATCAGTCAAGATGCCCGAGAAATAACGGGCTTATGAAGTATTGGGGACTGGCCCCAGGGTGAAATGGGTTCGATTTCAATCGTGTTTTGTGAACGGCACTCGCAATTATTGCAATTTGTCACACAATTCTCGTCTGTGTAAACAATCATCTGTCACTATGTGATTACAGACGCTAATTGACGCGGCGTCAAATTTATATTAATTCTGAATTGACAAGAAAAAGTGGCAAGAGGGGTTCATTCAAGTGAATTTGGAATTTTTACTTTTGAAAGGGGATTTTGACAATCTATCAATTAATCTTTATATTTATTGTCAACTGAAAACGAGTTGACGCCTCGTCAACTGGCGTGTGTACTGTCTACGATTTGCTGCGAGTTTGCCGTTTGCTCAATAGCATCACATTGTCTCATCGTTTCGTCACGTGTGTATCTAAGGGCAGGGACCATTTAGCACAACCCAAATCCTTCATTTATAAACTCCTACCGTATTACTTGGATTGATCGATTTTTTAAATAATGCCCCAGTGCCAGCGTAATGAGGAACTAGTGCTACATTTTTACACTAGTTGACAGCTGGAATTTCTATAGTGATTAATTTGTCTTTAACATAAATATTTGAATGGCCCACACACATTAGTTGACATCGACACCAAATGTCAACTGGTTCTGTTCCCAATTCAAAGCATGCGTCTGAACGTCGATCGTCGGCTCGTCAGCAAGCTTTGAATCGGGATCAGCACCAGTTGACATTTGGTGTCGATGTCAACTAGCGTGTGTGGGACCATTCTACTGGAATTAGTCATTTCATATGTCCGCATATGTTAGCAAAAAGTCCGTCAACAGTAGCAAAAAATGGAATAGTGTTCTTCTATTAAAGGTAATACGGTATCAAATTTGAAACTTTCAGTTGTCAATCGGTTCGTATAGCACTAATAAACCCCCCCCCCAAATTATGGTACAAAATCTGATGAAAAATAGCCGCTCCCCCTTAAACAAAAAGTAATTCCAAGTAATACGGTAATCCAATTTTCTATGAAAATCGGCGTTCATGGTAACGATGGATCGGTTTCCATTATTTTCATTTCCGAATTCTCTTTTCACAAATCCATTTTAGATCTCGCTTATGGCAGAACATAGAAGTACCTGTTTTTTTATTATGCACCGATTTTTGCATTGGAGTGAGGATATGATTTTGTTTTTGTTACATATTTGCGATTTTTGTGTAAAAACCTTCTCACCCTTTTTTTCTGCACCCACGGCTGTATTTGAAATTCCAGTTTACGATTTTGCGTTTAAAGAAATGTATTTATTTCTGTGTTGTATCCATTTTGATGTGTTGTGTCTTTTTAAAGAGTGGAGGGCTCTTTTCGAAGTTTTACTGTACATAGGTATAGTTAGGTATTGTTCGTTACGCGTTATTTCACCTAAATAATCAACTTATTAAGCTGGATGTATTTATGTGGTTACCTACATACGTTCATTTATTATTTACGTATGTATATTTATTATAAAAATTTATGCTGGCCGGAAATTCCTCGATTTTAGGCGGCAAATGAACAGATGTCAGTGTTGAACTTCTCTGCTCGACTTTAAATTACCTAAAATAATAAAGATTTTACAGCGACTGTCTTTGGTTTCTAGTGTAGTAGATGATTGAACTAAACTTGTAGTAAGTTCAATCAACTACTACACTTGGAATTTGGGGTTCATGGGCCCACACACGCTAGTTGACATCGCAAATTCGTGTCAACTCAATGTCAACTAATGACACAACAAAAAATTCAAATCGCATCGCACTTAACGGAAAAAGCATCATACTTAACAGAACACAATGAAAATTTCCGAATTTCTTCTAATAGAACGGCACCTCCAATAGTAGGGCAGTTTTTGGCATGTTTTTGCACTCACGAAACCATAGAACGGCAGCCTCAAACAGAACGGCACCTCCAAAAGGACGGCAGGTAAAAGTTGACGAAAAAAATAGAATGGAATTCTTCTGCAAGAAGAAATACGGTAAGTGTCATGATTTAACTATGCTATGTCAGATAGGAAAGTTAAAATCACATAATACATTAAAATTTGGTTGGCACGAATTCAGTTGACACCCGGCGTGTGTGGCGCCGATGTGGAAAGAGTGCAAAAATTGCTCTGCCACCAGCCGGAATCGAAACCGCGCATCTCAAATGGAACACGAGCGCCCTCACCGATGAACACCAGTTACCGTATACCGCTAATTGTAGGCACACCTCTAGTAAAAGGCGCCCTCTAATTTGAGCTACAGTTTTTTTTAATGATGAAATAAATAAAGGGCATACCTCGCTGTGGATCGCTTCAATTATATGAACTTGGCCCACAACCAAGTTACCAGTTGCGTATTATACGAACGAGAGTGAAAGCATTCAATGTGCCCAAAATCGCTCAAATTACATCAATTCTGCCGATTTTAACCTTCATTATCGCTATTTTTGTTTATATACATGGTGATATCATTTTCTAAGCTTTTTTTAGCCGGTTTTATTTTTATATCGATAACAATTACGAAATTTTGGCAGGCTGCCTAGTTCCCATACCGATAAGATTCCCTCGCTGTGTGCCAAAATGTGTAAAATCGTGAAAACAGGCCAAACATGGCGGACAACGATGAAAATTGTGCCGAAGGGCGTGCCGGGCGCCTTTCTAATCGAATTTGGTGTTAAAGATTTTGTCGGCGCTGACTGTTGCCACGCTTCATTTGCCACACTGTTGTCATTCATCCTGTATCCAAATGATTTTATTTCGCAAAAAAAATAAATAATTCAACGGGTCGTTCCCGGGTCCGTTATGTCGCCGCCGCAAGTTCTCACGCCCACATCCTCCAATCCGGAGGAGCTCGATTCAAAACCCGAGCGACTGATCGACTATTTCGTGGTCATAGATTTCGACTCTGCTAAAGAGCGTTCGTTTCAGAGCCTAGTTTCATTTTTTAGCGCATTTGGCACTGTTCCAATTTTGTTGCGCGGCATTACTTTCTTCTTGTATTCGTTTTTATTGTGTCATTTTCTCCAGGCCGCGGTCACAGCGTCGGCAAGGTGCTGCAGCGGTTCCCGTCGGAGCAATGGCCAGATGTGCCTTTCTTTGATGGCCTTCACGTGGTTTGTTTTAATGATGTGTTTTTTTCATCGAGATGTTTTATGTTGAGTCTTCATATTTTGTACGGGTTGTACCGGACGCGGAACAACAACAAAAAACTACACCACTTTTTCAAAGTCATTTGGGGAGTTCCATTCCAAAAGTTCATAAGCGCCAAATCCAGAAAAATCGAGTTAAGCGTGGATTTGACCTCCACGTATAGTTTTTCATATTTAAAAAAAAATCAGCGTTACTGTCTATTTCGTTCCCGAGATACAGTGGTACCGATTTTCAAAAAATCGCAATTTTCACATCGAAAGTTCACATATCCATGATCAGTCCCCTATGAAAAACAGGACTTTCACATCGAAAATGCATAAATCCATCTCAGACCGCCGGAGTTTCATATCGAAAATGCACATATCCAAAAAATAGTTTCATTTCCAAAAATGCACGCGTGCTTCGGAGCGGTCGCGAAGAGCTGGCCGGAATTCCCATACGAAATAAAGTTTCATTTCCAAAAATGCATACGTGAATTTCCAAATCTATTTTGCACTATAAATCAAATATGCGTGTATATATTGATCTGAAAATTTAGGTAGAGGTACTTTTAGACACGGGCTTTTGCAGTCGTGTTATTCGTTTTTGCTTACGATGCACCGTAAAGGAGTTATTTAACATTCAATTTCAAACGTTCAGATTTGTTCCCAACTTTGGGTGATTTACAAAATCTCACATAACTCCCTAAATATTTCCCGGTCAACAAAATTTGTGGTTACAAAAACTGTAGAGAAATGTCATCTCTATCTGAAAAGTGCAAGGCAAGCTTTGTCGCCCAAACATAGCGCCGTCGGGCCATCGTCAAACTTTAAAATGCGATTTTGAAAAATTGAAAATTGTGGATATATGCGTTTTTGGAATGAAACTCCCCATTTGTGACGCGTCGAGATGTAAATGCTGTATTAATTGAAATTAGAATAAAACATTGTTCTTGTTTTCGAACAAAATTAATGAATATCAATGTTAAGTATACTGAATTCTAGGGTTGGCACTTGATTTTTATAAACATATTTTTTAAATCTGATTTTTTTTTTCACAGGGTGGAAACTGATTTTAATTTTTAAAAATCAAAATGAAAAATTTCTGGTAGGCTTGCACTAGGTATTTTGCAATTTTTTGGGCGCAAGTGCGCAATTTCCAATACACATTACCATTGGTGGTGTTTTCATGGGTTCATGAGCCATTTTTAGTGTAAAATATTGCATTTATTCATGCTATGGTGTAATAATAAGCCGTGATATGCTAGTTTGTATATAATATCCAGCCAATGTGCTCCCACATACTTCTACAGTGTTTAGTATCACTGGCAATGTATTAGCCTTCTCTTACAACTTTATTTAAGCACTATTCCATGCTGAACTTCACTTAAAGTCATGAACGTTTAACAAAAGGCGATATACGTGATAAGTTGATGTAAAATTGATATTTTTGAAAGAAATCACTGCTTATAATGCCATCCCATGACTCCACAGTCATAATATGACCACAATAGGCATAAGAATACATTGTCTGACACTGAACATACACATATTTTTTATTTATACCCCCATTTTGGACGATTTAAAAAAATCAAAGTGTTTAAAAAATAGATTTTTTGCAACCCTACTGAAGCCCTAGTCACTGACAAAAATCTAACACATCCACGACACACCGTTCCCCGCAAATCCGCCCCAACTACCCCCTTAAATCCAGTTCTGCAACCCGGCCGGGTGGCGCGTGCGCGAGCAGTTGGCCCCGCCCACGTTCACGATCGCCGCGCTGACGGACGCGCTCGGCGCCAGGCACTACGGCGCCACGCTCACCTTCCACGAGGCGCACTTTGGCACGGCCGGCGACGCGAATGGTTGAGTTCTTGTGCCAAATCCATCCGTTGAACCTGTGATAAGTGTTGGGTAAGGTGATAAGTGCCAAGAAAAGTTATGAGTGGTGAATCATGTGGCTGACAAGTTTTTTTTGGTATTTGCCGTATTTCGAGGGGGGGTATTATTTCCACAGAAATTTTTTGAAATCCCAGTACTAAATCGCTGTTTGTAACGTACACAGAAGTGCGTAACTTTTGTCATCTACGTTCTGTACACTGAAAGGGGGGGTGGGGGTATTTCGAGGGGGGTTAATAAATTAATAGTGTCCATTTTGAGGGGTTATTTCGAGGAAATACGTTGGTTTTGGTATTTGTTTTTTTTGGTATTTATTACACTTTTGGTTGTCACTTTGAATTTTACGTGTCACTTGACTCGTCACTTTCTTCCGACACGTCCACTTGCGAATTGACCTCTGCATATAGGTAATTTCTTCTCAATTAACCCGATACGCATCAAATGTAATTTCAAATCCATCCGTAGGCGGCGACGTTGACGAACCCGACGCAGGATGCCTGTCTCCGTTGAACAGAGGAGACGCTCCGTTACAGTATTTGCCCAAATGTATCGTTATCGTGTCGAGACACGATTGTTTCGACGTTTTTCGGGTGTGTCGGGGTTTTTTTAAAAGTGGATAAATTTACCGCTTGTATTTTTTGCCTGGCAAAGCTCCAGAGAGGGTTTTTGGCGTTGTGGTTTTCAGAAAACTCGATTTTTTTGTAGTGTTTCTTATCAGTCTTAGGTAGGGTTGGCCGATGTTTTTTTTTAAACATGACGTCCGAAATGTTTTTTTTTAAAAAAAACATCGGCCGAAATTTTTAGTACTAAGCACTAGGTATTTTGCAAAATTTTTGCGCGCAAGCGCGCAATTTCACACACAAATTGACATTGGTGGTTGTTTTCATTGGTTTTGTTGCATTTTTAGTATCAAAACATCCATTTCTATGTGCTACCATGGGTGAATAAGCCGACATATGTTGCTGTAATATATAATATTGAGGTAATGTGCTTCCATGTACCTCCACAGTGTGTAACTTCACTCCCAAAGTAACAACCTCCTTTTATAACCTTGTTTGATCACCATTCCGTGCCAAACTTTACCTGAAGTCACGAACATTCGACTATAAGGCGATATACAAACGATATGTCGACGAAAAATGGATATTTTTGACACAAATCACCACTTATAATGCTATCCCATGGCTCCACAGCCATTATATGGTCATATTTAACATCACAGAGTATTGCCAGTGTCTGATATACCTATATATGTTGACACTAGGTCATATCTGGGAGCTTTTAAAAAAAAACGTTTTTTTTAAAAAAAAACATCGAGTTAAAAAAAACGTTTTTTTCCAACCCTAGTCTTAGGTCTACTTTATCGGTTAGCAGAAAATTATAGAGGGAATATTAGAGGGATTAAATAGTGCCTGGCGTGCTTGTATACCGAGTGGAGCGCACACTTTGCGCAGAATCCTACCATAATATAATGAAATTAATAAAATTTCGTAATTAATTATTCCATTGTGAAAACGAAATATTATGATGAAAAACTTGATAATTTTTAGTCCATTTTTCAGATAGGTTATGGTCAGGGACGTATCCAGGATTTTTGAGCGGGGGGGGGCTGCTTGTTTATGAGACCGGCGAACGGGGGGGGCTCAGCCCCCCCCCCTTAAATTTTTCCCTATATAGGGACGGAAAGGCGTTTTGGCGCTAGCGCCATACAAAGGCGCCACACCATGGCGTTATTGGCATTGGCGCCAGCGCCAGGAACCGCTTTATATGTATGTAAATATGCATACATATACAGCGAAAGTCGCAAAAATATGCTCATTTCCGAGGATCTTTGTTTACAGGGACCGATCCGCTGAAAATCCAATGCATCGGGAAGACATTGCGCGCTTGCGCGCAAAATTTTTGTGAAACATAGAAAAATATACATGAAAAGTTGCATTTTCCGCGACTTTTTAGGTCTCACCCCGGGAAGGGGGGGGGGCTGCAGCTCCCCCCGCCCCCCCCCCTGGATACGTCCTTGGTTATGGTAGGCTGCCATACTCCGTGTGATGTCCCCCGAGTATACCTGTAACGTAAAATGTTTGTAAAATGCTCCCGCAATTTGCATTGTGCCGGCGCACACTAGTTTTCACACGAAAACTCACAAATCAGCTTAGAACGCATTTGAGTTTTCTACAATGAGGTGGCCGTCAACTGCAGTTGACGAAGATAAAAAATGAATCATTGTGGAAAACCCAAACACGTTTAAAGCTCATTTATGGGTTTTCGTAATTTCGTGTGAAAACTAGTGTGCGCATGGCCAATCTATAATTCAGTCCAGATTGGTCTCTGTTCTTAGGCTTTGTCCAGTCGATAACGTTAATACTACATTTTCTGTTTTCTCAGGGTTTACTGAACACGTTATTCACTGCCCATTTGGACCCCACTTCGCTGCGCGTAAAGGAACGCCCATCGTTGGAGTGCATGATTGCAAAATTACTGGCGAACGCTTTGATGCCGCCGCCAGGTGACCACTTTTGGGTTTATTTTAGTTGATTTGGTGTTACGTATTAAGGAAGGCAGGGCACTTTATTTTGTCCCTCGTGTAAGTCAAGGTTCAAATGGTGCTTAAAGGTCTATCTATGGCAGTCTCGTTTGAAACTTATAACCTCAATAGTACACTAGTTTATGGCTGAAGTTTCGGAATGTGATGAACCAGTTTTGAACGCATTTTAGTTGACAAGAAAAAGGAGTCCGTCAACTGCTCTTGACGGAGATCCAAATTGATTCATTCTGGTAAACGCAAATGTGTTTAAAACAGATTTATCAGTACCTGTAATTTCGGCCGTAAACCGAAAGTCTGAATGGTCACGATCATAGAGATTTAAAAAATCTATAAATAAATCTATTTAATTTTAAAAAGATGGAACTTTTTCAAAGGTGGCAAATTTTTATTTAAAAAAAAGTAAAAAATAAATTTTTAACCAACCCTAGTATAGCCACTCGTCAGTCACCACAAAACTCACCTTCAATCATTCCACAACAGGCTGTCCATCGGTGGGCTTCAGTCTGGGCGCCGGAGATTACACAGTTTTGGCGTCGCGCGCCAGCGCCATGGTGCCAGTAACTGGCGCCACAGTGGCGCGCCTTTTCCGCCAATTAGGCACCATTCACAATTTGCTGTGCGTTTTCTGCGGCGTTCTAGCCGATTGCAAGGTGCTGTTTTTGTCCGCTTCGTATAGGAGGCTTACTGAGGCTTGTCACGCGCTCACGTCGATTATATACCCCTTGAAGTATAGGTGCGTTTTTGAACGTTGTTGGCTTTGTTTCGACCGCTTTATTTGGGACCCGCATTTTGGTTGTTGGAATCGTGATTGGAATTTTTTTCGGGTATCCGGAACTCTGGCGGTTCGTGTTGAGGTGTCTAGGTTTTGATTGATAGCAAACCGGTCCTTCGTAAGGATAGATAGCTGGAAAATGTTAGGTTTGGGTCGCGGGGGTTCAATGTGTAGAATCAGAAAAGAGGGAACATCGCTAAAAGTATGGGAAATGTAGCTCTAAATCGTACATACAAGCCGATTTGGTTGGAGGGCTGAGGGGACAGTAGCCAGACATTTCGGCGCTGGAAAATCACGACATTTGTCGAGATCAAGACAGTATTCCCGTTTGAATCCTTGAAAGAGTACTTACGTCATAGTAGCCGAAAAATGCGACTCCACAAAGACACACAGCTGATCAGGGACCTTCCCACATCCTGCAAGATTGCAAAATGTCACACCGCTTTGTGCTAGAAAGGTGCCACACACACTGGATGTCAACTGTTTCAGTGTCAACTCGATTTCTGACACTGTAGCTGGCAGGACAGTTTTATTGGCACATGCTGCAATGTCGAAGAGGAATTTATATGAATGTCAACTGGGCCGACAGTTTTTCATAAATTTTTAGTTTATGGGCCGCGAAACCGTGTTCAAATGCACATGGCAATATACTTAAATTCCTCATCGACATTGCCGCGCGTGTCCTTCAAAATTGCCCTGCTACCTAAATTCAACCAAAATCGTGTTGACACCGAAACAGTTGACATCCAGTGTGTGCGGCGCCAAACTGGTCGGCCCGCGCAGCTACTCGTTCGTGCCCGTGCTGCCCGAGAGCGCCATGGGCGTGCTCGAGTCGCCGGCGCCCTTCATCATGGGCGCGCACTCCTCCCTCAAGCCGCACACCATGGCCGCTGTGAGTCGACTTTTGATTGAATTGGAAACTATTGGCACCACTAGTGCGCTATTACAGTAGTTCTTCTGATGGAAGAGCGCGGTTTTTTCTTTTTCCGTCAACTTTTTACCTGCCGTTCTATTGCAGGTGCCGTTCTATTGGAGGCTGCCGTTCTATTTTTTACACATTTCTCATTTGAACATGCCATATTTTTGAAGAAACGTTAATATTTCAATATTAGCAATATTTTAATATCAGAATGTCAATTTGTAAATTTATACAAATTTGAAAGCGTTCCCGCCATATTTTTTAAAACATATTTTTATGTTTTGGCACTCTTCCAACGTCATTTCTATTTACCTGCCATTCAGGCTGCCCTTCTATTGTTTTCGGGCAGATGAAAAAATCGATGTTTCCACAACCGTAATGAATACTCTAGTGCAACTGTACTTCTCTGCAACTTTCGTTTCACGTATCGGAGAACCCCCTTAATTACCCCCCCCCCGCCACCTCAAACAGACCGACGTGATCTGCGTAGACTTGGATCTTGGCTCCGTGTACATTCCCGACGAAATTCGAGTGCCCGTCTTGCCGGAACCGTACTACTCGCATTTAGTTCAGTGTTTGACCCTGGCCACCGATCCCGATCTACTTTTGGCTGATTTGGCCTTCGAAAAGGCCGGAAAATGTCCGGGTAACAAGTGTGACAGCGGGGAAAATGTTGTTGATGAGAGTGTCGATTTATGCATGCAGGACAAGCTTTTGAGGGCGTCGTTTGTGAGACTGTTTGCGGAGCTTCTCGGTGGATATAGGGCGTTTTTGCAGGTTTGTTGATGATGTTTTTGGTGATTACGTTTTGTAGCGAGGGTGTTTTTTTCGATGCGCTCTGGAAAAACTGATTTGGGTCGAACGAGTGGATCCTGTTTTAACTGGGGGAAAGGTATACGCGTAAACAGTGATAAAGTAATAAACCCTGGTCAGGAAAAGCTGTGGCGATTTTGTCTCAGAAAAATTTTCAGCTATCTATCCCTCCGGAGGAGCGATTTGCTATCTATCCAGTCCCCGTGACCCTAAATACACACCTAGTTTACTAATCAAATTTTTGAAATTACGTTAACTCACAAATGAGCCTTGAACGCATCTTAGTTGACATTCAGTTGACATCTATTTACGATGTCAACTAGTGTGTGTCGTCCCAACATCGTTATATGTTCACTCAGAAAACTTGCCGCACTCAGGTGGTTCGATTGTCGCCCAAACCGGTGATCCACTTCCACAAAGCGGCGTTTTTGGGCGCGCGCGGCCACTGTGACACGGATTTGGTTGGCAGGTTGCTGGCGGGAATGCCCTTTCAACTGTTCGTTTGCGAGCGCGGCCCACCTTACAGGACTGTGGATTTGTTTGATGAGGTTTGTCGGGGTTTTTTTGGTTGTTGTTTAAAGATGTTGATTTATGTATTTGAATGACCGATTCCGATGTTACAAGTTACTAATATTTCAGTGTTTGTGTACATTTGTTTTTTGTTGTTTTTTTTCATCAATTATTTACGTGGCAACTGGGTGAGATGATCTGAGGGCGAATAACCCCTGGACATCAAACACCCCTGGACAACAAACACCCCCGGACAACAGCGTGCGCGCAGTGGGCCGCAATCACCCCTGGACAACAGCGACGCGCGCGCATTGATCGCACGCGCCCGCCAAGTCGGCGCCATGGTGCCGCCAATGCGTGAGCAGCGCGCGCACTCGCGCCCGACTGGCGCCATTTCTGCCGCGCGGCGGCCGCGTCCACCCTCACGCATTGTCATGCATTGTTCGCTCAAATCTAATCTTATCAATCAATTTCATGCAGTGCTGATATCCAATATATTTACAATATATAGATAGGAAAGTATAAATTGATGCTATCAGAATCTTATTGACTTGACTTATTTTTACTTGATTTGTTTTTCGAGTACACGTCAATACATTTTAAAACTATGTTTATTTCTAAAAGTGTTAAGTGATCAGAAAATCTTCAAATTTCTTCAATTATTAATTTGGAAGTGGACTCCTCATTTCTATGTAATGAAATTTATTTGATGACCGCTGACACGACTGCGCGGCTGTGGCATAGATTGCAGTGCTGCGCGGCGGAAACAATTGCATGAAAAAACAATTGCATGAAAAAAACAATTGCATGAAAGTAGTGGCAGTCGCGCGGCAGAAATGGCGCCAGCCGGGCGCGCGCGAGTGCGTGCGCCGCTCGCACATCGGCGGCGGCGGCGGCGCCCTGGCGCCGGCTTGGCGGGCGCATGCGCGTGTCGCTGTTGTCCAGAGGTGACTGCGGCCCACTGCGCGCACGCTGTTGTCCGGGGGTGTTTGTTGTCCAGGGGTGTTTGATGTCCACAGCTGCTGAGCCGATCTGAGTTTTTGCACTATTTCAAGTGTGAAGTTTGATGGGACTCAAACGGGTTTGAGTTACAAGGTACACGGCACTAGTTTACGACCGAAATATCGGAAATTGATAGATCAGCTTTGCGCCCATTTATGTCTACCGAAATGGGACGCCCGTTAACAACTGTTGGCTGAGATAGGAAATAATTCTTTGGCGCACCGCACACTCAAAATTTTCAATGGCGGTTCAAACGTTTTTGAGTTCCGCCAAGGCAGAACTCCAAGGGCGGTTCGAACATTTTTATTTATGAAAAATGTGTCATTTTTAGGGCATTTGGATGAAATTCACACGAATCCGGATGAATTCACACAGTTTTTGTCCATTTGCATATCATAACAAAACGTTTCAAAAACATTGGGACACTTTCAATTCCACCCTTGACTTAATAGATACGCCCTTTAGAGAAGGTTGTTATGAGAAACAACCTTATTAATCTTACCAAACATATTTGTGAAAAAATTTTTATAGGTAGATGTAGGCTTTGTCTTCAAAAATGAATAGAGAAATTTTTTAATAATATCCACTTGTTTAAAAGATATTGAAGTTCACCGTGTGGCATATTTGTGTAAACCGAAACTGAATTCCACCCTCTAGAAAGTGTCCCAATGTTTTCTTGCTTGATGGCGCACTGCACACTCAAAATTGTCAAGGGCGGTTCGGACGTTTTTGCGTTCCGCCAAGGTGGAATTCCAAGGGCGGTTCAGACATTTTGCACTTCCCTACCTGTCTGAAATAATTCCAGCCATGCACAATCCGGGGCAATTCCGCCATCGTGCAAAGTGTTCGAACGTTTCATATGCGGAATTGAAATCGAGGGCAGTTCGAACGTTTTTGGATTCCGCCCCCGTTTTTAATTCCGCCCTTTTGAATTCCACCCTTGAAAAAGTGTTCGAACTGCAACTGAAAATTTGAGTGTGCCGTGCAACATTCTGTAAACTCAAATGCGTTGTGAAACTTGGGGCGGGGGGTTGTGAAACTTTTAGTTGACAAATCAGTTGACGATATTTCAAAATATTCCAAAATACGTTTTCGAGTAGATTTTATTTAATACAATGCAATTCAGTGTGATTAATCTATTTGAAACAAATTCTATCAGTTATCAGTTTCAGAACTATCAGCCACATTGGGCCTACATTTGACCTCTAGAAAAAAACCTTTAAAAAAAGTTGACCAAACCGGTTGCTCAGTTGACAAAAGTGCATCTTCATTCTTCACTCACCCCACCTTCACCCTCATTTAACCCCCCCCCCCTCCAACCCAGTTGGTCCTCACCATGAACTCCACATTATCCCGCGAGTGCGGCGACCACAAGTTGGTCAAGCTGAACCTGGACGCGTTGGCCAGACAGCTGGCGCTGAACGAGTCGTCGGGCGCGGCGCGGCAGGTGCCAGTCCCAGACCCTGTAAAATGTCAAGTGTCGTGCAAAGTGTCAAAAGTCGTGGAAAATGCCCTGCAAAATGGCAACCGAGTTGCCATTTTGCGGGGCATTTTCCACAACTTTTGACACTGCGTGACATTTGACATTTTACAGGGTCTGGGAGTGCGCCCAGGGCGGCAACGCGTCCGTGACGCCCAGCCCCTCGCCCGCCGCTTTGATGGACCCCGTGCCTCCCAAGTTCCCCCTGCTCGATGAAGAGTTGGTCAGGTGGGTTGCGGGGGGGGGGGGGGGGTAGGGTTCAAACAATATCACTTTTCGATATCGATATTCGATATTTTTTCTGAAGCTCGATATCGATACGATATCAAACCTCGATATCGATATTCGGTGTTAAAATGGTCGATATCCGATATTCGATACGATATATCGTTTGAACCCTGGGTAGGGGGGCGGAGTTTATTAGTCCAGTATAGCGTAAGGTTCTCGGTTTGATGGTAAGTGCTGTGCAAATCAGGATGTTAATCCGTTGGAACCCCCCGGTCTGTTTTTTGGGGTTGTGTATCTACCATAACCCATCTGAATAGTGAATCAAAAATTCTACAATGTTTTGCCATAATGTGCCTACACACACTGTTTTCACCGTGATGTCGTGAGAAAACTGAAATTTTTTCAAATGCAAATTAATGAACACGGTTGAATGACTAGGGTTGACCGATGTTTTTTTTAAAACGTTTTTTATTAAAATCCGACCGAAATTTTTAGTACTAAGCACTAGGTATTTTGCAAAATTTTTGCGCGCAAGCGCGCAATTTCACACACAAATTGACATTAGTGGTTGTTTTCATTAGTTTTGTGGCATTTTTAGTATCAAAGTATCCATTTATATATGCTACCATGGGTTAATTAGCCGTCATATGTCGGTGTAGTATATAATATTAAGGTAATGTGCTTCCATGTACCCCCACAGTGTGTAACTTCACTCCCAAAGTAACAACCTCCTTTTATAACCTTGTTTCATCACTATTCCGTGCCAAACTTTACCTGAAGTCACGAACATTCGACTATAAGGCGATATACAAACGTATCGACAAAAAAATGGATATTTTTGACGCAAATCACCACTTATAATGCTATCCCATGGCTCAACAGCCATTATATGGTCATATATAACATCACAGAGTATTGCCACTGTCTGATATACCTATATATGTTGACACAAGGTCATATCTGGTAGCTTTTAAAAAAAACGTTTTTTTTCCAACCCTATGAATGACCTTACTTAATTTGATTGGAAATTAATTTAATGAAAGTTAAAATATAAAAAATTTCAAACTAAAACACATACAGCATTCAAAAAGAGTAGGCGACGGTCACGGTGAAAACTAGTGTGTGTGTGGGGCCAATATGTCGTTTTTCTATGGAATAATTAATGACGAAATTTATCGCAAGATTTTATTCATCAAATTATGGTAGGATTCTGCATATACCTTGCGGTTCACCGAGTATGCCAAAATAGTCCACATTTACTTGTTATAGCAATTACTTACATTTCCACAAATTAAATTAAATTTGATTAATTTTTTAATAATATTTATGAATGTCAACTCTAAATGTCAATTTAACTGAAAAAGTCAATTTCTTATACCTCTACATGTCAACTGAAAGTAATCACAACTAGGGTGTCGAATTTACGTTTTCCGTTTCCGCTTTCCGCAGGCAATTTTTTCTGTTTTCCGTTTTTCGGTAAGTGCAAATTTTTTTCCGTTTTCCGGCAAGTGCAAAAAATTTCCGTTTCCGCTTTTCTGCAGGCAAAATTCTTTCCGTTTTCCGCTTTCCGCAGGCAAATTTTTTTCCGTTCCGTTTTGCGGCAAGTGCAAATATTTTTCCGTTTTCCGGCAAGTGCAAAATTTTCCGTTTACGTTTTCCGTAAAAGTTGTTGACACCTTAATCACAACCACCCCCCCCCCAATTTACACCCAATCACATTTCCACAAGTCCACACAGACAATGGCTGACCCGCTACAAAACCGAACGGGCTGCGGCCGCCTCAGCCAACAACGGATCCTCAAAAAGTGCAAAAAAATCCGCCGACGAAATCAGGGAGGTGCCGTGCGCGGGGAGCAGTTCGCGCGGCGGCCCCCTGTGGGGCGTCAGCGGGCCGAATGCCAGGCGCTTGGACGTGTTGGCGAATTGTTTGAAGTGCATTTTTGATAATAGGGTTACGGATGCGAGAAAGGTTGGATGGGGGTTGGGGTGGTTGTGTGTCTACTTATTATATTGGAATTGTTGAATCGTTTCTTTTGGGGGGATTTTTTGTCAAACTTTCTGGTTGAACATATCCACGGGCAACTACCTTTTCGTTAGAATTTTCAATCACATCCCTGTCAATTGATGTTATGACAAGATCATCAGTAAATTTTCTGCGAAATAAACGTGAAAAAATATTTCAAAAGATTTGAACAATTTTCCATTTGATCAGATTGTGTGGAACTATTCCGGGGGACTTATTTTCTCAAATGGGCTGACAGCTAAACTTTTCAAGGGTGGACTGATCCAGGATTTACTCTAATTTAGGTAGTAATTAGTTTTCTGTATATTTTTCAGATGATGTCCGCCGTGCTGTTATCCATGAAAAACCAAACGGTGCGAGTGGCATTTTGCCAGCAATTGCACAATTTCTGCAATCGCTCCGTACTCGAACCTCAGCAGTTCGATTTATTGGTGCGGCTTATGAACTGCGCACTCGAAGTTGGTGGTTTTTCATTGAAATTCGATTTTTTCACGATTTTTGTTTGCAAGTGTGTATTTTCCAGAATGAATCGGCGTCGGATGAGTTCGGCATCGCGTTCGCACTGCTCACCTTGTCCAACACATTCTGCAGGGTGAGTTAAGATTGGATTTATGATACACTCATGTTCATATGAGTTCGGACTCCTGAAACTTTTGCATTCAAACATTAATTCCACTGGAATGGGTAAACCCTAAAGGTTTTGGGTTGTATTGAAAGAAAGCTCAAACATTTCTCTACAAATGCCTTCTGCTACCCCTTGACAGAATACCCTGTGGAATTCGTAAGAGGCCCACACATTTTTTTATACACAATTGTGTTGCTCACTTGGGTTCGGACATTTCCTTTATGTAGCAATAAATCTGTTTTTCAAGGCCAGATTTTGGCTTTGAAGACAGAAATATACTCTGGCTGGATGCTAGAGTCCCATTTCCTTAAAAAATAAAATTTAGACATACTTTTATCACCTCATTCTTCTTGATACTTGTTGGGTGTGTTGACAATCATTTTCCTCAGTTCCCCACAAATGTGCATCACTCAAGCACCATTGGCACGCGATTTTGGACATTCAGCAGTATGTAGGGCACTGAAAACAACCAGGACAGTTAGAGGAGGTTGTGGGGATTTTTTTATTCTTATCCCCGTTCAAGGAAACATCCCAAACTCAAGAATCTTAAGAACAAAAATGCAAAATTCAAATAATGCAAAATTTAGTAGTAAAAAGGTAAGATAAACACAATAATTTTTTTGCACTCAAATGTCTCTAGTTTGTGGAAGTTTCCTTGAATGGGGGTGTGTATAAAAAAGATTCCCCACAACCTTCTCAACTGTCCTGGTTGTTTCCAGTGCCCTACACACTGCTGAACTCCCAAAATTGTGTGCCAACTGTGCTTGAGTGATGCACATACATGGGTAACAAGGGAAAATGATTGTCAACTCACCCAATGAGTATCAAGATGATGAAAGTCTGAAGTGATGAAAGTCTGTCCTAACCTGATTTTTAAAAGGAATTGGACTCTGGCAACTAGACAGAGCTTATTTCTGTCTTTAAAGCCAAAATCGGGCCTTGAAAGACAGATTTATTGCTACATAAAGGACCTGTCCGAACCCAAGTGAGCAACACAATTTTGTATTAAAAAATATGTGGGCCTCTTACAAATTGCACAGGCGATTCTGTCAAGGGGTGGTTCAGGGCATTTGTAGAGAAATGTTTGTGCTTTCTTTTGATACAACCCAAAACCTTCAGGGTTTGCCCATTCAAGTGAAATTAATGTTTTAATGAAAAATATTTGCATGTCCGAACTCATATGAACATGGGTGTATTTATTTGTGAAATTTAAGAACGAAAAACTGGACCGAAAAAATTTCCCAAATTCCCCAAAACCGAATTCCCGACTAGGGATGGTCACCGCTTTTTTAAACCGTTTTTTAAAAGGGGTTAAAAGCAGTTTTTTAAAAGCGGAGCCGTTGAAGAAGCGCGTTTTTCCACCCCTATTCCCAACCCCAATAAATCATTCGTTCGCAGCGCCTCACCCCCGGCATTCTACAATTCGCTTACACTTGCGTCCAAGAGCACCAGGTCTGGACAAATCTGCAGTTTTGGGAGGCCGTTTTTTATCATCAAGTGCAGTCGGAAATTAGGAGATTGTATTTACCGGATGACGGGAAACGCGATGAAAATGAGAATGTTAATCCGTTGGGACCCCCGGTTTGTTTTTTGGGGGTAGTGTAATATTTTTTAATTGCACACGAAAACTGAAAATACCTAAATGGGGCTCGACGAGTTTGACAGTGTTTGATGTTATGATGTTTTGATTTACACTTGATTTTCGGAACTTGACTTATGGATAGGGTTGGGACGATATATCGTATCGAATATCGGATATCGAAAAATTTTTCATATCGAATATCGATATCGAAAATTTTGAAAAAATATCGGATATCGATATCGAATATCGAGCATTTTTTCGATATTCTTCCCTTCCATGGCCTCACTTAAATAATGCCAGGAATTGCACTTTTAGATCGTGATTTTTAAGGCAATTTTCAAAAATTCTGTGCTCATGCGTGCACGTTGTCGTCAGATGACATATATTTCCATTTAGCAGATGCAACCACCTCTAATATTGTGCAAATGCACTCACAAATGTCCACGTCAGAGTATTTGCCATGGTGCTGGCGCCATAGTGCATTTTCTTTACCACATCCATCAAATTTTAGGTTGTGGGGTGATTTTATGTAAATTTGTACAATCTACTCTTCAGTAAGGATATGATCAACTATGTTTGTGACCAAATGGAAATACAATATGCCACTCAAGATATGTCTTGCTTCACGAAAAGCAAAATATCGAAAATATCGAAATATCGATATCGAATATCGAGCATATTTTCATATCGAATATCGATATCGAATATCGAGGGTCCATATCGTATCGATATCGAATATCGAGTTTCAGAAAAAAATATCGAATATCGAATATCGATATCGAAAAGTCATATCGTCCCAACCCTACTTATGGATATGGCTTGTCACTCAAGAAAGTTCAGACAATATGACCTTTTTGAAGACGCGTAAATACTAAAAAAAATTTCAGCCGTTCAAACAATCCATACACGCATTGTTTTGGTAAAGCGTTAAAATATGATGATTTGGTTGTAGTCGACCGATTTTTGTGTAAATTTGCTGTTGCGTAAAAATTTCAATCTGCCGTATTTCCTCGAATTACCCCCGGGGATTTATTTTTCAGAGTGAAAATTTTGAAAGAAAAATGTGAAAAATGCAACAATAACCACCATTTATAAGTTTTTACAGCCTTATATAAGGATGTAGATGGTATAAACGATGTTCTAACGTAACACAGTAAGTGTTTTTAACGTCTGTTATGCATTTCCCGGACCACAAATTCATAGTGCCCATTTTGAGGGGGGTATTTCGAGGAAATACGGTATTCACTTTCTTCGCAGTTGTCAGTTGACGCGTGGAATTTGTGCCGGCAGCCGACCGCCCTGCAAATCGCCGCTGAAGAAGTCGGTTTTTGGACAATTCTCGTTTTTCTTCTTTGCATCTTGATAAATCTTTGCATCGTGTTTTTATATAGGTAAATAAAATGCTCTTGTAAATTAGGTAAATTTCGGGGGTCTTGTAAATTTGGACTATGGTGGGGATACAGGCATAAAGTCAAAGGCTCAACCGAATGGTTAGATGGCTGAAAAATGTTTTTTTTGTTTCGGGTTTCAACATAGAAATTTTTTCGGTGTGTAGAAAGCATATAAAGGGTAATCATCATATGAGTCCTATAAGCAAGACAATTCCTACTATACTCCCCGGTGCGCCTACCCAAAACCTGTCGATATATTCTGCGTTTCTATGGGCCCACACACACTAGTTAACATTGCAAATTCGTCTCAACTGAATGTCAACTCGATTATCAACGCAAAAATTATAAAAGCATCACACTCTACGGAATCAATGAAAAACAAGTGTCACGGTATGAAATTAACCATGCTCTATCGCATAATTTACCAAAATTGAGTTGAACATAGTTGACACGAATTTAGATGTCAACTAGTGTGTGTGTGTGGGTATTTTTCAAACCCCCCTTTCTAAAAAAACACAGTTAAAACGATGGCCGTCTCTGAGCGTGGCAGAAAAGACCGACTGGTCCCGTCAGGAGCAAGAAATAGTGCAGGGCCAAGCGATGCACTTTATCAATTTGATGGTGTGCATTTTGACGCCGCTCGACGCGTCCAGATTACGCAGGGTCAATGTTGCAGAGTTGGAGAAACAGAGAACTAAGGGGCAGGCTATGGCTACTAGGGCTAGGTGAGGTGATGGGTTGACATAGGGTTGGAGAATATTAATTTTTTCAAACGCCTTGGTCTAAAAAACAAACAGTTTTTAAAACATTGATTTGAACAATTCAAATCAGATTTTTTTTCAAAATCGTCCAAACTGGGGTATAGAGAAAAATATGTGTGTGCCAAGTGTCACATTATGTATTCTTATGTCTTTTTATTATAACTGTCGAGTCATGGGATAATAGGTAAAAGCAATGATTACTTTGATCTAGCAGAAATTTTGCCGTTTGATTTTTTAAAAATAAGAACCATATTTCACCCTGTGATTTTAACAAATTCTGATTTTTTTAAATATAAATCTGTTTCAAAGTGCTATCCCTAGCAGGGGTCTCGAATGGGGGGGGGTTGGGGGGGGGGTTACCCCCCCCCCCCAAACCGCCCAGCTATCTATCTATCCCGGAGGACGCTCAGCTATCTATCTATCCCGGAGGCAAAATTTTGGGCTACTACCCCCTAAACCCCCCCAAATCGCTCAGCTATCTACCTATCTGGAGCGATTTTTCAGAAACTTTACCCCAATTTTCGCTCAAAATCGCTATTTTTCATACCTATATATAGATTTTCACCTCCAAAATCACTGGTTCATGCGTCTAACTGCCTATTTTCAGCTATTTTAAGTACTATATGCTCTTGTATACCTATTTTGAGCTATTTTACACCTACTTTTAGCGATTTTTCTCCCTTTTCTTCCTTCTATGCCCCGAAAAAGCCTATATATGGAACCACCACAACCCCCCCCCCAACCCCCCCCAAAACCCCCCCCAGAAAATTTTTCAGCTATCTATCCCTCCGGAGGAGCGATTTGCTATCTATCCAACCACTCGGAGGGTCAAAATTCAAGATACCCCTGATCCCTAGACATAACGGTACCGTACCGCACTGGTTGTTCACAGTAAGTGGTAAATTCTTCGGATCGGATCGGGACCCCTTCTGAACCCTACCCCCACTTAACCCCCCCCCCCCCACCACAGCCAGGGCACCCCCCTTCGAGGTGACGGGCGCCGGTCTGGCAGCTCGTCGGACACGAGCAGCAACGGGTCCGACGACGGCGACACGGAGCAGGACGACAGGTCGGACGTAGAATCGGGCTTCCACGCTGGCAGCCGGCCAACGGCGGCTGGGGCTGGGAGGGGAAGGCTCTTGGCGCCGCCCGCTAAGACTGAGGGCGATTTGGGACAGGCTACTGTTAGGTGGGTGGGGTGGGAGGGGGGAGGTGATTGGTTTCATGATGGGTTGTTTGAAATTTTTAGGGGGGTTGCATTAAAAGTGAAAACTGGATTATGGATGGCCGAGGTTTGTTTTCAAAACGGTTTTTTACGCGGAGTCGTTGAAAAAAAGTTTTTTTTCCGTTCCTACTCTGGATTAGTTTGACGTCAAGCCAGGCAAATGTATAGTTTTTTATAGCAATGAGTAGATGATTACAAAAATATCGAAAAGTTGGAGCTTAACGCCGGCAAAAATACAATATAAAGCCAAATGAGCGGAACAAACGCATTAAAGACACCTAAATACCAGGAATTTCCACGCTAACCCCGCCAATGGTCATACCCCACACGCGGCAGGTTCATATCCAAATTCCTGGACAAGGTGTGCAGCGACGCGGGCGTGCCCGTCGACCAGCTCAGGATGCTCAGCGCCGGCATTCCCGGCTTCGTGGCGGCTCACATTGAGAATCTGGAGCAGGTTTATAGCGAGAGCAAGAGATTGCCGCCCATATTTAAGGTGTGTTTTTTAGGGGGGGGGGGTAAAGGGGACTGGTGAATAATGCTAGACAATGTAAGATGCCATGTTAAAAGTGTTAAGTGTTAAAAGTTGTATAAAGTGAGAAACATTTTTTTGCAGCGTATTTGACGGCTTTTTACACTTAACATGATACATTTCACATGCTACATGATAAGTACTTTAGAGGTTTCGAATGGCTTGTTAACTTTATGCAAAAAATTCAAAATGCACCATTAAGTGTCAAGTAGCCTCTCGAATGACTGTCAACATCCCACTGGGCATTTGAACCGAAACTTATCAGAAAGTCCCTAAATAAGTGCCCCAGAAACCTGTTAAAAATTCCAACCTCGCAGCCGAAATTGCTTCTGCCCGCATTGATGCCCGGCGAACGGGTGCTGCTCGGCGGCGGCATGCGAGTTTTTCTGCTCCCAGGTATGTGCCCCGCGTGTGTAAGATCGAAACCATTGGCGCCGCGAACACTAGTACACCACCAACATTTTGGAAACTCCTAAATCTGTTTTGAACACATTTCAGTTTACCAGAATGCCAAAGTTTGTCAACTCCTGGTGACGGTTATCAAAAATCACTCCATGTGGTAAACTCAAATCTGTTCAAAACAGATTTATGAGTTTCCCAAATTTCAGTTGTTTGCTACTATAAATAGGTGGCCACATTGCGTCCATACAAATTTTTGTTATAATTTTTTAGATGGGCGACGCGACGACGCCCGCTCATTGGCTAGCGTGTCCGAAATATCGAACCCGGCCAAGGCGGCCAGCGAGGTCCTGTTAGAGTGCAGGATTTTGCCGGCTGAGGGAGCCCTATTTCTTACCAACTACAGGGTTATATTCAAGGGGCAGCCATTGGACCCGCTCAGTGCGTTTTTGAGATTCATATGTTTACACAAATGAGTAGTTGAGCCCCATAAACAGAAGCAGGTGCTCCTTTTGTCTGTAAACCCCTTCTAGGAAGAAGATGAAGTGAAATGAAATGTGAAAAGTGATGTGAAATGAGATGTGAAAAGGTGTAGTGAAAAGCGAAGTGGATGGAGAAGTGGTAAATGAATAATGATAATAAATAATTGAAAACCGTAAAGGATGAATTCTGACTTAGAAAAGCGTTGTTTCTGGCGACTGTAATAATCATTTACATAGTGGGAAACGTGCCGATTTTTCGCTTGCGTCGGAACTTTGGAATTGAAAATGTTACCATATTTAAGAAAACGATTTCACTTCACTTTTCACTTCTCATTTGACTTCTCACTTCTCCTTTTTCGGAATTGACCCCTAATCTGCTTTTTATCATCACAACCTCACACTCAACAAAATATCAACTCACCCCCCCCCCCCTCCAGTCTGCGAGCAGGTGGTCCTGCGCACGTTGCCCGTGCTCGCAATGACCAAGGAGAAGCGCGTCGACGTGTCCGCCTTGCTGCTCGCGCCCGCCGCCGACGCGCACGGGGCCGCTTTTAGCGCTGGCGGCGGCGCGGCTGCTGCTGCCGCCGTGGCGCATCGACTGCACGACGCGCTGCAGATTAGGAGCGCTACTTTTCAGGTGTGGGGTGGATGGGTGTTGGGTGTTTGAGTTTCGGTGAATAAAATTTCGGTGTTTATAGACGTTTTTTCAGCTACCCGGGGTTTAAAAAAAAGTTTTTAAATTCAACATGTACGGTTATATCAGACAAGTGACAGTAATCTATATACCTGGCGATTTCAAAATACCTGGCGAATAAGTACTAAAAATTGCCGTTGCGTTAAAAAAAACGTTTAAAAACTCTAGGTAGCCATCGCTAGTGTCAGCTATGCCCTAAATGGTATTTAAATTCACCGAAATGGGAGATGGCAAAGATTCACCGTACCGTACCGGTTACCGAAAAATGAAAGATTCACCATACCGTATCGTATACCGACAAGCCATTTTGTTTGGGACTATACGGTACGGTAAAGCGTACCTGCTACCAACCTCTCCCCCTCAAACCATCAGCTAATGCGGATCGCCTTCGACGAGGAGGTCCCCTCCGCCCGAGTGGAGCACTTCGTGTCCACGCTGGAGTCGCACCGGTGGCCCGAGTCCGTGTTCGACCTGTGCGCGCTGCACAACAAGCTCGGCATGCAGGCGGTGGACGCGCTCAGGGCGCTCGCGCTCGGCGAGCTCGGCAAGGACAAGACCGTCGATAATAGGGCCAAGCAGGCCACGCTTAGGTGGGCTGGGTTTTGAAGATTGGATTGGATTGGATTTCCGAGTACTCTGTGTGGAGGTTGTAGTGGTTTGTATTCTTGTGTTGGGTGCGAGAATGTACATGTTTAATGATAATGTTTAATAATGGCAAATTTATACATTTTTTACAATAATATTTTACTTTGCTTTCTTTTTTCACTAGATTGTTCAGTATGCTACAATTTTTAAATTGAGTATAAAAACGCGGTGAAATCGAGCAAAAATAAACAAATTAACACAAAAGACTTCCACTGAATCCCAACTTCACTCAAAATACCCCCCCCCCCCTCCCAGCGGGTTCGCCAAGAACACCCTGTCCAAGGCGGCGCGCAAAGCCGGCCTGAACAAGTACGGCACGGGCAACTTCGGCACCGGCACGCCCGCCGGCCGGTCGACCTCGACTAGCGCGGCTGGCAGGTCGCATTTCACTATTAGTGAGGATGTTGAGGGGGGTTACAGGTGTGTTGGGTGGTTGTTTTTGGTTTATTGGGTGAGAGTCCAGGGGAGGAGTCGATTTGAAGTTAGGGCGCCATGGTGTACTTTTTCAAAATAAGTGGAATAAAAATAAGGATTTTTGGTACTTATTCAAAAAAGTTCGAAACAGTGGTGCTGCGCAATCTAGCTTCAAATCCAAATGGATCAACTCGGTTGAAATTATTTCATTTAAATATGAATTTAATTTAATAAAGGGTTACGTTTGATTATTTGAAAACTAAAAACACAATTAAGAATTCAATAATTGTACACTGTAATTCGCAACGTCGCTATTTCGTCACCGAAGTCACGACGGTGCAAATTGGTGTGCGTAGGCCACAGGGGATTTTGGGGTTAGCATTTTAGGGAGGGGGGGTCCTACCCCTAGCACGTGTTTATAACTCGGGAACCGCTTGGTGAAAAATGTTGAAATTTGGATATACTATGGTTTCAGGTCGGGGCTCTCTCAGATTTCGACGAAATATTTCTACGAGCCCCCAGACCGGAGATATGGGGGGTCTATAAAAACGTGGTCATTTGCGAAAAGTTTGGCTGTCTCTGAGAACATTCATATAAAACAAAAATGTGTTCAATATCTCCTTCCAACCAAAAGTTATAGCGCTTCAAAGTTTTTCATCACATCTGCATAAAAGCCACATGATGAACAATGCATGCAAGTTCAAAACTCCATATCTCGACCATTTCTCAGCTGATTTTAACCGATGAACAGTTAAAATGATCAGAATAACCGGGAGATATCATTTTTATTCACAGTTAATTTGTATGCATTTTCATAATGATAATTTCATTGAACAGTTCACATTAAGTTATTGTATTGTAAATCTTATAAAATATACGGATAACCTGTGAATAAAAACGATATCCCCATGTTATTCTGATCATTTTAAGTGTTCATTGGTGAAAATCGGCTAGGAAATGGTCGAGATATGGAGTTTTGAACTTGCATGCATTGTTCATCGTGTGGTTATTTATGCAGATGGGAGGAACAAATTTGAAGGGCTATAACTTTTGATTGGTAAGAGATATTGAACTCATTTTTGTTTGATATGAATGCTCGTTGTCTAAAGTATATGATAGCATGTTCAGAAAAAAAATTTGTTCGTGTTGTAAAATCGGGTCAAATCAGCACACGGGATCTAGACATTACTGTAATAACTAAAAATATGAAATATGCAGGTTGTCCCGATCATTTTAACTGTTAAACGATCCAAATCGGCCCAGAAATAGCCGAGTTATTGATGTGCAAAGTTTGCATGTTCTCAGAGACAGCCAAAATTTTCGCAAATGACCACGTTTTTATAGACCCCCCATATCTCCGGTCTGGGGGCTCGTAGAAAAGTTTCGTCGAAATCTGAGAGAGCCCCGACCTGAAACCATAATATATCCAAATTTCAACATTTTTCACCAAGCGGTTCCCGAGATAAAAACACGTGCTAGGGGTAGGACCCCCCTCCCTAAAATGCTAACCCCAAAATCCACTGGCGTAGGCTCATTATTTGATAAAAAAACTCCACAAATTCGTCAGACAATCGCCTCTCGCCGGCGGCACATCACACGCGTCGCCAAAACAGAACCGCTTCACGAACAGCTCTCACCGGAGCTACGTGAGGGACTGGGACAGGCTCAATTTGCACACCAATGGGTTGAGATTGTGCGCTGATAACGCAACTTATGATCTGTGCCCCAGGTATGTACATAACTACCGTATACTTACGTAAAAAACACCCTGTACCAATTCATAATGATGTCCAATGGTTGCGGGACAAAAGGGGCGAGGGTTGAAATGTCTAAATTTGTCAAAAAAGCGTTTTTTCAAAATTTGAAAATCAATTCACGGACGTGCCTCTTCCCACCTCCCCGAGAACAATGCAGCCTTTAGAAACAGTTTCCACAGTTTAAGTACTCACCTACTTGATTTTTCACAATTTATTCCATCTAAGTTCCACCTAATTCACTTGACTTTTTTTCAGCTACCCGTCTCTATTAATTGTGCCAGCCAAGTGCAGCGCCGAGTCACTTAGAAAAGTGGCAAAGTGTTACAAACAGCAGCGATTTCCAGTTATCACCTGGTGCAGCAGCAGGGGCGCTTTTTTGCTGAGAGGTGGCTCTTTTCACCCGAAAAATGTGGTTGATCGGTTGAAAAAGGCCGGTGCTGCTGGCGTGAGGGAAGTTCAGAGTGAGTTTCAGGGCCGTATCCAGGGGGGGGGCGGGGGGGGCTGCAGCCCCCCCCCCTCCCGGGGCGAGACCAAAAAGTGACCGGAAAATGCGACTTTTTCAACGTCAGCGTAAAAAATTTTGCGCGCAAGCGCGCATTCTTCACCAGACATAAGGTATTATCATCGGATTTGCTCCATGTGGCCACAAATTGTTATCAATACACTCAATGTGGTGTTTTTTTGCTGTTTTGTATGTATATTTACATACATGTACAGGATTCCATGGCGCTGACGCCAACGCCAATGGCGCCATGGCGTGGCGCCTACTAATGGCGCCAGCGCCATGGCGCCATTCCGCCACTATGTAGGAAAAATTTTAGGGGGGGGGGGGGCTGAGCCCCCCCCCCTCGCCGGCCTCCGTAAACAAGCAGCCCCCCCCGCTCAAAAATCCTGGATACGTCCCTGGTGAGTTTTTTGGTTTTATGTTGTTGTTGGTGGTGCAGAGAAATCTACCGTAACTCATGAACAAGAACCAAAATTTGAATGTTTTCACCATTTGTATGTAATACTTCGATTTTACTATGCGTCGGTCCCAAAAAAATTCTAATACTTACTATCTTGATGCAAAAATATGCATGTCAGTGGCGTCCAATGTCAAAATTTGGTGTCAATTAACTACCTCATTTGCCACCCCCACAAATAAAAAATAGACATAAATATATTCCCAGCCATAATGGACCGCGAAGCGGGCAACAGCAGTAGCAGCACGCTGGGCGCGCCGGTGGCGCCCATGCGCTCCTCGGTGGAACACGAGCGCTACCTAGCGATCATCGCGAGCTTGTCGCCCGGCAGTCACGCCTTGGGCGCGTCCGGCGCCGCCGACGAGGACTCTGAGCTGTTTAGCTCGAGTTTTGGTGAGTTGTGGTTGATGTGGGATGTTTTTTCCCAAATGTATAATTTGTGGATATCTTTTGTATCGGTTGGAAGATAGCAGATGATGTCATTATAAGTACTGTGGCTTCTCTTATAACCCTTTTTTAAGCTGCAATAACCTTATAATCTTATTCTATGCGTAGATATAACAACACGGCATTGCTTGTCTGAAATACTGTATACATATATTGATTCATAACCATATCTGGGACTTAAAAAAAAAAACAGTTTTATTTAAAAAAAAGTTGTGTTTTAAAACAATGGGGTCGTTGAAGAAACTCCTCCACCCCTCATCCTCACTACAAAAGTCATTTCCATGTGAATAAGCTCGCTCAAAACCGTGCCTTTCCTCGACAAAAAACCTCAACAAACATCCCAAACCCCCCCCCCCCAGGCAGTCTTCTCTCAGTGGACTCTCTCTTCCTCGGCGGCGGCTCAGTAAGCGGCGCCTCTATCGCCACGGGGGGCGGAGCCAATTTGGGTTCGGGCGGGGCGGCGGGCGCGGACACGCCCGAGTTGTACAGGCGCTCGGGCACGCACCTGCCCCAGTTGGCTGCTAGGGCGTTGAGGGCGAGCACGGGCAAGGGGAAAAAGGAGGGAGGGAGTTGGTTGCGGTTTTTGGGGGCGCTTTAGCTTGGGTGCTGATTGGTTACTTGAGTAATTGGGTGGGATCTACCGTACCCTATCTGAATAATAAGCGATTTTTTATAGCGGTACCGGTTACATGTGCGAATTCGGTGTTCAATTGTCCACTTGACTTTATTCATCATCGAACGCTTCTATTCGTTAGGATGGTTAGAAGGGCACAGTATACTTACCAGACCATGCTCTGCACAGAATGTAACCATATATTGACGATTGAAATAGTTATGTGGCTAGACCTATTTCAAAGTGGAAGAAATTTTCTGTGAGGAAAAGTATCTACAAAAAAACTTTGGTGTATATTTTATTCAAAAAATTATTCAGGTGGTGTATATTTAGAAGATTTTTGACGATGTTTCATTTGCAACTGTACCATCTCAGCGATCGGTCGCGCGGGCGGCCTGTACATGACGTCATCGACGCGCGGCTTCGCGATGCAGCCGCCTGCAAATATCAGCGGCGCCAGCGGCAATAGATTGTCTATGGCCAGCACCATGGCGTCCGAGTCGCACTTTGGCGCTGGCGCCAAAACTGGCGCCAATGTGTACAATTCGAGCTCGGCGCCGAAGAAATTGATCCGGGCCTCGTTGTATGTGATCGGCGATAAGGATACCGCCAAGGTGGGATACTGCCATACTGCCATTATTTTACTTTCACATTTTGTTTTCAATTTGAATGAAACGTTTTAATGTTTTGCTAAACATGCTACCCCAATTATAAGGATGGGCAGCGCTTTTTTCAACCGCTTTTAAAAAAAGTCGCGTTTAGAAAAAACGCTTTTAAAAAAAGCGGGTTGTTGAAAAAAGCGCCTCTTCCATCCCTACTCCTATCAAATTCATCCAAAAAACGCACTCCCCCCCCCCCAACAGAGCATGCGACTCCCCTCCGACTGCGACTTCATACCTCTAACCCAGCTGCGGCCGCACGACACCAAAGCGGCACTCACAAAGTTGATTCGCGCCACGGCGCCATCCGTTTTGGCGCCTGGCGCTGGCACCGCTGGCGCCGCGGCCGCTGGCGCCAATGTGCAAGGCGAGCAGGCCTATTTGAGGCTGGTGGAGGAGTCGAATTGGATGCAGCTGGTTTGTTTCGGAGGGGCTTTTTCAAGGTAGAGAAGGGGCAAAAGGGAGAAAGAGAAACTAAAAATAAGGAAAAATAGCTAAAAATGGATATATAATCACATTTATTGCTAAAAATACCTGAAAAGAGGCAAAAAAGTACAAATTACTGAAATGGAAAGTGAAAACGGGCCAAAAAAATTTTATATAGTCATTTTGAACGCAAATTGGTCCAAAATTTCTCAAAAATACTCACTTTTACGTTTTCCGGAGACAGAAGTATTTTACTCACGTTGACTCTTGAGTAAAAGTAAAAAAGTTATATTACGTTTTCTGTACTACTCAATGGTGAGTAAAATAAATACACTTGAAAAAGTTCAGTACTTTTAACAACTCTAATGGTGCTGGGGGGACGGGTGAAATACACGAAAGGGGTGCAGGATGAAATTACGATTTGAACAGCAAACTAAGGATATTTATTACTGATGTAGATTAGACATTCTTTCGTATTTTCTGTTTTTGAATGCATGCTTTTTACAGAGGATACAGGGAAACAGTGGTAATAAAAAGTGTGCGCTAAAGCGGCGTTTACACTGCAAAATGTGCCGACAAATCAAAAAGTGAAAAAGTTCCATAAATCCATAATAACGTTCCATATCTGCGAGAAAAAACAGGTCAGTATACTCACTAGTTAGGTGCACTCACATGCCAAATTTCAGATAAATCGGCCTTTTTGTTCCAGAGTTATAAGCATTTTAAAAATTTCGCGTTGTCGGTTCGCTTTTTTTGATCGAAAAAATCTTGTTGTCGGCACACGCTTTTGATTGGCGACAATGTGACATTGAGCGCTTGTCGTCACAAGAAAAAAAAGTGTTTTCATGTGAGCCTGATTTTTGTGGTCGATTGTCGCCACGAGCTGCGAACGTGTTTTTTTCATTTTTTTGTGACGACATCGACTTAACCACAGTTGCTTATAAAAGTGTATGAGGGAGTGGTGTAGTGAGTGATAGGGGGAATGCATATGCTGTATTACTTCGAATTATCCCCCCCTTGAATTTATCTTCCTTGAAATACCCCCAGGGGGCAGTTCAAGACCATGTAAAAGACCCTGTAAACTGTAACATGTCATGTGTCACGTAAAAGACCCTGTAAAATGTCAGGGTTTTTATCAGCTACATACCGTATTTCCTCGAAATACCCCCAGGGGGTTTATTTTTTCAGAGTGGAAATTTCGAGAGAAAAACGTGAAAAATGCAACAATAACCACCATTTATAAGTTTTTACAGCTTTATATAAGGATGTAGATGGTATAAACAATGTTCTAACGTAACACAGTAAGTGTTTTGAACGTCTGTTATGCATTTCCCGGACCACAAATACATAGTGCCCATTTTGAGGGGGGATATTTCGAGGGGGGGGGGGTATTTCGAGGAAATACGGTACTTACCGTATTACCTCGAAATACCCCCAGGGGGTTTATTATTTCGCCAGAAAAATTTGAGGGGGAGGGGGTTAATTCAAGGGGGGGTCTATTCGAGGGTTTTTTTTATTATTTTGACCGTTCAACACTTTGCAGAATGATTGGCATGACCTGTAGATGCCATTTTTGAGGTCGGATCAGTGATTTTTGTAGTTCTGAAGAGACGTCTGAAGTTCTGAAGCAAAGTGTTACAACGTCTTATTGGAAAGAGATATTGAAATAATTTTTCCGGTAATTCTCGTCGTCTAAACTATATGATAGCATGTTCATAAACATTTTTTTGCGTTGAAAAACCGGGTCGAATCGGCATTAAGGATGTTGGCATCACTAAGCCAGCCTCAAAAATGTACTCTACAGGTTGTGCCGATCATTTTGAATGTTGAACGGTCAGAATCGGCCCAGAAATGGACACGTCATTAAGCTCCGAAGTTGATCGGCCAGATCGGCCATGCAAAATGACCATGTTTTTATAGACCCCCTTATTTCAGGACTGGGGGAATATTTGAGGAAACAAAATTTTTTCGTCAAAGCCCAGACCCCAACCCAAACATATTTACTTGAAGGGCATCAAAACCGGTGAACGTACAACAGAATGGAATGCAGGAATGTGTAAATATTTGTATGAGATGGCAATAAAATAAGAAACTTAGTTTACACCCTAATAATATCTACCTGTCGTTCTATTGCTTTCATGAGTGCAAAAATGTGCAAAACCTGCCATTCCATTGGAATGATAAATGTTGGCACTAGTGCTGGAAAAGCGCCAGGAAAAATGGTGCCATGGCGCCATCTGAAAAAATGGCACCGGGCGCCAAAGGACGCCAGAAGCAATGGCGCCGGGCGCCAAAATGGCGCCAACCAAAAATTCAGTGTTATAGCCAGTATATTATCACGGAAGCATTTACGGAAGAGCTATGCGCTATACACTTTCCCTGATGCCGACACTAGCTACAAAACTTGTCTTCTCAGGAATACCCATGGGGGTATTTCGAGGTAATACAGTAAAATATATCGTTTTTCGAGCAAATTTTGAGGGGGTTAATTCAAGGGGGCTTATTCGAGGGGTCTATTATTCCGCCAGAACTTTTATGACCTTTAATTAACTATTCATTGCTTGTAACATACTTAGACTAGACATTCAGATGGCAAAAAATACGACCACAACAGAGATGCATAACTGTCTACAGACGTAATGTATTTAAGTACTTGAAGGATTCCTCTACTTGAAAAGTTCCCCCTCGAAAAGGTCTGACAAAAGAACAATTCGCAAGGGGAATTATACAAGCAAATATGGTATATAAGTATGTATTTATTCCGTACCGCCCCTATCGCGTTTCCTCGCATAAACCCCCTCAAAATACCCTGCAGATTTGAGCGAACTTTGAAAAAAATAAACCCCTGAAGCCAAGGGTATTTTAAAGAAATACGGTGCATTGTTAGCAGGTAATCAATGATCTAAAGGCTGGGAAAAATCATTTTATATTGACATTTTTCCAATTGTCGGTCTTACTTGAAGATTTTTAGTCAATGTTGTAAATATAAAACAATCAACATGAACCAAAACTTGCAGTGCTAGCAAAAAATTACATGTGAATGTGGTCAATATCACCTAAAATATACCATTCAGGTGAAAAAAGCAGTTGAATAGGGAAAAAATAACCGTACATCTCCGCATCTTGGTGCTATTTCTGGCGCCATCCAAAATAATGGCGCCGGGCGCCAAATTGGCGCCAGCAAAAATGGCGCCAAGCGATGGCGGCAAGCGCCATTCGAAACAATGGCGCCAGGCGCCAGATGGCGCCACAGAAAAGGGCGCCAATGGCGCCATGGCGCTGGCGCCCTTTGGCGCCATTTAAGGGCACCAGCGCCATGGCGCCATCCTATCACTAGTTGGCACAATAAAATATAAAAAACACGTTCACAGCTTGTGGCGGCAATGTGCCAACAAACTGAAACAAGATGCACGCGACTGTCCTCATTTTTGCTCGATTTGTCGGTTCGGGTCTCGTTAACGAGACCCGAACCGACAAAAATAAAAAACGGCAAAAATGGACCCAATGAAGTGGATAAAAACAGCTTTTACCCTGGTGCGTATTTATACATCGTATTTCCTCGAAATACCCCCTCCCCGTCTTGAAACACGCCCCTCAAAATGGCCACTATAAATTTATTAGCCCACCCCCCGAGATAATACCCCCTCTCCAATTGAGTGTAAATACCGTATTCCCTCGAAATACCCCCCTCAAAGTGGACACTATGAACTTACAACCCCCCCAAAAAAAAATTTAGTGTATAGAGAATGTAAATGACAAAGGCTGCGGTTTGTCATACGGGCAATGCAGAACACACGTTAAAAACGATGACTCTGTTATGTGAGAACAGTGTTTATACGTCTACACACTTATACAAGTCTTTATAGCCTCATAAATGACGATTTTTGTTGCATTTTTTGACGTCTGCGTACGTGTCAGACGACAATTCTGTACTGGGATTTCGAAAAATTTCTGGCAAAATAATAAACCCCCTCGAAATACCCCCCTCCCTCGTTTAACCCGCCCTCAAAATTCTCACTCTGAAAAAATAAACCCCCTGGGGGTATTTCGAGGAAATACAGTAAAAAGTAAATACTGTATTTTCTCAAATAGTTCCCCCTCTTGAATAGTTCCCCCCCCCTTGAATACTTCCCCCCCTTGAATAGTTCTCTCCTTGTTAGGTGAGTGAGGGAAAAACAATTCCCCCCTCAAATAGTTCCTCCCACTGACACTCAAAAAATACTACACATACTAAAAACATTGATGAAGCAAGCATAAGCAAAAGAGCTGCTGCATCTGGGCATTGAATGCGTCATCAAATGCAAATGCATCTGGTGTGCAAAAATACAATGTGCACTACCGATGGGAAAGGGCATAGCTATACCTATTGGCCCTGCGCACACTAGTTTTCACAAGAAAACTCGCACACTAATTTCAAAAATTCATAAATAACATTTGAACATGTTTGAGTTTTCCAGAATGAGTCATTTTTAATCTCCGTCAACTGTAGTTGACGGCCACCTCACTGAAGAAAACTCAAATGTGATCGAAGCTGATTTGTGAGTTTTCGACAGTTTGTGTGAAAACTAGTGTGCGCAGGCACATTGGGACACATGTATGTTGTGTAGTTGATTTCAACAAGAATAGCATGTTGTTTAATTAAACGTGCATGTATTGTGAAAAAACTATGGGGGGGATAGTTCCAGTAGGTCGGTAATCACCCACATGGGGGGGGGTTATTTGAGGAGCTAGGCATACTTGGTGGACATAAAGCCAGGAGTACAGCTCAGCAGCGTTTGACATGAAATGATGATGTAAAATTATGTTGTAAAATTGATTACATCAAAATATACAAAGGTACAGTGTTGAAATTTCAGAATTAGATAGTTCTAGTAATTGTGTGTTATGTCCCAAAAAAATTTTAAAAAGTAATCATTATTCAAGTAGTTATTAATTTTACATCAAAATTTTGTTGTTGACGTAAAATGTTTGATTTAAAATGTTGATGTAAAATGTGTAAATTTTGACATAAAATAAATAACTTATTTAATAATAATTATTTTCTTTATTTTTTAGGACATTACTCACAATTACTAGAACTATCTTATTCTGAAATTTTAAAACTGTACCTCTGTCTAATTTGATGTAATCAATTTTATGACATAATTTCACGTCATCATTTCACGTCAAACGCCGCTGAGCTGTAATCCCAGCTTAACACCTAGTATGGAAACCTACCCAGGGCCATATCCAGGGGAGGCGGGGGGGGGGTCTGCAGCCCCCCCTCCTGGGGCGAGACCAGAAAGTGACTGGAAAATTCAACTTTTTCAACGTCAGCATAAAAATTTTTGAGCGCAAGCGCGCATTCTTCACCAGAAATACGGTATTATCATTCAATTTGCTCCATGTGGCCGCAAATCGTTGTAAGTACACTCAATGTTGTGTTTTTTTTTAATGTTTTGTATGTATATTTACATGCATATACAGCATTCCATGGCGCTGATGCCAACGCCAATGGCGCCGTGACGTGGCGCCTACTAATGGTGCCAGCGCCATGGTGCCATTACGCCACTATGTAGCTAAAATTTTAGGGGGGGGGCTGAGCCCCCCCCATCTGGCCTCCATAAACAAGCAGCCTCCCCACTCAAAAATCCTGGATACGTCCCTGAACCTACCATCACCCATCTGAATAATGAATCAAAAATTATACAGTTTTTAATCATCATATTTCATTTTTAACACACCCAGCGGACAGCACACTTAGTATGGAAGCCTACCATAATTTGATGAATACAATCTTGTGATAAATTTTGTAATTATTCATAATTAATTATTCCATAGTAAAAACTAAATATTATGATAAAAAAACTGGATAATTTTTGGTTCATTACTCAGATGTGTTAGGTTTTCATACTAAGTGTGATGTCTTCCAAGTATAATTCATTCACTTGGGGGAGGGGTAATTTGAGGGGGTAGGTAATTCACCCACCTTGGGGGTTTATTATGAGGAGGTAGATAATTCATTCATGCAGGGAGGATAATTCAAGGGGTAGGTAATTCACACAAGGGGTTACTGCGAGGGGATGGGTAATTCACGCAGGGGATGGTAATTCGAGGGGATGGGTAATTCACGCAGGTGGGATAACTCAAGGGGATGGTTATTCACGCAGGGGGGAAATGTGAGGGGATGGTACGTCACAGGGGGGGGGTAATTCGAGGGGATGGGTAACTCACATGGGGGATAAGTCTAGGGGATGGGTAATTCATGTGGTGGGATAATTCGAGGAGATGGATAATTCATGGGGGGATAATTCGAGGAGATGGATAATTCGAGGAGATGGATAATTCATGGGGGGATAATTCGAGGAGATGGATAATTCATGGGGGATTATTTGAGGGGATGAGTAATTCACGAGGGGATAATTTGAGGGGATAGGTTAATTTACAGGGGGGTAATTTGAGGGGATACGTAATTCATGTGGGGGATAATTTTAGGGAATAGGTAATTCAGAGTGGGGGGTTATTCTAGGGGTTAGGTAATTCACGTGGGGGAATAATTTAAGGCGGTAGGTAATTTGAGGCGTTAGGTAATTAACGCGGGGGGATAATTCCAGGCGGTAGGTAATTCACGCAGGAGGGATAATTCGAGGGGCTGGGTATTTTATGGGAGGCTGCCCTGTTTTTGTTCAAAATAGTGCAATTCATACCAGAGTTGTTAAAAGTACCAAACTTTTTTCAAAGTATACGTAAATGTAAAGTATTTATTTTTTACTCACCCCCTGAGTACAGAAAACATAAAGTCTTTTTTTTATATTTTACTCATGAGTAAACGTGAGTTAATGTACTTTTTCTGCTGGAAAATGTAAAGGTAAGTATTTTTGAAAATTTTGCCCCAATTTTCAAAATCACAATCACTAATTTTCATATTTTTACCAATTTCAATATAAAATAAGCCTATTTTGTAGTCTCTATGGCTATAAATCATATTAAATTCACATTTTTGGCAATTTTTCTCTTTATTTTTTTTGCTTATTTCACCCTTTTCTCCATTCCATGCCTTCAAAACACCTGTATAATGGAATATCAGAAATACGTTTTCTGTACTCAAGTACTTTCAAAAAGTATACGTAAATGCGAGTACAGAAACTTTTTTCTGGAGAAACTTAAACGTATTTACTCTGTACTCAAGTATATGTATTTATCGAGTAAAAGTAAATACATATTAACAACTATGATTCATATCTCATTCCAAAAATGATCACACTTGCCAAGAGTTGTTAGAATTACTGAACTTTTTCAAAAGTATATGTAAACATTAAGTATTTTTTCTACTCACCACAAAGTATAGAAAACGTAAAATACTTTTTTTACTCGTACTTACGCGTAAATGTGGATACTTTTTTGTGAGTGATGAAACGAGTACTTTCCTTCATAGAATATGTAAAATTGGGCACGTTTTCATACGTCTACAATGTTTTTCTGTAGGAAAATGATAGATAAATATGATGACTTTTTGAATATAGCTTAGCGACAGCACACTTTGCACAGAAATCTACCATGTGCCAACTGAAAAATGAACAAAAAATTAGTTATATTTCTGCCACAATAGAAATAATGTTGGTAATATGGAATAATTTTTACGTGGAACATACAACAGACCATATTACCTGAGTTTATTCATCACATTATGGTGCCATTTTGTTTAAAGCTTGCGGTTTGAGCAGTAAATGTCCCACATTGAAATTTCTGAAATACATTTTCCGTATGCGTATGCTTTGAAAATGCACGCATACAAGTGTGTACAGTACTCTTTTTAAAGTATATATAAATGTATTTACCGCGTACTCGCGTACGCGTATTTTTCGGGTAAACGTACACACTTTTCAACAACTTTGCACTTGCCCATCCGTCCAAATCTTCGTTGTCGGTTCGCTATGAGTTCAACGAGGCTTTTTCATCATATTTTCGTTGTCGGTTCGGTTTCTTTTTAACGAGGCTTTTTTGTCGGCACATGCGAAATTTCTGTAAAATTTGTGCGTTGTCGTGACAAAATGCCCATTGCCGACAGAAAAAAATTTGTTGGCACAGCTCGCAGTGTAAACGCCGCTTAAGCAAACTTTGCAGCTATCACATCGACGTTTCAAAAGTGCCAAATTTCACAAATTATATCCAGAGAAACAGAGTTTCGCTAAAATTTGAATTTATATAATGATCATCCATATAAATACAGACGAATTTTAACATAAAAATAATCCTAGAAATATTAACCATACAGGTGAAATTCATTCTGGAAACCTCTATGGTAGTAGCAGATTTATTGGACTCGCATAATTCATCCGTGGCATTGTGTTTGGAGGACGGGTGGGACGTAACTTGTCAAATTTCCTGCTTGGCCCAATTATTGTTGGATCCATTTTATCGGACGATAAATGGGTTTAGAGTGCTAATTGAGAAGGAATGGCTCTCAATGGGGCACAGATTTGCGCACAGGTGGGTGCCGGGTTTTATTTGTGATATGGCTGTTTGGGCTATTGAACTATGGAAAATCGAATATTCATATCTGAAGACTAAAAAGTGCAAAAAGGTGCACTGCCACCAGCGGGAATCGAACCCGCGCCCCTCCAACACGTGCGCCATAACCGCTAAAAGATATGAACGGCTAGGTTCTACTCACTATTAGGATCTTATACGCTGTCGCGACTTTGCTAACTGCAAATAATATTCTGCATAAAAATATTAAGTTGACGAATTCTTTTGAAACTTACAATATAAAGGGCCGTGGAGTTGACGCATTACCGTTTTCGCTGTTTGTAAACGTAAATAGTGTAAACTTTTTGATAAAGTTCAGTAAATAAGAATATAAATATTTGGGTTTTCCTATTTATATAAAATATTTTTTCTGACATCACAGCCCCACTGCATAGATTTTTAAATATTTTTCAATTTAACAGGGGTGGGAAGAGGCGTGTCTGTTTTTAGAAAAATTCTAACTTTTTCTGTAGATTTGAAATACCTGAAAACCAGGGCCGTATCCAGGGGGGGGGCGGGGGGGGCTGCAGCCCCCCCCCCTCCCGGGGTGAGACCAGAAAGTGACCGGATTTTGCGAATTTTTCAACGTCAGCGTAAAAAAATTTGCGCGCAAGCGCGCATTCTTCACCGGACATAAGATATTATCATCATATTTGCCCCATGTGGCCGAAAATCGGTATAAATACACTCAATCTTGTGCTTTTTGCTGTTTTGTATGTATATTTACATACATATACAGCGTTCCATGGCGCTGGCGCCAACGCCAATGGCGCCATGGCGTGGCGCCTACTAACGGCGCCAGCGCCATGGCGCCATTCCGCCACTATGTAGCTCAAATTTTAGGGGGGGGGGGCTGAGCCCCCCCCCCTCGCCGGCCTCCGTAAACAAGCAGCCCCCCCCGCTCAAAAATCCTGGATACGTCCCTGCTGAAAACATTTTAAGACATTCAACCCCCACTGCGGTTTTGTATTTTCTTTACTTTTGTCCACTATATTGCAGCACAAGGTGCTATTATTATAATTCTTCAGTGTGTTAATTCTTCCAACTTTCCCTTCCAGGGGCGCGCACTCGTCCGAACTGTCCAACAAAGGCGTGGCTCCGATTTTCCTGCTTTTCATGGACGCCGTCCACCAGATTCACAGACAATTTCCGTGCGCATTTGAATTCAACGATTTTTATTTGAGATGCATCGCGTATCACGCGACCGCCGGCTATTTTTGCACTTTTTCGTTGGACAGCGAAAGGGAGAGGGTGGAAATTGGGGCTGATCACGATAGTTGCGACGCTTGTAATAAGGGCAATCAGATGTTGTTGTGAGTTTTTTTGCGTTTGTTGAACATGTCTTTTTGAAAGGAGACAGTCAATTGAGGTTAACCAAGGCAAACCGACTGGAACGGCAGTGCACCACTCCGCATCTAAACCCATCTCGCATGTTGAACCGGAACACATTTTCTTATACCTGGCATGTTGAAAATGGGTAATAAAACGCATGACCTGGTTATTTTGAAAGTGAAAATCTATAAGAAGTATGAAAATTAGGGTAAAATTGCTCAAAAGCGCTCCATATAGCTAGATGGCTAGGCAATTTGCGGGTGGGGAGATGTTCAGGGGAATGTAGCCAAAAAAATTGCGCCAGGGATTAGGGTTGGAAAAAAAAACGTTTTTTTTAACTCGATGTTTTTAATAAAAAAACAACGTTTTTTAAATAAAAAACGTTTTTTTTAAAAAGCTCCCAGATATGACCTTGTGTCAATATATATATAGGTATAAAAGACAGTGGCAATACTCTGTGGTGTTATATATGCCCATACAATGGCTGTGGAGCCATGGGATAGCATTATAAGTGGTGATTTGTGTCAAAAATATCCATTTTTTTGTCGACATGTTCATATATCGCCTTATAGTCGAATGTTCGTGACTTCAGGTAAAGTTTGGCACGGAATAGTGACATAACAAGGCTATAAAAGGAGGTTGTTACTTTAGGAGTGAAGTTACACACTGTGGAGGTACATAGAAGCACATTAACCCAATATTATATACTACAGCAACATATGACGGCTTATTCACTCATGGTAGCTCATAGAAATGGATGCTTTGATATAAAAAATGCCACAAAACCAATGGAAACAACCACCAAATGTCAATTTGTGTGTGAAATTGCGCGCTTGCGCGCAAAATTTTTGCTAAATACCTGGTGCTTAGTACTAAAAATTTTGGCCGATGTTTTTTTAAAAAACAAACATTTCGGACGTCATGTTTTTTTAAAACAATAACGTTTTATTTAAAAAAACGTTTAAAAAAACATCGGCCAACCCTACCAGGGATAGATAGATAGCTGGGCGGTTTGGGGTGGTGTTACCCACCCCCTTTCTTACCCCTGCAGGTATAATGTGTCTATAATGGGTCTACATGCGGAATGGGCTTTGATGCGGAATGGGCCCTAGCCGATGGAACAAGTGCCAAAAGATGTTTTTTTTATCTAAAAATGACTTTTCTTAATTCGATTTTTTTGCGCAAATTAAACCAAATTATTGCATCGAAACCCAAGGTATTGCATCTTCGAATTTTTCTGGTGAATTTCGAATACGTTTTACAGCCTTCCAAGCTGGTAACGCAGATACATTTTTCATTTTTGTTCTGCCGCTATGCATAGAGATCTATGGCAAATTGACGTAATCATAACTTGAAATATGCATTTTCAACTAAAAATACAAAAATTCGTCTGTGTGTCCGACTTCCGTTACGAGGGCAATTTACTATGAATCTTTAACCCTGGCCGGTGTCATGACGCCCCATGCCCCACCAAAAACATATCCAATGTATTCTCTTCACAATTTCAGCGATTCCAATGGGCGACTGCACTCGACTGCCAGCGAGCGGAGTATCGCATTCTCGGCTATAACTGGCAGTAATACAAGTGGCAGTGGTGCCGCCGCGCACATTTCCTGTGTGTGGGGTTCGCGGGTTTGGGGTCCCTTCAAGTTGTGGTGACAAGTTGAGTAAGGGTGCACTTTTAAGTGTGATATGTGTGATTGTAGGTGAAGGGGTAAATATGAGACAAACATGCAACTTATCACACCCCTGCAAATCGCTCAACTATCTAGCTATCCGGAGCGAATTTTGTTAAATTTTGCCCCAACTGTAAAGTGTAAAGTTAAGTGTCAAATGTCATGCAAAATGTAAAAAAGCAGTAATAAAATCTTTTTCTTTAAATTTTTATAGACAATTTGCGTGACATTTAAAACTTTACACTTTACATGATATGCGGGCGGCTTTACCCTGTATCCATCTAAATGCAATGACTCTTTTTCGCAGGCGTGTGGGAGTTCGTGAACAATCGACAAAAGAGGTCGCCCATTTTCAGCAACCCCTTGTATGCACCCTCTTTGCAGTCGGACAGGGGTCCCGTTTTGAGACCCGTGTATAATATAGCCGCACTGGATATTTGGTTGTATTTTACGGAGGATTCTTTGTCTTGCGGCAGCCCTTATGACCTTGGTTGGTTAAGTTGACTGTGTAATTTTTGACGTTTGATGCTTTTTTAGTGGTTGGTGGATTTGAGGGGCGCGCCCTGTGTAGTGTGGAACGATGCCAAACCCTCTGGAAAAGTGTTAAAAAATGTAAGTGTTTTTTTTCTAAAATAGACTAAAAACGAATTTTTTCGAAAATAGTTCCCTAATTTTTGAATTTTCCATTTTTTTTACTTTTCGAATTTTTTTGAGGTACTTCGCATTTTTTGCATCAACCTATTGTATTTTTGAATTTTTCTCGTGAATTTTGTCTACAACTCACTTATCACCTTCCACAACCCCATCAACCCCCCCCCCCTACAAACAACCCCCAGACTCTGCGGAGGCGGAGCTAACTGAGCGCGCCGCCGACCGAACCAATAACCAAGACTTGACGGGCATCGGGCGCACCCAGCGCCGGCTGGTCGACGGCGACTACGACTCGGTGCCCCTGATCCAGCCCGACGGGGTGCACGAGCTGCTCGAGTACATCGAGCGACTGCAGAAGGATGTCGGCGTCGGCGCCGAGCACTGGCAGACTGTGTTGAAGAGGTGCCATCCCAGCAGGAAGGAAAGCGTTTTGATGAATGTGGGTTTGGGTTTTTTTGGGGGGAGGGGGTTGATTTTTGGGGGGTGTTGAGTGGCCGGTTTTTCGATAGATTTTTTCTGTCAGATTTGTAGAGTTTCATATGTTGGATGTGATTTGTACTGTGACCGCCCCGGATCAAAATTTGTACTGTGACCGCCCCGGATCAAAATTTGTACTGTGACCGCTTTCATGATGTCAAGTACCCCCTTTCAAATGACCAATTTTCGACAGTTTCGAATTAATTAGGTAAATATAGGTAAATTAAATAGCAATGACAAGGAACGCTGTAAAACTGCAACCATAACTGTAACTAATATCTTAAAATAAACTTGACAAGGCATTTAATTTCAGTCAAAATTGAATGAATTGACAGCCGAAATTTCGAAAACTGATAAATCAGCATTGAACGTATTAGACGTATATTTCAGTCTACCTGAATAACGAGTCCTTCAATCTCTGTTAATGGATATCAAAATAATGGATATCAAAATAATTCATGCCAGTAATTTCAAAAATGTTCAAAACAGATAAATCAGTTCCCGAAATCCCTTCTGTCAACTCAAAAATAGCGATCTGAACATCAACGCCGCCCAACCGTCAACTCAACCAATCCGTAAACTGCTCACAGGACCCGCTGTTGTATCTGCCCCGGTCGGCCGAGCGGGAATTCGACGAGTACGTGGCGCGCGCCGTGCACAAGAAGGCCGCCGTGCAAATGCTCCTCAGAGGGAGACTGGCGTCAACTGCGAGGGGGGTCGCGGCCGGCCAGCCGTCAACTCACGCCGGCAGCACCGCTGGAGAGTTTAGGGGTGCGCAGGGGGGTATTGGGGGTTGGAGGTTCTGATGTTTGGTTGGGTGGTGGGTGCCCTACCCCTATTAGATTTTGCCGGTTACTCTATTGATTGAAGTTGAATTCGCTATCTATCCCGGAAAAAAATTTTATTCGTTATTCTGGTAGCTGAAATACCCCTGAAATACCTGCTACATTTCTTTGGAAACAGCTATACTCGGCAGACACGATACTCTACAAATAGATATGATTTACATCTTCGACTGGCAGACAGCCAACGGAAAACTTATGAACCGACTCCGCACTCCACTCCACTTTATCCCGACTCCGAACCAGTTCAGTCAGCCGCAGTTCACTGCCGACTGCGGTTATGACGTCATGATGGACTGTTACCTCCAGAAAAATGTAGGCTGTAATGTCGGCCGAGTATAACCGCTCTAATTTAGACTAATATCCGGTCTAAATAGTCTTCAGTGGGGAATTTCGCAGTTACAAGGAAAGATCAAATATTTTAAGATCTAACTATCCGCTACAAATTGTGTCATACTTTGCTTCGCCTGTCACTTGACATTTTATTGGATCCGTCCCTGCCATTCTTATGTATACTTCAGCGACGTTACACCTTACAATGAAATTTACCATATTTCATCTGAATAAAAGAACAAACATAACCAAATTTTCATCATATTCATCAAATTGCTTTGATAAATATGATGAAAAATTTAGGTTTGTTCTTTTATTCAGATGGGATATGGTAGATTTCATTGTAAGGTGTCATGTCGCTGGAGTATATGTGTCCAGCCGCCTCGCGGTTAGGGTTGGCCGATGTTTTTTTTTAAACGTTTTTTTTTTTTTAACGTTTTTTTTTTTAAAAAACATGACGTCCGAAATGTTTTTTTTTTTTAAAAAACATCGGCCAAAATTTTTAGTACTGAGCACTAGGTATTTTGCAAAATTTTTGCGCGCAAGCGCGCAATTTCACACACAAATTGACATTGGTGGTTGTTTTCATTGGTTTTGTTGCATTTTTAGTATCAAAACATCCATTTCTATGTGCTACCATGGGTGAATAAGCCGACATATGTTGCTGTAATATATAATATTGAGGTAATGTGCTTCCATGTACCTCCACAGTGTGTAACTTCACTCCCAAAGTAACAACCTCCTTTTATAACCTTGTTTGATCACCATTCCGTGCCAAACTTTACCTGAAGTCACGAACATTCGACTATAAGGCGATATACGAACGATATGTCGACGAAAAATGGATATTTTTGACACAAATCACCACTTAAAATGCTATCCCATGGCTCCACAGCCATTATATGGTCATATTTATCATCACAGAGTATTGCCAGTGTCTGATATACCTATATATGTTGACACTAGGTCATATCTGGGAGCTTTTAAAAAAAACGTTTTTTTTAAAAAAAAAACATCGAGTTGAAAAAAAACGTTTTTTTTCCAACCCTACTCGCGTTTCAAAATCGTCTGAACACCCGACATAAAATTCTGACTTCCCTGATAGAGGCCGTCCGCTCGCAGGCAATTCCAGTCCCGGGGGTCCGCATCAGTTCGCCAAATACCATTTCACCGCGCCCGAGACTTGTTCGGTTTGCGGCAAGCTTCTTTGGGGCGTCGTTGTCAGGGCTGGCTGCAGGTGGGTTCAATTCGGGTTCTAGTGGGAACGGGTTCTTTCGGTCGGGATTGGAACCGGAATCGGTATTGGCGGGTCGGTATCATCCCATTAATTGAATCCGATTGACTGGGATTTTGAGAAAATTAAATTAAATAGTTATCAGACTACTTATCAAAATAGAAATGTAATTGTATCTCTTTAAAAAGCCTTTTAACATATAAATGTTACATTGAAAGATTTTCTGATGTTTTGAAACAATTTTAGAAAATTTCTCAAAAAAAGCAATTTTATCTCCCCGGAAAGGCCCCACACACGCTAGTTGACATCGACACCAAATGTCAACTGGTTCCGTTCCCAATTCAAAGCATGCGTTTGAACGTCGATCGTCGGCTCGTCAGCAAGCTTTGAATCGGGATCGGCACCAGTTGACATTTGGTGTCAATGTCAACTAGCGTGTGGGGGCCCATAATACCGAGAAAATGAAAAAAAAATTTTTTTGATATTTTCTCACATTTTTCAAATACAAATCTGCTAGAAACTTGTTCAATGCCAACTACAGCAGATTCCGCCACCCAACCATACAAATAACCTCCCTCTACCCACAATCCCACACAAAACAACCCACCCAGGTGCACCCACTGCGGCTTCAGTTGCCACGAGAAGTGCACCACCTCAGCACCCTCCAACTGTCTCGCCGCTCCAACCCCACACTCGACGGGGGCGGCGCGCAGTTCCGACGCCAGCGCCGACTTGTCCAGCGGGACTGCCACGTTGCAGACGCAGCAGCAGCAGCAGCGCAGGCAGCCAGATGGCCAGTGGACGCATCAGGATCTGGCTCTCATGGCTGGGGCGACTGATGCGGGTTGGTGAGGGGGGGGGGGTTGTGACAGGTTGTGTGAAGAGACAAGTGTCATGTTAAGCGGCGTTCACACTAATTTTTGTGCTGACAAAAAAGATTGAGAAAGTTCCATAATTCTAGAGAAAGTTCCATAAGTTCTATGTTTGCAACAAAAAGCAGTGATGTATACTCACTAGTTGAGTATACACACATGCCAATTTGCAGATAATTTGTGTGTATCGTTCAAGTTTTAAAATGAATTTCAGTTGTAGGTTCGGTTTCAAAACGAAAAAACCGAACCGACAACTGAAATTCGTTATCAAACTTCAACGACAATCACTAATTGTCTGCACATTTACACGTGTGTACATTTAACTAGTAAGGCTACTTCACTGCATTTTCTTGCAGATATGAAACTTTATACCGGAATTATGGAACTTTCTAACTCAATTTTTTTGTCGGCACAGGGTACAGTGTAAACGACCCTTTATGTGTCAAGAGTTCTGTAAAGTGCCCTGGGAAGTGCAAACACGCTAGCCATTTTCCAGGGCATTTTACATGACTTTTGTCATTTTACAAGGTCTGGGAGTCGCACATGGGTGGTCACTTGTCGCCGAATTTCAGGGATTTCTGAGATCAAAATTCTTGCTGTTTTTGGAAGCACGAGTTGGTTGAACGTGTTATTTTTGCTGCATGGTTCTAATGTTTCAATTAAAAAGGTGAAAAAAATTTATCAGTGAATAGGTGAAAATTTTAAATCAGTGAATTTTAATGAAAATCAAAAACAATAGTGATTGAAAGTATCCTACATGCAGTGGGCTCTACCCATATCACTCCCATTCAATATTTATCAAATTTCTTTCTGCCGCAGAGGCGGCCCGGCGGCGGGAAACGCGCACATACGAATCTTATCTGCTGAAGCGCGGCGCTCGACTACGCGGCTGGAAGTCGCGTTATTTCGTTCTCGACGCGAATATGCACCAGCTGAGGTATTATGATAGCAAGTTTGTGGGGGGGGGGTTTGTGTACTTTTCAAACACTTGATTGCATGGACTGATAGTTACTAGGAGCTGTGGAATGATCTGTATCGAAAAGTGCCGAATATTGATCACCCAAAAATTGATATGGCCTTGAAAACTACGGTGTGAACTTTTGAAACCGGCTATTCCTGTTTTGTGGCGTGAAGTTTGCGGAATTATAATTTAATTTTTCTGAAATTTGACTTACGATGGCAAAAATTCGAAAATATTTTTGGAAAAAAATCTAAATTCGGAAAGTGCGAATTCCGAGTTAGGATAACGATCCTGGAAATGTACCTTTTCCGAGAGTGCGCCATCGTAAAATTTGACATGGCACTCCACGAAAAAAAACCTATTCCTTCCCAGAGCCACCTTCCCCGTATCCAAAACACCCACCACCGTATCCAAACCCCGACCCCCCCTCCTCCAGAGAGGACACCAACTGCAAGGGGCACATCGAGCTTATGGACGTGCACTCAGTGTCCAGCCCCACCGCGGCGCCGCACACAGCCGACGGCGAGATGTGCTTCGAAGTTAGATTAAGCAGGTGCCAGTCCCGGACCCAGTAAAATGAACTGGAAAATGGAAAGTGGCAGGTAAAGTGTCAAAAGTCATGTAAAATGCCCTGCGAAATGACAACCGAGTTACCATTTTGCAGGGCATTTACCTTGACTTTTGACACTCTGCGAGACATTTTACATTTTACAAGGCATTTTACAGGGTCCGGGACTGCCCCAGGAGGGTTATCAGTTTGATGGCTTATACCAAAGAGGAAGCCTCAGAGTGGGTGGAGAATATCAACGCTTGTTTGCAGTGATGCGTTTTGGCTTTGATTCGCTCGGCCGTTTGTTCATTTTTTTGCGTGCGTTGGACGTACGCGTCTACCTTGAATTACCCCCCCCCCATTTGGAAAACTCTGCCGCGGTATAAGATATGGCATTTACGCAACCTTATCGCTGAACTTGTGTCATGTGTCTTTGGTGAAATTTATGCACAGTTTTTTTACTTTTCTGCTATACAATGTGTTGGGTTTATGAAACAGATCGCTTATAAATATGTCCATTTTTCATAGCCAATGTCCAAATCATGATAAGGATTATCACGTTCATCATTTATTGTGAGTTTTTCCGTAGATATACTCGACGGGCCGCAAAGTGTGCGCCCAAAATTACTTATGTCTTAGTTGATACGCGCCAGCGGAATACTTATGTACTCACTTTCACAAAAAGAACAATATTTTGAAAAGAGAAAAGCGGTGTCTCGTCGAAGCTACGAATGTCTTTTCCTGAAATAGTTTTTTAAACAATTTTTATTTCACTTACAATGACGTCATGATGGAGTGTTTCCTTCAGAAAAAGGCATAGCATGCGGTCAACCGAGTATTTATATGTGTATTTTTAGGTGCATAGGGTCGTTTGTTGCTATTTAGATGTCGCCTGCCTATAAATACGTTTTGCGAGTGGTGCTTTCTCGTTTTTTTTTCAGTCTGGCATTTTGAGAGCTTTGTGCATGCATAACATATTTAGGTACATCGTGTATGTACACGTTTTGCATACTTTGAAGTTTGGCGGTTGTCACATGGAAGCATTAAATAGTCAGAAATTATAGTGCGTCACACTATGACAAATACCTGGGTTGTGCACAACCACGCTTTGATATAGTCTTATTTGGTGTTTTTTGAAGTTTTACAAGTTTTTGAACTGCAGTATTGGTTGATATGTATGTTTATGCATCTACCGTATTTCCTTGGAATACCCCCCTCGAAATACCCCCCTCAAAATGGACACCATGAATTTATACCCCCCCCCCCACTCGAAAAACGCCCCCTCCACATTTCAGTGTATAGAGAACGTAGATGACAAAAGCTCCGGGAAACGCAGAAGACCCGTGAAAAACAATGACTGTGTTATGTTAGATCAGGGTTTTTACCGTCTACGTATTTATGTATTTAAGTCTATAGAGTCTTATAGATGGCGGTTTTTGTTGCATTTTTCGACGTTTGTGTACCTCAGGGACGTATCCAGGATTTTTGAGCGGGGGGGGCTGCTTGTTTACGGAGGCCGGCGAGGGGGGGGGGCTCCCCCCTAAAATTTTAGCTACATGGTGACTGAATGGCGCCATTGCGCTGGCGCCATTAGTAGGCGCCACGCCATGGCGCCAATGGCGTTGGCGCCAGCGCCATGGAATGCTGTATATGTATGTAAATATACATACAAAACAGCGAAAAGCTCAACATTGAGTGTATTTATAGCGATTTGCGGCCACATGGAGCAAATCTGATGACAATAGCTTATGTCTGGTGAAGTATGCGCGCTTGCGCCCAAAATTTTTGACGCTGACGTTGAAAAAGTCCCATTTTCCGGTTACTTTCTGGTCTCGCCCCGGGAGGGGGGGGGGGCTGCAGCCCCCCCGCCCCCCCCCCTGGATACGGCCCTGGTGTACCTTACTAACAACGATGTACTACTGGGATTTCAAAAAAATTCTAGCGAAATAATAACGCCCCCCTCGAAATACCCCCCCCCCCTCAAAATTTCCACTCTGAAAAAATAAACCCGCGGGGGTAATTCGAGGAAATACGTATGTAGCTGAGGATGAAAATTCGTCCATCAAAAAAACGACACAGCAATAAATGCATTACGAAAATCTACACAAAATATATAAAATATGAATACTTATCTACACAATTGCGTCATGTCAAGTGGATTTATTGATCATTAGGCAGCTTTATTTCATTGCTCGTCTTTTTTCTGTTTCTTTTTTTTGTTAAGGCAAATGTTTGATATGTTTCTCTGGACGTTCTCAATTTACAACCGCTGTCCACTCCAGTTTTTTGAACGTTAATCGGTTCCAGCTACCGTGTTTCTTTTAATGTAAGGACAAGTGAATACCTATGTACTTTAAATTTGATTTATCCAATTGAATAAAACTCCTGCAACAAACCTTTCTGACAACAACCTGTTATTATTATTGAGTCTCGTGTCAAAACTACATAAGCGCCAAGTCCAAAATTTCGAGGTGAGCGTAAATGTGACACAGGGGTCTCCAACATTTTGGCTCTCGCGGGGGCTGGATAGATAGCAAATCGCTCCTCCGGAGGGATAGATACCTGAAAAATTTCTGGGGGGGGCTCGCGGGGGCAAAATATATGGGCTTTTTCAATGCATAGAAAGCAGAAAGGGGAAAAAAATCGCTAAAAACAGGTTACAAGTAGCCAAAAGTAGGTTTAAAATGGCTAAAAATAGGTATATAACCATGTATATAGCCGGAAACCACGATTTTGAAAGTTAAAAACTATAAAAAAGGTGCGAAAATTAGTGATTTGAGCGAAAATTGGGGCAAAATTTCTCAAAAACCACACCAGATAGATAGATAGCTGAGCGATTTGGGGGGGGGGGGGTCTTTGGGGTTAGTAGCCAAAAATTTTGCCTTGGGATAGATAGATAGCTGGCGGATTTGGGGGGGGGGGGGCAGCCTCCCCTAGGAGACCCCCGATGTGACATCCACACATACCTTTGCATATTTTAGAGAAATCATCTAAATTATCGAACCCTTAACGAACGTTAATGAAATGCAGTTCTAAAGTGTTTTAAAGGCGGAGTTACAGCATTAGACAAATAAAAGGGGAAACGGCGAATTTAACTTGGACAAATTACAAATACACGATAACGCTTACAGTTATCAACCCCTCAATTAACAAGTTTAAAGCACTAACTGATGTGTCCGAGAACTGATCTCTAGAAACACTAGAGCTTTTTGTTTAATTTTTGGACACGATGTAGATATTGGTCAGTACTTTCAACTTGTCAATAATTGAGGGATTGATATCTTTAAGCGTTTTTGTATACGTATTTAGTAATTTGTCAAAACTGAATTTATCATTCCGCCTTTTATTTGTCATTATGTTGTAACTCCACCTTAATAGCCCTTTTTATATTCTCATGCGCTTCTGTCGCAAATTTTTATGTATTTTGTCTTAAATACGGACCTTTTACTTAAATTTTATAATCATTGTGCAAACAAATATTTACCCTCTCCACCAGGAACGTGAACAAAACGTGTCAATTCATTTCAGGTCCGGTATCAAATAAAATATTTACATGTCACTTCACCTGACACTAAAAAATTCAACGTCACACTTAAATACATGGTCCGGCTGAAAAGTTCCTGGACAGTGCTCACCATTCGCGCTAGGGGTAAGCTACGGTCATAAAATGTTGACAGGTAATATATCAGGTGTTTTGAGTTTTCACCCAAAATTTGACCCCTCTAGCTCCACCCACTGCGGAACTGTGGGGGGTACAATTTCGGTCATTTTGTACTGATGTACAAATGGTGCTCCAGCTCAATGCTGCTTTAAGTTGTGATCATGAAACTTTGGCTAGTGTAAGCCACCAGTGTTGGCAATGTGCCAGCACTAAATAACATTAGCTATGATATCATAAGCCTAGTCCATATTGCCATTACTTTCACTACTCTCACTACCAAATTCATCATTCTGCCTCTACGGTTGGTCAATACAGGTTAATACAGGATGCATTTTGCATGCACACTGCTGTTGAACACAGGTAATGTGTCCGCTACAGATTAGTAATTAAACACAAATGAAATTTAATTGACATAATTATTTACTGCACATTTCAAAACAACATTAAAATCACTGCAAAACAACATGATCTCAGATGATCACCAAAAACATCCATCACAGTTCCCACGTTTCTTGCACATCACCCTGGGGGCAGTCCCAAGCCCTGTAAAGTGTAAAGTAAAGTGTCGAATGTAAAGTCAAATGCAAAGTAAAGTGTCAATCAAAACAAAAAAGAAAAGATTTTATCACTGAACTTTGCATGACAATTGACAGTTTACTTTGCATTTGACTTTACATTTGACACTTTACTTTACACTTTACAGGGCTTGGGACTGCCACCAGATCTGCATATTAATTTTACCTTTATAGCAATGATGTTGATGAAAGTGTTGAATACTATCAGCACATTGCCAACACACAGGCTTACATTAGCCAAAGTTTCATGATCACAACTTAAAGCAGCGTTAAGCTAGAGCACTTTGTGTACATCAGTACAAAATGACCGAAATTGTAACCCCCACAGTTCCGCGGTGGGTTGAGCTAGAGGGGTGAAATTTCGGGTGAGAACTCAAAACACCTGATATATTAACGTGTTAAAATTTTATGACCGCAGCTTACCCCTAGCGCGAATAGCGAGCACTGTCCAGGGACTTTTCAGCCCGACCATGTACATCTCGCATGCAATTTTGCACTTTTTCGACGCTACGTCTAGCAATATTTCGGGTCCGTTATACAAATGCCCTGCTCTTCGCGCTCGTCCATGGGCCACTGCTGCAGCAGCACATCTACCTGGAAGCACTCCCAGACCCTGAAAAATGCCCTGTAAAATGTCAAATGTCATGTAAAGTGTCAAAAGTTATGTAAAATCTAATGGAAAATGGCGAACACGTTTGCGATTTTGTAGACCATATGACATGATTTTTGACATTGCATGATATTCGACATTTTCAGAGCATTCGACATGACTTTTGACACTGTATGATATTTGACCTTTTTTAGGGCATTTTACATTACATTTGACACTTTGCATGACATTTTACACTTTACAGGGCATTTTACAGGGTCTGAGGGTGGCACCTGGTCGAGTAGGGCGAACTGAAACGCATAGACCAGCGCCGCCAGCGAGGGCAACTCCATCAGCGCTTTCTTTTTGTAGGGGGACCTGCGTGTTTCGTTTTTTGGGGGTTGGACTGTTTTTGAATCCCCGACCCAACTCAAATCCACGGATCCACAAAAAAAGAACCGACAAATTGCAAATGGTGACGGCCGGAAAGAATCGCTCGTCGCTCATCATGGTGATCTCCACGTTCACGCCGTACTCCAGGAAAGTCATCAGCGTACTGCTGAACAGGAAGATGAACAGGGCCAGGCAGACCGGGGGCAGTCCCGCACCTTGTAACGTGTAAAGTCTTGTGTGAAATGTCATGTACCATATTACCTCGAAATACCCCCAGCGGGTTTATTTTTTCGCCAGCAAGATTTGAGGGAGGGATAATTCGAGGGGGGTCTGTTACTTCGCCAGAAATTTTTGGAAATTCCCCATTCTCAGACGTAGAAAAATCAAACGATTACAGATGTAAATATATGTGTTTATAGGCATATATAACTGTATATACACATACACCTTCCCTAACGTCACTCAATCATCGGTTTTAACGTGTGTTCTGTATTGTACAGATCACAAACTGCGGTATTTGTCATGTACGCTCTCTTTACATTCAATTTTAGGGGGGGTATTTCGAGGGGGTTATTATTTCCTCAGCCAAATTTTAGGGGGGTGTTTCGAGGGGGGGGGGGGTTAATTCGAGGTAATACGGTAAAATGTCTACTCAAACTATAAAAAAAAAGATTTCATAACTGAACTTTTGACAATTCACACATTTTTACAACATTTTATATGACGTTTGACACTCGACCCTAGACTTTACAGGGTGCGGGATTGGCACCAGCAGCATGAAGGCCCAGAAGAGCATGACCGCCTTGGTGTGCGCCTCGCCCACGTGACCGATTCCGTGGGTGGTCGACAGTTGGGAGAATTCCAGCAGCACCTGATTTTTTGGTATTTATTTAGATAAATCTCTGGAAGATTTATATTCGAAAATTTCAGAAATTAAAAATGTAAAAATTAAGTTTTTTACCATATTTATTTTTTTGTCAAGATTTTGCTAAGGGATTGAATTATTTTATTTTTAGAAGTTTTCTTCGATCTTTAGAAACATCAACAAACATCAGAAAACAACAAAAGATGTAGCGTATATTCATTCATATTTTCCTGGTTTTATAGAGCGATTTCCTCGAATTACCCCCTCGTCAATATCACGTCGCCGCAAACACCCACCTGCTTAGCCTTCCTCTTCCTCCCCTCGTTGGTCTTGGCGAGGTCGTCGTCGCTGCCGTGGTCGCTGTCGCCGTCCAAGCCCGCCATCATGTCCTTCAATTCTTGGTCCGATATGGACGAGTCGCTGTCCAGTGGAGTGTCTTTGATGGGTTAGTGAGGCGGGCAGATTGGGGCGAGTTTTCGGGTTGCCCGATTCAGAGACTTACCCGCTTTTTCGGGATCTTTGTTTTCTTTCATGGCTGCGGCTGCGACCTGGTCCATTTTTAGTTACTTTTGATTGATTACGCGCTGATTGATTTTAATTGATTACGCGCCCGGCTCCTAAATATAAAAGCCACTAGCACAAAATCGAATGACTTGAACAAGAAAATCATGCGTCAGATGCTCGATAGCTTTCCTCAAATATTTGCCAATTAATGCACAGCGGTCGGGCCAATTTCACAAATTTAGTGGGGATGGCAGTCAAAATGAGGCGTCGGCCGTGAATGACAATCCAAGGGTGTGGTCAGCACTCCATTTTACAAATTTTTCCTGTACTTTGGGAGACGTAGGCTCATCCCACATCTAAACCCATCCCACATCTAAATCTACCTTGGCTTCTCAAATAGACTGTATTTAATTTAGGGAATTTCAAAAAATTCATGATGACACAAGGTAATCAATCTAATATAACATGTTATAGTGTTTGAAGGCAATTTGACACACCATGCGTTAAAACATGACAGTTGACAACTATTGGGTGCAGTCAGTGTTATTGAGTACAACTCACCGAACCGAGTCATTGAAACTGGATTTTAATGTAGCACTTTTTCATCATCAAGATTTTTTTGCATCCATTATTCACCAAAAATGCAAGGAAAACGCATCAAATATGACAGGCATCCAATTTATGGGCCGTGGTGTGGGATGGGTTTAGATGTGGGATGGCACAGACCCCTTTGGGATCCTGCTGGGGCCTCAACTTGATTGAGGCGAGTTGAGGGGGTTTATCACTTCTCAGTGGGTCGGGGCACCCCCCCCCCCCCAATCGCTGGTTCGGGTCAGATGAGAGACCCCGAAACCAGACCAGCACTTTTTAGTAGCCCAATCAATTCACACTTACAGCGTCACTTGCATTAAGCACTGACACTTGCCTTCGTGAAATTACGAGCGACGTCGAGTGACATGTAAAATTAGCAAGTGACATGTAAAATTGAGTAGATATTTACTCTTGTCACCTGACTTTTGCTGTGGTGAACCCCGTGGATTGTACAGTGTGTTTGGATAATCCAATGAAGATTTTACCGAACCTAACCTAAAAGCAATTATAAAAATGGCGCCGGGTGCCACTGAAAATAGGTAACAGCGCCGATGTAGCATTGTGCCTACACACACTAGTTTTCACCGTGACTTCGGTGAAAACGTAAATTTTTTCAAATGCAGATTAGGTACAGATTAGGTTCAAATGCAGATAAACACGGTTGAATGATTTGATTTAATATACCTAAGTGTGAATTTAAATTAATGAAAGTTTAAATTTGAAAACTAAAACCTAAACTAAACATACAATAAGAGTAGGCTGAATGTCGCCATGTGGCCATTTCAGTTTTCACAGAAGTCACGGTGAAAACCAGAGTTGTTAAAAGTACCAAACTTTTTTCAAAGTAAGTAAACGTAGAGTATTTATTTTTTTACTCACCCCCGAGTACAGAAAACGTAAAGTAATTTTTTTTAACTTTTACTCATGAGTAAACGTGAGAAAATACTTTTCCCCAGAAAATGTAAAAGTGAGTATTTTTGAGAAATGTTGCTCCAATTTTCACCCAAAATCACTAAATTTCACCCATTTGATCTTCAAATTCGCCCATTTTCAGCTCTTCAAGCTATATATGATATAATATACCGTATTACATCGAATAATCTCCCCTTGAATTAACCCCCCCCCTCGAAATACCCCCCCTAAATTTCGGCTGAGGAAATAATAACCCCCCCTCGAAATACCCCCCCCTAAGATTGAGTGTAACGTGAACGTACATGACAAATACCGCAGTTTGTGATATGTACTATGCGCAGAACACACGTTAAAACTGATGATTACCGTATTTGCTTGAATAATCCCCCTGGGGGATTATTATTTCGTCAGACTATTTTGAGGGGGGAACTAATCGAGGGGGGGAATTATTCGAGGGGGGGAATTATTATTTCGTCAACATTTTCAACCATGTTTCTATCAACTCATTTGATGAAATCTGCTTTATTCACACAAAAACGTGCCATTTTTGTTTAAATTGGGCACAATAAATTGAACAAATTCTTTAAGGGGGGGATTATTCGAGGAAGGGAATTATTATTTCCTCACTCGTCTTACAGGAGGGGATTATTCGAGGGGGGGAATTATTCAAGGGGGGGTACTATTCAAGCAAATACGGTAAGTGACGTTAGGGAAGGGTTTTTGTGTATATACAGTAATAAATGTCTATAAACACATAAATCCATGTGATTGTTCGATTTTTCTACGTCTGCGTATGGGGAATTTCCGAAAATTTATGGCGAAATAATAGACCCCCCCCCTCGAATTATCCCCCCCTCAAATTTTGCTGGCGAAATAATAAACCCCCTGGGGGTATTTCGAGGTAATACGGTACCAATTTTTTTTGTCTAATTTTCTCTATTTTTAGCCTTTTTCTCCCTAGAATGCCTTGACTACAACATATAAAGACCTATAAGAAATGTTTTCTGTACGCAAGTACTTTCAAAAAGTATACGTAAAACCGAAGACAGAAACTTTTTTCAGAGGAAACGTAAACGTATTTACTCTGTACTCGAGTATACGTATTTATCGAGTAAAAGTAAATACGTTTTAACAACTATGGTGAAAACTAGTGTGTGTAGGGCCAATGGCACCCTCAAACGCGCCACTTTTTTAGATCAATACACTGACCTAACACTTACACTTTCTTGACACTTTAATTGACACTTTTCTTAATCAGCGCCAGACTTCACCCGTAGCCATAGCAAGCTTTTGCGGTTGCGGGACAACCGAAATTGCATTGTGTGTGATTTGCGAAGCGTGAACCAAATTTGTTTGCAGTAACCAGCCGGATTGGGAAATGTGAAATCGTATGGAACTTGACAACTACAATAATGCCATGTAAATTTTCATAAAACTTCGCCACAGACGCACTGACTAGTCGAAAGCAGAGATTTCGGAAACTGGTAAACCAGCTTTCAACGCATTTGAGTATATTATATTTACCAGAATGGCGGCCCACACATCTAAATTGATTTCAGCAAAATAGGTTTTTAGGCAATAAAAAAACTATACAGCTATGCCCCCAAGCACACCGAAATAGTTGACAAGCGAAATTCCCCAAACTAATAATAAATCTGTTTTAACCACATTTGAGTTTACAATAACAGCGCAATAATACTGGACGTCAACTAGTTTCGGTGTCAACTCGATTTTAGTTCAATTGAGGTAGCAGGGCAATTTTCAAGTGCACGTGCAGGAATGACAAAAAAATAGTGTCATGTGTATTTGAAAGTCGTTTATCAACCAAAATCTATATGGAAGGAAACCAGTAAAATCAGTTGACATCGGGTGATTTTTACCAAAATAAAAACATTTATGTAGAATTGTTTGTATATTGCTTTCAGCTAATGTTTTTGACTTCAGCAAGTTAAATGAGACATGGAATACTGTTTCAATTAGCTAAGAAAAGCATTGAGTGCCTTATCGTAAGTATGTGAAAGCATCGGCAGATTCCATATTTCAATTCATGGTAGCATACAGAAATGGAAGGTTTGCCACTAACACAACCAATGCAGACTACTTCCACTGTTACATCGTTCGCGAAAACGGGCGCAAAGCAAATTGCAACATAAATACCTATTGAATTGTTACAAATAATTTCAATTTTTGGTAAAAGATTTTCAAGCTGATGAGCGTTGTGATTTTATTAAATCATCAGATTTCCAAAAAAAAATCAAGTGTCCTCCCTCCACAAAACTTTTTTTTGCCTGACCACTCTCATTTCAGATATACTCGGATGACATTACGTCGTACATTTTTCCGGAGGAAACACTCCATCATGACGTCATACCCGAAACTGTCAGATCTTCTTTTTTTGTGGGGAGTCGGTTCATAAGTTGGCAGTCGGCCGTCTGCCAGGCGAAGACATAAATCATATCTATTTGTAGAGTATCATGTCTGCCGAGAATAAACACAAATCAAAGAATAAAATCATTCAGTTCACTTCATTATCGCGACTACATTCGAGAATTGAGAACCATTCCGAGTGCAAAAAAAAACAAATCAAAATTCGAAAGATTCCAGCGGATGTAATCTATTTCATGTAAACTGCCGGTCAATATAAATTGGCTTTCGCTCAAAAAAATTTCAAAAGTTTGTAGTTCGATCCAGGAAGGGAGTTCGGCCAAGGTGTTTGTATTTTTGGATAGCCCTAACATTTGTCTACTCGCACCCCCGGGGGGACCCCTGTGGCTGCACCCCCTCAGCCACAGGGGTCCCCCCAGGGGTGCGAGTAGACAAATGTTAGGGCTATCCAAAAATACAAACACCTTGGCCGAACTCCCTTCCTGGATCGAACTACAAACTTTTGAAAAAATTTTGAGCGAAAGCCAGTTTAAATTGACCGGCAGTTTATAATACTGCCATAAATCTCTGTTTAAAATGGAAATAGCTCAAAAAAACCCACTAATCTACAATCATACATAATTCACAAAATTCACGTGCCTATGTGATGTGAGCAATTTCACTCAAGATAAATAAATGAACTCTAAATCGATGGACAATTAATTCTTGATGTATCCGCCCCTAACGCGGTAGTTGCCCATGTAGTAGTACCAATCCGGGGAATTGGCCACGTCGAAGGTCACCGGCGAAAGTGCTGCGGAATTAAGTTTGGAAGAGTTTTTAATGTGGTAGCTAAAGTTGTAAAGTGTACATTGACAGTGTCATAGAAGTTTTGTGAAAAAGGTGATTGACAAATTTTAAAAATTCGACTGGAATTTAATGTGCAATCTATATGCCCCTGCGCAATATTGACCTTATTTGGCAAATAAGAGAAAATCTCTGAAAAATCGCTTTATTGTCAAGTGACACAAAATTTACAGGTTACTTGTATTTGTAACCTCATCCATTCACTCAACCTCGCCACTTGACAATTTACCCATTACAGGATTTTTCACGAATAGCACAGTAACTGAACATTTATCCCGTTTAAAAACCAGTTCACACTGTCAACTGCTCACACTCAACTCCCCACGCAAATTGTATCCAATTCACAATGTATCCAAAACACGAACCAAAGAAGCTCTTTGTCTTAGCATCCGGAAACAACCCTGGGAAGTAGTAATTCCACTCTTGGAAGGTCATGTGCTCAACCGGAGGCAGGTGGTCCCACTCGTCGATGGCTTTTTGTTGTTTTGCCACGCGCGCTTTAGATCTTTCGATCCACCCCGCGGTGTCTTTGTCCTGTGAGGGGGTGAAAGTAGGGTGGGGGTATACTCAGTCTACCGGACCGAGAGATTTGTGAATTAAAATAACTTTTACGGTAATTTCCACGATTTACCACACGTAATGGTGCCCCAAAATCAATTTTTTTCTAGTTACCTACTTATAATTCAATTCAAAAAATCGATTGTTAAAAATATTAAAAACAAAATTTTCAAACGGTCTACAAAATGCCGTTTGGTTTATCTTTTCCATATTATGCAACGAAATACGATGCAAAAATCAAAATTATTGCTTTTTTATCCAGATGGGATCTAGTGCCAGTCCCGCGCCCTGTAAAGTATCAAATGTCAGCTGTCAAACAAGTTTGCCAAATTGCCATGCGAAATGCCAAAAGTTCTGTAATAAAATCTTTTCATTTTAATTACACACTTTAGATGACACTTGACACTAGGGATGGCCAGCGCTTTTTTTCAAGCGCTTTTTTTTTTAAAAACGCCGCTTTTTTTTAAAAAAAGCGCAAGGGTCCCAGCGCTTTTTTTTTAAAAAGAGCGCTGGCAAAAATTTTCAGTACTTATGCACTAGGTATTTTCCAATTTTTCGCATGCAAGCGCGCGATTTCACATGCACATTAGCACTGGTGGTTGTAAAATCGGTTTTGTGGCATTATTAGTTCCGTTGCTTCTATTTCTGTATGCTATCATGTAATAATAAGTAGTGATATGTTAGTGTAGCATAGAATATCCTGCCAATGTCCTCCCACATACTTCTACAGTGTAAAACATTACTCTCAATGTATTAGCCTGCTCTTATAGCCTTATTTATAAGCACTATTTCATGCCTCACTTCACTTGAAGTCGCGAAACATTCACAAAGGGCGATATACATAATGAGTCAAAATTAAAAGTATTTTTTGGCAGAAATCACCACTTATAATGCTATCCTATGGCTACACAGCCATTCTATGGCTATATATCATCACAAGTACTGCCACTTGTCTGATATACCTGTATATATTGATACAGAACCATATTTGGGAGCTTTTTAGTGAACGTCCCGACATTTTTTGAAAAAAAGCGAAAAAAGCACGTTTTTTTAAAAAAAAGCGCTTTTTTAAAAAAAGCGGGGCCGTTAAAAAAAAGCCCTTTTTTCCATCCCTACTTGACACTTCACAGGGCACTTGCTGCACTTTACGGTAAACCCCACTACAAAACTACACCTTCGTCAACATCAAACTACACCAACATCCTCTTTCTCCTGATGGTCAATGGCAGCGAGCTGTTTGGCGCCGCTGGGGTAGCTCACGGTGACCTTGCCGTACTTGTTCTCGAAGTCGGCCACCACGCTCGACAGGCCCGGCGCGCCGGCTTTGTACGTGGCGAAGTCGATTTTGGGCAGTTCCGATGGCATCGACTGCACGCTGGGTGGGTGTGAAAGGGGTCGGGGGTAGATAGTGGGTGGTTGGCATAGTGCCAGGTTTGGACGGAGTTGTTTTATGGTAAGATTATAGTGGGTATGGCTCCAAATGATGTTGTTGGTGTATGCATTTTTGAAGTTTACGCAATTATCCACACCAGTATTTACATGTCTATAAAGTAAATATTTACATAATCACCATAGTCACATTTATTTTATTCACTTTACACGCGTTTCATTTTACTCGCACACCTTTTCCCAAGCCCTGCCCCGTCGATCCACATGCCCAAAAACTTCGACAAAATTATTCGACAACTCGTTGAAGCTCAAAGATGGGAGACACAAATATCTCAATCCATTCAAAATTCCAGCCAACCGACCGCGACTCATACTTGATCGCTCTAGCGTGCAGCAGAGCAAAATTGGCGCTATATTCTTCAGGAACGGCCTGAGCAAAGCGGCTCCAGTTCACAGTGCCGTGGGCCAGGCGTTTCGCCGCTCCCGCCGCCGCTGATGACATTTTGCAGTTTTAGAGACTGCGAAATGTTTGATGGGTCGTTTTTCTTCTATTTTTAGGTTTTTCTTTTTTTGATCTGATGTGAGGATCGGGTCACGTATGACAGGTTGGCCTGCGTCCGAGTTATTAGTTGCGTATTATATTTTGAGCGGTTATTTTCCGATTTTTACTCCAAATCGCTTACATTTGCATTATTTAGCCGATTTTTACATTTATCACTATTTTTAATCGCTTTTTCCGTCTAATTACATGGTTTTATGACTATTTTTAGCCTATTTAAATTATATTTATAGTGATTTCGAAATTTTTGGGAGACTACCAACTTGTCAAACGGGTATCTTAGTAGTAATTTAATACTTTTCTGGCGATGTGCCAAAAAATCGGTCACGTAGGACAACTTGGCATGTGTCAAAGTTAACGGTTGCGTATTGTCAATGAACGGATTTTTCCCATATTTGTGCTCAAAATCGCTAAAATTTGAATCATTTTTCCAGACTATTACCATGATTATCGCTATTTTTATCTATATACGCAGCTTATTTGCTTATTTTATCGTATTTTATTTACATTGACAGCGATTTCGAAATCTTTGGCCGGCTGCCGAGTTCACATACGGGGTGTCTCCGTTGCCAAGTCGTTGCATAAAGAAACGTGTGCCATACGTTTTTTCGTTTGTAACTTTGTATGGCGGGCCCTTTGTCCGCCCTGTTATTTCGGCCCCGTTAAATTTCGGTCTGAAGTGACCGGCAAAGCCACTCAAATTAATTAACCAAAAAACTGAAGGATTTTTTTCCGCAGGAACCTGAAAAATCCGCAATTTCGCAATCTACACCATGAAGCTGTTCTTCACATTTTTACTGGCGTTTATCGAATGGAACTATTCACAGGCGGCCACACATTGGGCAGTAACGCAAGACGGACGTATACAAGCTGAGGCTAGTCACTTTCCATATAACTGCCACTTAATCGGCCCTTTTTCGCCGGTCCAACACTTTTTGGCAACGTGCCAAATACCATAATTTCAGGACGGTTCCTACTTCGAAATGCGCCAACCTCACGATTTGGTGGAATTTCTGCGCCAGGAACAAAGAGTGGCCAGATTGAGACAGATGGAATCGGATGGGAGACAATTGACTTTGCAGAAATTGGATGGATTGAGTAGGGTGCCCACGGTTTGATATTTTTAATGTGTTTTCTCGAGGTTATCACTCCGGGGTTGCCCAGGGGTAGCCAATGGGGGGTCACCCAAACAACGCACCAGCTATCTAGCTATCTATATACCACTATACGAAACTGTTGACCGCTACACCCTGGCAATAAAGAATAGCTTCCCCTGAATCACTCCCCAATCTGGAATTCTAGGTAAAAGCCTAGCATAGGATAGCATTATTGATGGGGTCGAAATCATTGACTATAAATTATCTTAATTGTATTTGCAGGCAATATACTCCATAATTACATAAAATACTCACAATCAAGGAACGCGTTGGCGCGAACGCCAATGGGCAATGGTGCTATGATGTTGCTCCAACAAGTGGCGCCATTTTGTCATATGGGGGAAAATTTAGAGGGGGGCTGCTCGCTGGGTCCGTATACACGAATACACTACAGTTCACATCTCAATTCTAAACTCGTGACCTCACCCCAGGCCACGATGGACTAACCCAACCCAAAATTAGACATTCCATTAATAATTGGATTCGCCATGGCACAATTTTTACTTTCTTTCCAGGATTGGACAAAACTGACGCTTTCGCAGAAAAACCTGCCCGTAGAATGTCGAGATGTCTATAGCTCCGATTATAAACCTGGCACGTAAGTAAAATGAGTTGTTTGATGTGGGCGCAGTCCCAGGCCCTGTAAAGTGTAAAGTAGAGTGTCAAATGCCATATAAATTGTCCTGCAAAGTGTCAGGTGTCATGACAAATGTGAAGTGTCAATTGTCATGCAAAATCCAATAGTAACATCATTTTTTGTTTTGATTTACATTTGACACTTTTATTCACACTTTACGTGGCTTCGGACTGTCATCTACTTGTCTTTTACCTGCGAGAATAATTAGAATTGTTTTTGTTTACTTAAAATTTTGGACAATATCTATAATGCGTCTACCCTGAATCACAACTTTGCAGGGGTCTCCAGGATTTTGGCCCTCGCGGGGGCTGGATACATAGCAAATCGCTCCTCCGGAGGGATAGATAGCTGAAAAAATTTTCTGGGGGGGGGGCTGGCGGGGGCACAATATATAGGCTTTTTCAAGGTTAAGAAGGCAGAAAGGGGAAAAAATCGCTAATAATCAGTTAAAAGTAGCCAAAAGTAGGTATAAAATGGCTAAAAATAGGTATATAACCATGTATATAGCCGGAAAGCACGATTTTGAAGGTGAAAAACTATAAAAAGGTGCGAAAATTGGTGATTTTGAGCGAAAATTGGGGCAAAATTTCTCAAAAACCACTCCAGATAGATAGATAGCTGAGCGATTTGGGGGGGTCTTTGGGGGTAGTAGCCAAAAATTTTGCCTCGGGATAGATAGATAGCTGAGCGGCCTCCGGGATAGATAGATAGCTGGCCGATTTGGGGGGGGGGCAGCCCCCCCCCAGCCCCCCCCCTAGGAGACCCCTGCAACTTTGTGTAAAACAACATTTTTTAATTAAACATAACATTGCAGGTACACGATAACGAGCAGCGCTTTGACACTGGATGCGTACGGATTTGAGTTAGTCCATTTCCAGTTCTCGGTTGTATTTCTTAAAGCGCGAACTGGTGCAGCGATAATGTGATGTCAAAATATTTTCTGTACGATTTTACAAAATCCTTCCGTTCTTTTTGCACGCGCAAAGTTCACCCCTGGTCTGTTTTCATTGCGTTCAGTTTCCACAAAATTCTGGATTTTTTTCTTTCGGTCCTGAAAATCTGGCATCATTTTACTCATCTTTTCATCCAAAGATTTGTTTACTCAGTGCCGAAACGTTTATCGGCCAGCGGCGGTCATTACCACAAGGAAAAACGCCCATCCAGCCTCACTGCAGTTTATATTTCAAGATTCCATTCTCGATGTACACTTTTGAGCATCTTCCGGTGAGTTCTCATTTTACTATCGAACACAATGCAACAGGGGTCTTTTAGATTTAGATACTTGCAAAAGTTGCAAAAGTCATGTAAAATTCCCTGACATTTCAATTCATGGAAAGGGTCAAAGCTTGTGTAAAATACCGTGAAATGTCTAATGTCACGCAAGGTCAGGGACGTACGCAGGATTTTTGAGCGGGGGGGCGGATTGTTTACGGATCCCGGCGAACGGGGTGGGGCGGCGCCCCCCCCCTAATATTTGGCACTATAGGAGAGGAATGGAGCCATGGCGCTGCCGCCAACGTATATTCTATAGGTACCGATTTAGACCTATAGACCTAGATGCGGCCACCCCCCGCCCCCCGCCCCCCCCCTGCGTACGTCCTTGCGCACGGTGTCAGAAGTCATGTGAAAAGCGCTGTAAAATTTCAAACTAATTATTTTTTACCAAAATCTGTTTTACCAGTCGTTTGAAATTTTTCATGATATTTTACATGCCCTGAGAAACCTCGCATGAAATTTTACGTCCTACATGGCGTTTTATAGGGTCTGAGAGTGGCTCGTAAGATGTTTTTACTTAAGTCATTCATAGGGCGTTTTAACCCCATTCGCCCTACAGAGCAGGGGGGTGTTATTCAAGAA
>OZ038454.1:23147661-23198986 GCA_964036195.1 Sphaerolaimus hirsutus | reverse complement strand
TCAAGAAATGAGCCTTTTCGATGTAAAAAATAGTAATATATGGTAATGTGGTCGTAAATAAATAAATACAGGGTCTTTCTATTTGATACCGTCTCAAAAAATCGCCCATAAAAATTCGCAGGCGATGCACTCTAACAATCGATGGATGATGGAAATTAGCCCGATTATCGACGCGGCACTGGTAACGAAAATGCTTTCTTACTGGCCGAGTGCAGCTGATTTTGGCCACTATGTGACCTTGGCACTGAAAGAAGTTTGTGCATGCGTGCTTTTAGTTTACGGGAAGACACTTTACCGGATACCCTGAATGAAGAAATGAAAAGCCTTTTTCATCATCAAATGACATTGATCTCACTGTTTATTATGTTTGTGTAAAATGGCAACTTCACTTGATGAGCACAATCATAAGATTACGGTAACTTTTTGGTGAAGCATGCGGACTGAAAGGGAACGTGTCCAGGACATAAATTTGTTTTTTTTTGCGGTTGATACAAAAATCCAAAAAAATGAAAATCTGAATTTGTTGACACTCGTTTATGCGCTTTTGTTTAAGGCGAAACCTCATTTTCACGTTAAAAAAAAATTGCGCAGACCCCAACCAGTTGGGTGCTGCACAACATGGCGACTTTCTATTGGCGCGTAGTTGGCAACGGGCCAGAGGCACTCGAATGTACGCGGACGGCATTGCACCTTACACCCTGGTCAGTCGACATGTATGATCCAGTTTTCTGTTTGCTAATTGTGTTTCGGGGCTCCTGTTTATTGCATTTGCTGTCAACTCCCCAACATATGAAAAGTGAAGTTCGAAGTGCCCTGTAGGGTGTAAATACACTTTCTGCGGAGAATTTGAAACTTTTCAAGTTGCCACCTTATATGGTGTGTAAATATCTAGAATTATCGCCTAACGTGTGAACAGCTTTTTCCCCTCCCAGGCGCCACCAACCGATGCCTTTGTTGAACTTGGCAAACATTTTGCTGACGACGCACAATGTAGATGATGCTGTTGTGGTTTTGGATGCGCTCCTAGCTATAAATGATACGGTGTGTTACATGGGCTGGGGCTGATTTGTAAAGTGGACAAGCAATGGAAAAAGTGTTGGTAAAGTTGCACCTAGGTTGGAAGTAAAGTGACAGATAAGTGCCCATTAGTGATAATATTTGTTTCATTTAGTAATCTAATGGTTTCGCGTGTTACTTATTTACACGTTTGCAGTCTCTATAGCGTAATGGCAATTCAATACTTCTGTATTTCCTAGAAATATTCAGTACTTCTGTATTTCCTATCCTGTATTTTTTCAGAGTGCAAATGTTGAGGGGGGGGAGGGTTAATTGATGGAGGTGGTATTTTGAGACCTGGTAGTATTTCGAGGAAAAACGGCATATTTTTCAATTTCCCAAGACCCAAAAAAACCGTCCCTAATTTCCAGTTGCCAGCCGCGTACTGCAAATCGGCCGAGGCTTATGCCATGCAAGACAATCAAAATGCCTCGATTTACGCTTATGACGCCTGCTTATTATTAGATCCAGATTTTCCGAATGCTGTTGAAGCGAGGGCGCGTGTTTTGTGCGACGAAGTCCTGCATAGAAGGATTTTTGAACATGATGTGTATGTTTTTGTACTGGTTGTGGAAATGTCGCTTTTACACCGGGCATAAAACCGGTCCTACCCACGAATTTCGAGAAATTTGGAAAACTCAATCAGTTTTGCACGCATTTCAGTTCACCGGAATGAGGTGTCTGTTTACTACAGTTGACGGAGAATGATAGTTATTCTGGTCAACACGGATTCACTAGTTTCCGAAATTGCATCGTAAACATTATCGCCGTATGTATCGCCGCATTAAATTAATTGATTCAAAGAGATGTACAAATATACTTAGATCACCGTAAATTTTGGGAGCTTTCAGAATTTCGATAATATTTCAAAACAATTTCGCAGGGATGTCGGCGAAGCAACGGCCGACGTTGTCGAAAAATTGCGTGAATACAAACAATTGCAAGGGGAAATTCTCAAGAAAACTGCCTCCGCAGCGGTTAGGCTAAGCCATTCGCTCGCCTATGATTATTTGACATACGGCAGCATTGGAAGTTGGTTTGGTTCAATTTTTATGCTTTGAACAACTTATTTTAATATGTACCGTATATCTTTGAACGGGACCCCGTGAAGTTATCATTTCGTCAGAAGTTTTTGAGGGGGAGTTAATCAGTGAAGAGGGGTTATTCGAGGGGGCTGTTTTTATTCGTATCACCAACATGGGGAGTTATTCGAGGGTGGGGTTTTATTTGATGATGTACGATATGTATGCAGCTAGCATTCGTGCGCCGTGTAAAGTATGAAGTCTAAGTGTCAAATGTCACACTCACACACATTTGTGTAATGCCATGCAAACTGTTATAAGTTCAATATATTAATCTCTTATTTTTCATTTGATTGTCATTTCGTATGGCACTTGACTTTACACTTTACAAGGTGCGGAACTGCACCCCCCCCCCAAATGTACCCATATTTGTCCAATGTACTTTTGCACACTTTAGATCTCGACTGCAGTGTGGAAACTGAACAAAAGTCGAAAAGTGACTTCATTTCTTGCCATGTGCCAAACAAAGATCAACATGATATGCTCAGGTGACCGCTGCTATGATTTTATTTTTATTTTTGACTTATTATATTTATGTTCTATGAATGGTGCTGCGCACAGTGGGTGACAACTGGTTTCGTTCAATTCAAATTCGGATTTTTAGTTGACAGGTCGCAGGACAATTAGTGTGTGTCAACTAGTGTGTGTATGACCAATTACGAAGTACGTCCTTCCAAATTTGATATGCTGCCAATGTCAAGTCAAAAAGTGCTTTTTCACTAGAAAAAGCAAACCTTTTTGCCACTTTTAGCTGAAATTTGGCATGTGATTAGGCAATTATCTTCCCTCTCATGTGAATGTATGTTCGAATTTCCGATGTCACTTTCAGGGACATAATGCACGAGCAGGCATTCGGCACCAGACCATATGGGGAAACTGACGATTCCGTTAGTGACACTGTTTCCATTTGAACATTTGAAACATGTCTGACAGTATGTAAGATTTCGTGTACCGTATATATATATATATATATATATATATATATACTCGAATAAGCCCCCCTCGAAGTAATATTTCGTGTACCGTATTTATATCTTCGAATAAGCCCCCCTCGAAAAACTCCCCCATCGAATAACTCTCCCCTGTTCGCTGACTGAGGAGAAAGTAACTCCCCCTCGAATAACTTATGAACCACTGTCACTAAACTTACTACCTACTTTTCTCTCACTTCTACACCTGCGTAATGGACCCCTATGTCCCCCCCACAGGAGCCAATAACCACCTCAAACCCCCAAATAGTGGCACACGTTGGTTCGAACAGCGAACCATTGGACCCCTCCCCCGGCCGCGCGCATGAACATTTGAGTCAAGACGCTTTTGTCGCAGATTTAGCCCAGACTATAAGATTGAGAACTACACAGTTTTTGTTTGAAAACGCCAGTTTCGGAATGAAGTACCCCCTGGGGGAGGAGGGTTATTACAACAAGGGTGAGTGACTGTGTTTTGGGTTGGTGTTTTTGGGTTCGCGTTTTGACTTTGTGAAGTGACCGTATTTTGTCAACCCGAACAATCGCAACAAACAAATAAATGAATTTTCGTTTTAAAAAATAGCGGTGAAACTGTTTTTGAAAAGAAAAATTTGTGGCCATTCACTAATTTTATTGCATACTTGCATCTTGTTTCATATCAAAGTTTTACGTCATTTTGACAAAAATAGAATGTTCATGTTAAAAAAAAATGTAAATCAGGCTTGAAAAAATCTAAATTTGTGGCTATTCACTAATTTTAGTACATACTTATTCTTGCTCCATACCTCAGTTTTAGGCCATTTTGACAACAATATGATATTTATGTGTTAAAATTTGTCGTTTTAAAAAATAAATTAAGAATAAATAAGTTTTCCCACCCTCTCAGATGTCACCTTTCTATCACCCACGTGGCCAGCGCAGTCGGAATGCGGCGATACATTGTCACGTTCAGAGAAAATGAACCTTCGATCACCGCAGGTTTTCGTGTCGCCAGTGGAGAAAGGTTTTCCCGTTAAAATGTGGCTTACTGATCGCATGGGTTTGACAAATAATCGGATGCACCCATTGCCTTGGTTTGTTTGAGGGTTTTTTTAAGGGATTAAGGGTATTAATTCTTTAACAGTAATGTTTCATGACTCATGAAGTTTCATGACCCCCCTGAACCCCCCCGCCCCCTCCGCCCAGTTATAACCCATATGCAGCAAATTTTGATTTGCGATTTTTCACCGCTTTCCACTTACATTACCGTACTTTTACCCCAATTTTATTGCCTTATTTATTGCGTACCTTATTGCCTGTTCTAAACTATTCTAATATTAATATTGGTACGTGTGTTTAACCCACCCTGGGACTAGGGATGCCAGGTTTTTTCAAAAGTCTTTCAACCCGTTCTTTTTAAAAAACGGGGTCGTTTAAAAACACGTTTTTCATCCCTACCCGCGACACGTGCAGGTACCCGCCGAGCTGCGTGCAGGACGCGCCGCTGGACGCGCCCGTGTGCGACGCCCTTTTGGGTGTGCAGCGGGTCAAAAACATGGCCTACGCGCCTGATTTTGCAGAGATGCAATTGGAAAGGGTTCGGTTTTATCTTCTTTTTTTTTGCAGAATTTTTTTTTGTGATAGATAATATAGTGTGGATATGTTTATTGTATAAAATAAAACTGCACAGACTTTCTTGGATTTGGTCGGCGGCGTGTCTGACAGCGTAGCTGAAGTGGGCCAACGCGTGAATACCGCACTCACATTGGTCTGTTTTTAAACTATTTTCTATTTCCCATTTCTGTTGTTGCTGACTAGACCAACTGACAACTCAGCTCAGTTGCCTAATATTTTTCACCCCTAAAAACAGGCATCCAACCCCCCTCCCCACAGAATTTAGCCCCTCGATGGGTTCTACTGAACCTGGCCGGCCTCTATTGGCGCATCAAAGGCGTGCCGCAGGAGGCGGTGGCTTGCTTGCGCCAGGTGCTGGTGGTCAGCGAGCAGGAGGGCTTGACCACCTCGGTGATGGCGTACAGGGACGTCACCTTGGTCCAGCTGGCGCAGGTGCGGGTGGGGGTGGTTTTTTAGAACCATGTTTAAATTTAGCAAAGTGAGAATAAATAAGTAGTAAATATTTGTGTAAAGTGTACATGTGAAAGGGAAAATACTTTCACTTTGAATAAGATGTCTCCATCTGTTTTATTTGTAATTAACTGTTTTATTTGTGTTTCTCAAAAGACGTTTTAAAAACAGAGTTTTTGAAAAAATATGAGGTCGTTGAAAAAACGTTGTTTTTGATCCCTTCTCTCCTCCATTTTAGGTAGTCGACGTGGCCGGGGGCCGTCTAGACGATTCAATTGTTCTGCTCAGACGCGCGCTGGCCTTCAATCAATTCCAACCTCAAACGCATTATCTCCTTGCAACTTATTTGGCCCGAAAAGGGAACTTGACCGGCGCGGCGAGTCATTTGAGAATAGCACTTTTATTGGAGCCGGATTTGCAGACAGCATTGAGCGATTACAAGAAAGTTATGTGTGAGTTGAAGGTCAGTTTGTGTGGGGAGTCAGCGATTTGTGGGGAAAAATGATTTATTGTGGTGGACAAGGTCGTAAATCATAAGCACATATTTAGGCCTTGCACTCAATAAATGATAAAGACAATTTTCTCATTTTCTGACAGAAACGTCACTTTTTGCTATTGGATGTTTTTGCATAGGCCTCATTTTTGTTCTCTACTTACTTCAGTTGATCTGTTCTTACTTGTTCTAGTTGATTATGACAAAGTTGATTTCTATTCTTCATTGTTTGTCAATTCATGCATGAATTAATACACCAAAAAAATCACAGCACGGCGTCAAAAAATCGAAGCGCGATTTCCAATTGGAACCGCTGGACGTTCAGTTTCGATCTTTGCTAGGCGTGGCCGCCAGCGCCAACAGTTTTATGAAAGACGCCCTCGGTAAACGGCTCAAATGCGGCATGGACAACGGCCAATTCATTGATGTGAAAATCCCGCGAGATATGTGCATCGATGCGTTTTTCAACCCAATTTGTCTGGCTCCGAGAAGTTTGGAACCGTGGAATCAGTTGAGAAAGACTTCTAGTCTGGGAGAGCTGAATTCGTATAGTCATTTTTGCGTTAAAGTGACGGTGAGTTTTTTTTTTGTGGTTTATTTATGTTAGGCTTGAAACTCGCATGTCTCAATCGATTCGAAACTCGACACCGAAACTTTTGAATGAAATAGCCCGTGAATGCTCGAATAAGCCCGGGTGCCCCCAATTAGAATGTAAATATACTCGGATGACATTAGGTCGTACATTTTCCCGGAGGAAACACTCCATCATGACGTGATCACTTTCGTCGTCACCATTATCTCTCACCATCGTCGTCTTCATCATGTCATCACTTCGTCGTCATCACGTCTTCCATAAGCTCTCGGCTGGCCGTCTGCCAGCCGAAGACATAACTCCTATCTGTTTGTAGAGTATCGTGTCTGCCCAGTATAGTTAGCGCGACACCTGTGCCACAAACCGACTCACATCAACAAACGGATTTTCTGTAATATGCCTAACCCCCGCGCAGCACCCAAGCGGCAGTTCAGATAAATGTATGATGCACACGGGGAAGTCACTGGCGCCAGTCACTTACATTGCGCAAGTGCGTCCAACTTTTTGCACTTTTTTCATACGCAATTTAATTAATGAGCCGCATTTTAACACTCAGGACGTGCCGTGCATCCGGGCTCCCGGAATTTTGTCATTTTTATCGCAATCACTAACCGACGTTCGCTCGGGGCACAATCTGCTCTCGCAAGGACAAGGTTATATTCATATTCTCGCTTGGGGTGTATGAGGTTTTGACCCCCGCGGGGGTTATGCGTGTCTAGGCTTGTAGTGTGCGAAAGGGGGCAAAATCGATGAAAATAGGTTTAAACATTGAAAAAAGTCGAAAAAATAATTAGGTATGCGAAAAAAGTTACAGAAATTCGCAATTTTAAGTGAAAAGTGTGGCAAAATTGCTATAAAAAAGACAGGTAATAGCCAGTCGATTTGGGGGAACGCTACAAAAAAGTGAATATAAAAAAGGCATTTTAACACCACAACCACCTAAACCCAAACCACCCCCACCAACCCAGCCGCCACACCCGGCACCCCCCAAACATCCATCCCAACAACCGACGGCGACACTGACCAATCAGCAGAGTCCAGCGCCGACTCCGCCCCCACGCAGCCGGACGAGGACGAGGGCGCCGAGGTGACGCTCGACTTCGACAACAGCAACCAGGTGGCCAGTCCCGCACCCTGTAAAATGCCATGTAAAATGTCACGTGTCACGCAAAGTGGCAAAAGTCATGTAAAATGCTCTGGGGCACTCCCAGACCCTGTAAAAAGCCCTGTAAAATGTCAAATGTCATGAAAAGTGTCAAAAGTCATGTAAAATGCCCGGTAAAATGGCAAACACGTTTGCCATTTTACCGGGCATTTTACATGATTTTTTGACGCTTTGCATGACATTTGAATTTTTACAGGGCTTTTTACGGGGTCTGGGAGTGGCACCTGGAAAATGGCAAACCTACGTTTGCCATTTTCCAGGGCATTTTACATCACTTTTGTCACTTTGCGTGACACTCTTCATTTTACATGGCATTTTACAGGGTGCGGGATTGCCGCCCAGCTGCCCAAGAGGCTGGTGCGTCGTGACGCGGTCGACACCGGGGAACATACTTTGGGGGATGACATGTGGATTGGAAATGGATTGCCTAGACAGGCCAGCTTGGTTGGTTACGTGTGACGGATTTTGCGGCACTTTTGATCTTTGGTTTGTCAGATAAGGCGGGATTTGATCCTTGCTCGACGCACTAATCGCACCAGATGTATTTGTGTAGAACCCTACTCGTATATCTGTGTGTACTTTACCAATGGCACGCCGTGCTTGGCACCATATCCCATGTGAATGGAGAACGACCAACTTTCAATTTCCCATCATCATGTAACATTGCTTTCACAATCTGTAAAATTGGTTGAAAAATTGGATTTTATTTCATAAATAAAAATATGGTTATATTCTGTAAAGCATTCCGTTTCATCAGAATGAATATGTTATCACCCTACTTCTGCCCATTAGTTCTGTTGTAGCATGTACATAAATAGTGCACATGCGATACAACCAAAATGCGCATACCGTTTCGCATTCGTTCACCTCTGCAAGCCAGAATTTCAGCCTATTTACATCAACCTTTTCGCACATGGCAAGTAAAACAACAAAGTACACGTTTTCTCCCATCGCAGATTGTGACTTATCCCGCGCCAGAGATAACCATTTTCGACAGTAAATTCGATGTGGATTCCTCGCCGAAAACCGATGGCGTTCAGGTGCCAATCCCATACCCTGTGAAATGCCATGCAAAATGTCGAATGTGGTGCAACGTGTCAAACGTCATGTAAAATGCCCTGTAAAATGTCAACGTTTGCCATTTTCCAGGGCTTTTTATATGACACTGCATTACATTTACATGTTACAGTGCATTTTACATGGTTCGGGACTACCCCCAGGCGTCCCAATTCGAGAAAGAACAACACGTGGACAATATAGTCAACTTCCCTTATCCGAGAGACACGGAACTGCCAGAGATACTGCCCCGGCCTCAAAAGGAGCTGGTTATGACCGGTGTTAAGCTGGTTGGCCCGTTGCCAACTACCAGCGATGAATGCGCCAGTTTGAAGGATGTCTGTTTTTTTGTGGGGTTGGAGATGGAAATAGGGGAAAAATTTAAAGGAATTAACCTGATATTCGTTTCGGATAGGTTTTTCCGGTGCTGTGCCATTACACATGTCAACCCATCACGCATGTGGTGAAAATTGGGGTAAAATTGCTCAAAAGCGCTCCAGATAGCTAGATAGCTAAGCAATTTGCGGGGGGGGCTGTTCAGGGGAAAGTAACCAAAAAAATCGCTTCTGGTATAGATAGATAGCAGGGCAGTTTGGGGTGGGATTACCCGCCCCCCTTTCTTACCCTTGCGGGTATTTTTTATTCTAGAATTTAGATGTTTCTGTATTTTTATGTATTCTTCAAAAACCAGTCACATTAAAACTTGCATTAAAAAATCCACAGCGTGTCAACCTGGAGCAGCCGACATCAACGTGGCTTTCAGTGACCGCGCGCGGCGTCGATTTGACCGACTTGCTGCAGTTCCGCATGCTGGTGGAGAACAAGTCGGCCAGGGTGGACCCGGTGTGCCCGGAGGTCACCCGTGTTAAGTATGTTTTTGTGCACGTTTTGGACAGGGGTCAGTCCCGCACGCTGGAAAATGGCTTGAAAATGGTGTCTTTTAGTTTAATATAAATATATATCCCCCAGTGATTTTGATAGTGATTTTACATAAAAAAACAGGACTTAACGTGACTCCAAAACATCATCATTTTTAAAATTATGCAGCTTAAAAAATCGATCTTTTTCTAACCCTATTACGCCCTCCTGCATTTCGCAGAATTTGGCTGCTTGATCATCTGTCTGCCTTCCAAAACTTGGAAGAAATTAGCCACCGGTACACTGCAGAGACTGGCTTGAAAGATGTAAGAAGGTTTTGATGTTGTTTTACAGTTTGTTTTTCACATTACTTTTACAACTAGGTAATTTTTCCGTGAATTTTGGCGATAAACTTTATGGCGTTTGTGGCCTCACAAATCTTTACCAAGGCGGAACCTTCCACAGGCATTTGAAAACCTGGGACCGAAACGGGAAGAGTCCAGCTTGATGGCTACTAGAATGACTTTGGCAATGATGCATAGCAGGAGGGTTGCTGAACACCAAGGTTGGACCAAATATTTCTGTATTTCGTATTGTATGATAGGTTTCCTAAAAAATTTAATTAACAACGATTAATTTAATTATTAGAGAGGGACCTTGGTGTGGGCGCCAGAGTTCACTGCTCGAAAAAGAAGAAATGTCGCATGGGTATTTTGATACTTTGTTAAAAATACCCCGCAACCTTGAGTCGTATCTTTCCCGTGAAAACCCCCCTAATTTTTACATCCTTTCTGTTGATTTACCCCGATTGCCCTGTTCAAATAATGAAATAGTTTCATAAAAGCCATTTTTTATTTTAAAAACGGCAGATCTCGACGGCGGCGTGCCGTGGGCGCTGAGCACCGTGGCGGCGCTGTACTGGCGCGTCAAGGGCGATGCAAAAGAGGTATCATACCAAATTGAAGTAAACTTGATAAAAAAAACGTTGACACAGAAGTAGGAGTGTGCTGGAGCTGGCGTTCAAACGCGATCGGGAGTAGGGATGGCCAAAAAATGTCTTTTTTAACGACCCTGTCTTTTTTTAAACAGACATTTTTGACATTTTTTAAGACTTTTTTTTAGGCGGTCTTTTTTTCAAAGCTCCCAATTATCGTTATGAGACAACATACCGTATTTCCTCGAAATACCCCCCGGGGGGTGATTGTTTCATAGTGGTCCCGAGAGGGGGGGGGGGTATTTCGAGGGGGGGGTTATTATTTCACAAGAAATTTTTTGAAAACCAAGTACGAAATTGTGGTCTGAAACGTACGCAGACGTCGAAAAATGCAACAAAAACCGCCATTTATAAGGTTCTGATGTAGACTAATATTAGTATGTAGATGGTATGTACACTGTTCTAACGTGACACCGACATTGTTTTAACGTGTGTTCTGCAGTACACAGAACACAAACTACAGTTATTGTCATGTACGTTCCCTTTACACTCAATTTGGGGGGGGGGTATTTCGAGGGGGGGGGGTGATTGTTTCATAGTGGTCTCGAGAGGGGGGGGGGTATTTCGAGGAAATACGGTATACAGGTATTTATATCAGACAAGTACCAGTACTTTTTGATGTTAAATATAGCCATAGAATGGCTGTGGAGCAATGGGATAGCATCATAAGTGGTGATTTCTGTCAAAAATATCCATTTTTATGTCGACTCATTATGTATCTCACTTTTTGTCAAATGTTTGCGACCCAAGTGAAGTTGGGTATGGAATAGTGCTTAAATAAGGTTGTAAGAGAAGGCTAATACAGTGTGAGTGATGTTTCACACTGTAGAAGTATGTGGGAGCACATTGGCTGGATATTATATACTACACAAACATATCACAGCTTATTAATAGCATGAACAAGTGGAAGATTTTTCACTAAAAATGCTTCAAAGGCCAATGAAAACAACCACCAATGGTAATGTGCATGTGAATATGCGCGCTTGTGCGCAAAAATTGCAAAATACATAGTGCATAAGTACTAAAAAAATTTGGCTTATGTTTTTTTTATAAAAAAAGACGGTTTTGATGTCTCTGTCTTTAAAAAAAGACAATTTAAAAAAGACGGTTAAAAAAGACATTGGCCATCCCTAATCGGGAGAGCAAAATATGCAAATTTTCGGGATTATCTATCGAATTCCCTTCTAATCAAACCCCACCTAGCGTTCAAACGGGATCCCGAATTCCGGAAAAAGGCCGGGATTTTGTGGTTCCGATCCCGAAATGTTTAAAATCCAAATCCCGATCCCCAAACATAACCGCTCTCCCCCCAGGCGGTCAAGTGTCTGCGTCACGCGCTGGCGAACAGCCCGCCGGACTCGTACAGCCTGCGCGAGCCGGCGCTCGTGTCCATGGCCAACGTGTATCACCGGATGCACATGCACAGGAGCGCATTGATTACTGCCGGGGTCGCCTTGGAGACCGGGCCAAAAACTGTGGTCACGCATTTTACTCTGGCTAATATTTACGCTAGTATGGTGTGTTTGGGTTTTTTTGAGGGGGGGGGGGGTAGTTTTGGTTTTAGTCAGGTGAGGTGGCAGTTGCAGATATTGTAAAATGTCAATTTAATGATTAAAAATAATTTATTATTAGACGTCTGACATTTAACATGACATATGAAAAAAAATAACGATATTTTTCATTTTACATGGCATTTTATATGGTGTGGGTTGGACTGCCCAATGAAGTGTACCAGATCATGTGCCGGGGATACGCAAGTAAATACCCACCAAAAACAGTTCATAACCTTCTGTTTGTCGATAATTTCAAAAATTCAACCAGTTTTTCAACCACAATTTTATCTTTTACTTGTATTTCTCAATCCACGGTCACTTTCATTCATTCGCAGGGAAACTTGGAGCTGGCCGGGCAGTTTTACCTGTCCACATTGGCACTGCAAAACAATTTCGAGCCCGCCAGGGACCGTCTGAAGGCCATATATTGCCTCACTGGACAGTTGCCAATTGACATTTTGGATGGGTAGAGTTAGGTTTATATTTGGACGGTTACGGTAGCAATGTGAAGAGATTGTTGCTATGGTTGAAATTATTTTGTACCTTTGCTTGATCTCATTCGAGTTGGGTGTGTCGTGTGCCCAGCTGTTTATGTAGAGAACTTTCTTCAATGTGTTAGCCCACAGCCATTTGAAATCATTGATTTTTAGTGTGCATACCGTATTACCTCGAATAACTCCTCCAAAGTCAGCCGAGTGAGGAAAAGACATTTACGTTTATTGATGTAGATCGCTCCTTCATACCTTGAAAATTTTCTTTGGGGTTGGCAGGGGTCCAATATTTCGATCAGTGATTTGGAAGGTGAAAATGGGGGAAAAAGTTACAAAAAGAAATAGCTATCTTGAGCGAAAATTTATGGGAAAACGTAGGCGGCATTTAATACGTTTGATATGCTGAAAATGAGTGTTTTGGCCAGGCGGCAAATTTATTTCGACGTGATCCAAATGTGATTTGTGTGCCAAAGACAGTGCATTTTTTACTTTTGTAAATTTGACGGGTTTAGGCGCATTTGTACCAGAATATCTAAGCGTTTTTCTTTGTTCGTTGTTGTGTGTCATGACCAACTTCAATTTTCTCTTAAATTCCTCACTATTTATATTTTTTGCTGTTTATTAACGCACGGCATGAAATGAGGCGAGAGCAGTGGTAATTAGCCTAAACACTTTGCTATGCGATGTTACAAAATACGAAACAAATTAATGCGTTTAATTACGTGAAGATTTATAGAAACATTTGCAACGGTATAACATTTGGACATCAACTTCTTTACATTTTCGATACCAAAATTTTTCGTTATTCGAAACACGTTGCCACAGATCTATAGTTACAACAAACACAGCAGCAATTTCCCAAAATGATCGATCTGTTTTGAAAACATTTGAGTTCCCAAAATCAGTCATTTTCGATCTCCGTCAACAACAGTTGACGAACTCCTTATCCCGGTGAACTCAAATGCTTTCAATGCTGATTTATCAGTTTTGGGAAATTTGGCCGTAAACTAGTGTTCTCGGGGCCAATAAAAACAAACCTTGTGAGAAACGAGCCTACAAAACGGTACACGATAGAAAATTTTGCAAACACACAAACAAACATTTTTGAAGAAAAGCACAAACAACAGCACACTAGGGCTAGCTGAACAACTCGAATATAGTGGAAGACTTAAAAATAAACAGTGAGATTTGTTCCATACTGAGAAAAAACACGGCAAAATTCATCGTCAATTCAAATGGCATGCTCGTAATTTGCAATGCAGTACTTTCATATGTCTTTATCTCAGAAAAAACTGAGAGAGTGATTGTCAAATTTGTGAAAATTGACTCTTGCAATTGTAACTAACAAATATTTACAAAAAAAAATTAAACTCGAAAATTCGATTACGGACATGCCGTGCAAAAAAATCGTAAATTTATTCCCATATTGATTTAACGCAGTTTTACTTTTGCAGGGTCAGGTTTCTATGCAAATTTACCAGCATTGCGCATAAAAAACACTGGCAAAGGGTTGGCAAAAATCTAGCCAGTCACGAACCCCTAACATGTCAGATAAAAAAACTTAGTGTGAAATCTTTTGATTTTACTGGCGGCTTCAAAAATTCTGACATTACACAGGGTGCGGGACTGGCCCCTGATGCAGATCTAGGGTTATTATTGGTAATAAAAGAACACAAAACTTAATGAAACAAACGAAACCTATCCCAAAAATACAAAATGACAAATGCATCCATTTGTTACAGATTCACTCTCACTTTCCTGTTGACATTTAGGCATAGGCAAATTGACAATCCAATTCCGATTATCTGGGGGGTAAATGTGTGTACTGAGAATTAATTGTTTTCAAAATTCAGAAGACACTGGACTGGCATCATTAGTCGGTGGCAAAATACTTTGGCACCTGCCTTCCTATGGCGCGGAATTTCGCGCCATTCCAGAATGGCGTCGGATGAGTTGCGGAGCCCAGCTTTGGCTAGGGATGGCCAAAAAATGTTTTTAAAGACACTGTTTTTATATAAAAACAACATTTTTTTAAATTTAAAACATTTTTTAAAAATTTAAAACGGTTTTTTTAAAGCTTCCAAATATGGTTAGGAGTCAACATATACAGATATATTAGACTTGGCAGTATTTTGTTGATGTTAAATATAGCCATAGAATGGCTGTGGAGCCATGGGATAGCATTATAAGTGGTGATTTCTGTCAAAAATATCCATTTTTTGTCGACTTGTTTGTTACGTATATTGCCTTTTGTCCAATGTTTGTGACTTCTAGTCAAGTTTTGCTTGGAATAGCACTTGTATAAGGTTATGATAGAAGGCTAATCTATTGACAGTGGTGGATCACACTGTAGAAGTATGTGGGAGCACATTGGCTGGATATTATATACTACAGTAAACATATCACGGCTTATTATTGAACAATAGCATGAACAAATGGAAGGTTTCACACTAAAAATGCCTCAAAACCAATGAAAACAACCAACAATGGTAAAGTGCATGTGAAATTGCGCGCTTGCGCGCAAAATACCTAGTACATAGTACAAAAAATTTTGGCTGATGTTTTTTTATTTAAAAAACGGTTTCGATGTTTTAGTTGTTTAAAAAATTTTTTTAAATGACAGTTAAAAAAACACCGGTCATCCCTAGCTTTGGCACCGCCATTTTCCAATGTCGCAAGCGCGCCATTGGCGCTCGACGCCTAGCACCAAAATTGCGCCATTTTGCACTACTATTTCCACAACTATTCAGAAGTTACCAATACCCACGACTGGAAAATCCCGACATTTTACCAAACTTCTAATAGGAACCCTAATTTGAACCCTACCCATACAAAGGAATGGTCTAACCTGTGTCAGTGCGGCTACAATGGTCAGCGCGAGGAAAATGTAAATATGCAGGTACAACCACTCGACCAGTGAATCGCCGCAGCCCTGGGAGTAAATGGTGTTTTTGGGAAATTAAAATAATTTACCTGTTGGATTCATACTGCTCGTTTTTTGACGCTTGACATTTCAAGACTTTTGACGCACGCGCATAGATGTGATACAATTTATAAAATAACAAATTTTTCACGCGTCTTGTATAATGTCAGGCCAAATTTGTCAGATGTCGATTAAAATGTACAGTTGTAAATAATTTCTTACCTTTATTTGACATTTTACAGACATTGGGACTGGCCCCATAACCTACAGACTTTCACTGTTCAACACAACACCCTCAACGCACAAAAAAAACAAACACCGACAACAACAACAATACCAATGTGCCTATACACACTAGTTTTTACCGTGACTTCGTGTGAAAACTGAAATTTTTTCAAATGACAATTAATGAACACGGTTGAATGATTTGATTTTATTTAAATTAATGAAAGTTAACATTTGAAAATTTCATAACTAAAACACGAAGCATACAAAAAGAGTAGGCTGAATGTCGCCATGTCGCCGTTTCAGTTTTCACATCAGTCACTGTGAAAACCAGTGTGTGTAGGGCCAATTGCTCAACATCACCACAAAAAGACCTCCTGCCAGACAGTATCCACAAATCCCTCAGTGCCGTAGTCAAAATTGACGCATCTCTCATTAATAGGCCTCAAATTATCGGGCGGCCGGGCACCAGTTTGCTGTTCGCAACAGCTGAACGGCACCGAATGTTTCGTACCGGGGCTCATGTTAATTTGCCACCAGCTAAGTTTGTAGTCCAATGGGGATTCCCCGCCGCAGCAGTGGAGCTGATTTTGTGGATTTTTTTTTGGAGGTGGGGTGGAGATTTAAAAAATGGACAAAAATTGGACGAGGGCCCACGGCTCCATTTGCTCGGATGTTGTGGCACTTTTTGGTTGGGGAAAATGTGTATTCAACTGCTGAGCGGCGGCTTCAAAATATTTCAATGCACCCGATGTCGACCCAACCAACACACCATCACAATCACACCGAAAACTCACTTTTAAATCACAAATCATAAATCACAATTATTTAATCACAGACCCATCACTCACAAAATCGATTTCAAACAATTCACCCACTCTCACCTCTTCATAGCGCCAGGCAGCGCCATTATTCAAGTCTGCGCTATCATTTCCCCTCCTTTGGCATCTAGTTTCGCTTTTAGCTTGCTGGGAGTGAACGTTGCCTACATCTGATTCCTGGCCGCGTTTGGACACTATGGTGATGATATTTGATTGTGCGTCATGACCACTTTGGGCCCACACACACTAGTTGACATCGCGAATTCGTGTCAACTGAATGTCAACTAAAAATGCAAAAAAAATTAAAAGCATAAGAATTAACAAGAAACAGTGAAAATTAAGTGTCATGATATATAATTAACTATGGTCTATCTGATAGGAAAGTTGAAATCACATAATTAACCAAAACTAGGTGAATTTAGTTGACACAATTTTTGATGTCAACTAGCATGTGTGGGCTCTTTTATGCAACCATTGTTCACTACAGATTTAGTGACACAGTGTATTTACATTTCTTTTAGTGACTGATTATAGGTACACTAACTTAATACGCTTCAAAACAATTCACTAGATAAAAACTTTGATACAAATACAATTTTGGATTGAGCAGTGCAAAATTAATTACATACTTTTGATTCCATACATATTTTTTCAATTCCCAAAAAAAAATTGTTACATGGGAGTAGGGTTCAAACGGGATTGACTTTTCGGGATCGGGATCGGGATTCACTTTTTGAGATTTCGGGATCGGGATCGGGATTTGGGTTTCGGGATCGGGATCGGGATCGGGATTGGTTTTTTGAGATTTCGGGATCGGGATCGGGATCGGGATTGGCCGGGATTGGGGTCACGGGATCGGGATCGGGATTGGGATAGGCATTTTTCCGGGATCGGGATTGGGTTCTAGGGATAGAGATTTTGGCCATTTTTCTGGCATTCACAGTTGTTCATAAAGGTCTCAAAACACTGTTGGATGCCAGAAAAGTGGCATAAAATTGACGCTGGGGGTTTGCATCCACTTTTTTGCATGCAAAAACGTCATTATTTCACTTCTTATAATTTCCACTAATTTTTCCGGGATCGGGATCCCGGACTTGGGAGTTTCTCGGGATCGGGATTTGAAAATTTTCGGGATCGGGATCGGGATTGGTATTTTTGAGATTTCGGGATCGGGATCGGGATCGGGATTGGGGTTTCGGGATCGGGATCGGGATCGGGACTGGTAAATCCCGGAATTTCACGGGATCCGGGATCGGGATCGGGATCCCGTTTGAACCCTACATGGGAGACTGTGAGCTTAAACATGTAAGCTTAATATCTATACTGCTGGAGCAGCTTATCATCTTGAACGGCTATCTAAGTGAGGTGCGGCTGACCCCCAAATGCTCTAGCTGTTCTCTTTTCTCAAACCTGCTGAGCTATCAATCAACCCCTAGATGAAAATTGAGGCTACTGCTCACTGAAGCCTCTGCCCCAATGTCCCCACCTATATGGGGAAAATTTCAATGATTTTGAACCAACTCTCATAATGACAATACCGTATTACCTCAAAATACCCCCCTCGAAATACCTGCCTCAAAATGGCCACTGATGTTATAACCCCCCTTGAAATACCCCCCAAATGTATTGTATAGAGAATGTAAATCACAAAAGCTGCGGGTTGTGACCCAGGCAATGCAGAACACATGACCATGACTGTGTTATGTTAGAGCATGGTTTATACTGTCTACACACATGTATACATGTCAGTTTTTGTTGTATTTTTCAACATCTGCATACGTTACAAACAACAATTTAGTACTGGGATTTCAAAAAATTACTAGCAAAATAATAAACCCCACTCAAAATTTCCACTCAGGGGTTATTTCGAGGAAATACAGTATATATTTACTATGAATAGATAACGTGATCATAACACAACCAAAAACAAAATAGTCCCCATAGTGTCCAAACGCGACCTGTACACAACAAGACAGAGGGAACACCAGTGGGTTGGTAGCCTCTGCCTTGGTGGTGATTACGCCGCCAGTTTGGGCATCTGTAGTTATTTGTGTGGATTCAGATAGGGATTTTTGCCATTTGGAGTCGAGCCAATCCAGAGGGGAGTCTGATCCACAGCACGTTAACTGCATGGAAATGCACATTTTTGGCTGTGGACCATTTGAATGATTGTGGGGTTGCTTTGGGTTAATTGATGGTAGAATTCGCACAATTTGTTTGGGGGGAGGCGTTGTCATAAAACTGGCTACATAATTAGTAAATACTTATAATTATTTCTGAACATAATACTCACATCCAGCTGAAATGTGCACACAAATTAATCAAACAATAGAAAGCATGCGTTTACAGAGTTGGCCTGATTCAATGGATAAAACTTATCTGCTGTGCATATTGTATGTTATCATAGTTGTGAAAACGTATTTACATTTACTCTAAAAATACATACCGTATTTCCTCGAAATACACCCCCCCCCCTCTCGAGACCACTATGAAACAATCACCCCCCCCCCTCGAAATACCCCCCCAGATTGAGTGTAAAGAGAACGTACATGACAAATGCTGCAGTTTGTGTTCTGCGTAGTGCAGAACACATGTTAAAACAATGTCGGAATCACGTGAGAGCAGTGTTTATAACATCTATGTATGTACTAATATTAGTATACAGGAGTCCATACATGTCAGTTATTGATGCATTTTTCTACCCCAGCGCACATCACAAACAACGATTCTGTTAACCATTTCAAAAAATTTCTGGCGAAATAATAACCCCCCCCCCTCGAAATACCCCCCCCCCTCGTTTAACCCCCCCCCCCCTCTCGGGAGCACTATGAAACAATCACCCCCGGCCCCAGGGGATATTTCGAGGAAATACGGTATACTCAAGTACTGCGTCAATAAGGTTACATTTCTTCTTTAGTATCCGTACTCAATTTTACAAGTACTTTTTGAGAGTACTTTTTTATTTTTAGTAAGAAAACGTATTTTGGATAGGCTTTTATATAAAATTATTTTATATTCAGGATTTTTCACGGCATAGAAGAAAAAAGGGAAGAAAAAGCTTAAAAAGTAAATAAACAATACTCACGAGTAAAAGTAAAAATTGTTACTTTACGTTTTCTGTAGTCAGCGGTGAGTAAAAGATAAATACTTTACGTTTACTTTGAAAAAAGTTCAGTACTGTTAACAACTCTGTATGCTATTTTCACCTTATCCATTAGTGTTGGCAAACGTTTTTCCTAAGAAGCAGGGGTCCACACGTTTAAGCTCATCACACATTCAAACATTCATTCTTCATAACACACAAGGTAAAAGTGAGTTCATTCGCACATCAAAAACTGAACGAGTTATAACACACCACACACGCTGCTCACATAGAACTGTGTTTTATCCACAGCCGCGGTCACGTCGGGATTACTACCGTATTTCTGTTGAATAAGGTCTTTGAAGCCGCCGCTCAGGTCCATTCCAATCTATATATTGATAATATTAAAGTTCCTTTAACGCGCATATTTTTTTACACTTTTTCAAAGGCACATCAGACTTTTTCTCAATCCTCAAAAAAGTGAAACAATTTGATGGCTCAAAATATTGGTAAAATTCGCGACATGGGAGTCATGGGCCCACGTTTTTACTTTTAAAGCAATTTACATAAAACTGTATTGTGTCCAACAATGGCGTGGCCCAGGGGTCGCGGCCATATCGTTTTTGTGCTATTCTGCTTAAATACGTCCTGGTGTATTCCTCTGTGAACTGGAAAACATGGGTTGTGTTTTAATTAGCCTATTAAATTAACCAAACGTGGCGTAACATTGCATTAAATAGGTTTTTCAAGATTTCTCAAATTCTGAAATTTTCAATAGCTATCAATGTTCAATAATTTTTTCGTATGACAGGCCAGACGCTAAAAGGACAATCGTGGATTTTTTTAAAATGTATTTTTGACAATAATCAGCCACAAAATAGCAAATTTTATTGATGGTCAAACTAAAGGCATATTTTATTGCCTTTAATCGGGAAAAATGTCGAAAAAAATACCGACACACATAAAATGTCACCATACATTGATTTATCCCCCTCCCTTAAACCGACCTTTTCTCTGAAGAGGTAGCACAGAATAGATGCAGATATCTCAGCGCAAACCAACAACGACAGGATTAAAGCGAACTGCGTGGGGGTATTGGATCAAATAGAGCAAAACGTCTAGTTATTTACCGTATATACTTTAATAAGACCCCCCTTGAATAACTCCCCCTGTTGGCCAGGTGAGGAAAAATAACTCCCCCTCTGTGTATACAGACAGAAGAAGCTACGTCTGGGCGATTCATCGAATGCAAATGTTTAAACATCAACCAACTGCCATTACTTTTAATTGACGAACACCGAACGTCAACACCCCGTCAAATCAGAATCCACTAGAAGCAACTCCTAGCGTCAGTCCCGCACACTGTAATAGGTCATGTGAAGTGTGAAGTGTCAAGCAGGGGTCTCCTAGGGGGGGGGGGGGCTGGGGGGGGCTGCCCCCCCCCCAAATCGGCCAGCTATCTATCTATCCCGGAGGCCGCTCAGCTATCTATCTATCCCGAGGCAAAATTTTTGGCTTACCCCCAAAGACCCCCCCCCCAAATCGCTCGGCTATCTATCTATCTGGAGTGGATTTTGAGAAATTTTGCCCCAATTTTTGCTCAAAATCACCAATTTTCGCACTTTTATAGTTTTTCACCTTCAAAATCGTGCTTTCCGGCTATATACATGGTTATATACCTATTTTTAGCCATTTTATACCTACTTTTGGCTACTTTTAACTGATTCTTAGCGATTTTTTCCCCTTTCTGCCTTCTTAACCTCGAAAAAGCCTGTATATTGTGCCCCCGCCAGCCCCCCCCCCCCCAGAAAATTTTTTCAGCTATCTATCCCTCCGGAGGAGTGATTTGCTATCTATCCAGCCCCCGCGAGGGCCAAAATCCTGGAGACCCCTGGTGTCAAGTAAAATGTCAAATTGCCAGTTATTTTTCCTTTGATTTCTATCGGGAATTTGACATTATACACGACACGATGCGTGAAATTTCACACCTCCTCACTAGGGTTCAAACGGGATTGACTTTTCGGGATCGGGATCGGGATCGGGATTCACTTTTTGAGATTTCGGGATCGGGATCGGGATCGGGATTGGGGTTTCGGGATCGGGATCGGGATCGGGATTGTTTTTTTGAGATTTCGGGATCGGGATCGGGATCGGGATTGGCCGGGATTGGGGTCACGGGATCGGGATCGGGATTGGGATAGGCATTTTTCCGGGATCGGGATTGGGTTCTAGGGATAGAGATTTTGGCCATTTTTCTGGCATTCACAGTTGTTCATAAAGGTCTCAAAACACTGTTGGATGCCAGAAAAGTGGCATAAAATTGACGCTGCGGGTTTGCATCCACTTTTTTGCATGCAAAAACGCCATTATTTCACTTCTTATAATTTCCACTAATTTTTCCGGGATCGGGATCCCGGACTTGGGACTTTCTCGGGATCGGGATCGGGATTTGAAAATTTTCGGGATCGGGATCGGGATTGGTATTTTTGAGATTTCGGGATCGGGATCGGGATCGGGATTGGGGTTTCGGGATCGGGATCGGGATCGGGACTGGTTAATCCCGGAATTTCACGGGATCCGGGATCGGGATCGGGATCCCGTTTGAACCCTACTCCTCACATGACATTTCCAAATCTTCCAGTGTGCGGGACTGACCCCTGTCCACCAGACCAACCGTAGTTAACAAACACGGGCTCTCTTTTATGGCGCCACAGCAGCCAATGAACGTCACGATTACAGTCACGCAGCCGACCGCTACGCAAATGAATGCGGCCGTTTTGAGCAGCGGGTCGGCGTCGATAAAGTTGACCAGGGGTGGGATTTAGTTGGCCCGACAGGGTGTTTTTGTCGGGCTGCCCGATTTTTTTGTACCCGATGTGGTGAAATTGTACCCTGGTCTAGGGATGGCAAGCGCTTTTTTTTAAGCGCTTTTTTTTAAAAAAATGCCGCTTTTTTTAAAAAAAAGCGCAAGGGTCCCAGCGCTTTTTTTTAAAAAAAAGCGCTGGCAAAATTTTTTGTACTCATGCACTAGGTATTTTGCAATTTTTTTGCGCGCAAGCGCATAATTTCACATGCAAATTGCCATTGGTAGTTGTTTTCATTGGTTTTGTAGCATTTTAGTGGCATTGCTTCTAGTAATAATAAGTTGAGGAGATACGTCAGTGTAGTAAATAATATCCAGCCAATGTGCTTCCACTTTTCTACAGTGTGAAACATCACTGTCATGTATTAGCCTTTTTTTATAGCCAAATTTAAGCACTATTCCATGCCTTACATCACTTGCAGTCAAGGAAAATTCAAAAACGGCAATATACATCATGAGTCAACATAAAATTGGATTTTTTTGGCAGAAATCAGCACTTATAATGCTATCAGATGATTACACAGCCCTTCTATGGCTATATATCATCACAAGTATTGCCACTTGTCTGATATACCTGTATATATTGACTCAGGACCATATTTGGGAGCTTTTTAGGTTACGTCTTGACATTTTTTGAAAAAAAGCGAAAAAAGCGCGTTTTTTTAAAAAAAAGCGCTTTTTTAAAAAAAAGCGGGGCCGTTAAAAAAAGCGCTTTTTTCCATCCCTACCCTGGTCGATTCAATGTGTTTTGGTTGGTAAAATGCATGGCGACAGAATTACATTTGCCCTACACATTAGTTTTCTACACAAGTAAAAAAAATGTGGAAAACTGATTTGAATTCATTTGGGTTTACGGGAATAAGGTCTCCATCAACTACTGTTAAACGGGATTAAAAATAACTCTCAAACGCATTGAGAGCTGATGTAAATACGAGTTTTCAAACAATTTTGAATCGGCAGAATATTACTTCAGACGCCAAGGACGTATCCAGGGGGGGGCGGGGGGGCTGCAGCCCCCCCCCCCTTCCCGGGGTGAGACCTAAAACGTCCCGGAAAATCCGACTTTTCCTATATATTTTTCGATGTTTCTGAAAATTATTGCGCGCTAGCGCGCAATTGCTTCTCCGCGCATGGTATTTTCAACGGATCGGTCCTTTTAGACCAAAATCGTTGAAAATGAACACATTTTTTGCGAGTTTCGCTGTATATGTATGCATATTTACATACATATAATGCGGTTCCTGGTGCTGGCGCCAACGCCAATGGCGCCATGGCGTGGCCCTATGTATGGCGCTAGCGCCACAACGCCTTTCCGTCCCTATGTAGGGAAAAAATTTAGGGGGGGGCTGAGCCCCCCCCCCCCCGTTCGCCGGCCCCCGTAAACAAGCAGCCCCCCCGCTCAAAAATCCTGGATACGTCCCTGTCAGACGCGTACAGTGAATCGGGCAACCCGACAAAAAACGTGTCGGGCTAATTAAATCCCGCACCAGGTCGAGAAGATAAGAGCGCCGGGGGTCGACCAGCATCCAGCTGGCGTACAGCAACAGCGCCAGCCCCACGCACTGCAAATTTAGATAGGTAAGGGTTTTACCGGTGACGTTTTTGAGGTTGTTGTTAAAGTGTCTGTTGAATTTGGCACTAATTAAATGACAAATGGACAAGTGGCACTTAATAGTAAGTGGTAAGTAGTCATAAGTGGTGAGTGGATTCATCACAAGAATTTTGATTTAGAAAATTCACCGCGAGTGCGGATTATCCTGCTAGTATGCCCCATTGTTCTTACTTGTTTATATGCATCTTTTCAGGGGTTTTTCTCATGTATGTAATCAGTATACAGCAAGCATTGATACATTTTGTCTATTTTCAGCCTCTTTTTTCAGCCACTTGTTTCCAAACTAATCTTCAAACACATTTGCCAAAACAAAGACATTCTATGTTTCTATAGCTAAATTCTACCAGTCTGGGAATGGTGAATATTGTAAACTATTTTCACTCACCCAATAAAAGAAATTTAAAAATAATAGTACGCATTTTGAGCAGGAACCACAGCAATTCGCTGCCATAGTTCTGTAGGTTTTACCTGAAAATGTTCTATTTTTATGTATATTTAGATAAAATGCAGCAAAAAACAACATAGGTAAATACAAGATTACATAAAAGAAAGCGCAGTATTCAAATACCTATTGGCCCTGCGCACAATCGTTTTCACAAAAAATTCCAAAAACTCATAAATGAGCTGTGAACGTGTTTGAGTTTTCCACAATGGGTCATTTTTAATTACTGTCAACTGTAGTTGACAGCCACCTCAATGTAGAAAACTCAAATGCGTTCTAAGCTGATTTGTGAGTTTTCGAAATTTCGTGTGAAAACTAAACACAATAATGGATACGGCCCAGGCTATGTATTTAGCAAAAATTAACAACAAAAACAGTTGTGCACCCATTTCACGATCTTGATTTCGGTAAATTTCACATAACAAACTATAAAACAAGTGCGAGTGCTAAATCAATACTTTGAGCATTTCAGTTCACATAAACATTGACATTACATAACCGTACATTGACATTAATATCACTTCTGTCTGATTAGAGATGTCACTTGCAGAAAATTGGCGATATAAAAACGGCACCTTTCAACATCACACGGTCAAAGTGAAATTTCCATTAAAATAACTCGAATTAAAAAGGCAGCTGCCTACATAAAACGCGTAAAATAACACAGAAACACAGGAATATTTACCCGCATAAATCCTCACAACTGTTCATTGTGCTGATGTTAAATTTTGGGCTTCGCTAAATACATAATTCTGAAAAGGCCAGCATTCGATAAATGTTTTGTCGGGCAAAAGTATAAAAAAAATTTGCATTTGCCGCACTTGACAAAAAAACAACAAATCAATTCACTGGGCGTCGGGAAATCAAAGGTGATAAAAGTTGGATCGAATCAACAACAAAAATGCTCAAATTATATGGCACGACATTCGGTCAAACGAGTCAAACGGTCAGCGAAACGGTCAAATTTACGTGCACCCGGAACACAGGGGTCAATTTCACATTGTCGCACGATGAGACAAGTGTCAGGAACGGAAAAAGTGACTAATGACAATGTGACAAAAGTGACTTATGCGCCAACTTGAGAAATCTTCCCGCGCAGAACTCATCAAGGTAACCCATCCCTTCGGATCGGTACATCCTTGTGATTTATAACGGGAAGTTTAGTCTGTGATGGCGCCACCTTAACGTTACTTTCACATTTTTGTCCAAAGAAATGATACAAAAAGGCGGAGTACAAACGCCTGCTCAGAAATAACTTCCCGCTGCTGTTTTGGATTCATGCACAAGCGAAGTTTCGGATCGCCGACATTATGGGAACTTGGCATTTTTCCAATGAAGTATAATTTTATATTTGGATACGACTACATAATGTACGAACGAGAGTAAAAGATACAAAATTACCGTCTTAGTAACTGATAATGTCCGCGGAATGTGATAAAGCGACCGGATATGGTCGCTCACGGGCGCCATACGGGATATCCATACGGCTTTTGGACAGGTGCCAAGTTCACATTATGTCGGGATTCCCGAAGTTTGTATGAAGAATGTGTATCCAAATTTTATTTTTACAAAAAAGGTAAGATATTTTTACGGATCTCGTCCGTACCGGTCACCTTTGCGAATGAAAAAATGGCCGCATTTAATACAGCAGGTGAGATATCTTCTACCTTTAAATGATAGGAAACATTTACTAGGTTTTGATGATTTCAAATCGTTTTCAGACCTGACGGATGAGGAAAAGAATGTGCTGTTGAAAATTTGCAAACGCAAAGAGGAACTTCTATCTGAAATTGAGGTTTGTTGCTAAGTAAAGAAAGTCGATGAAGTTGACAATACACTACGGCACAGAATAGTAGAGACTTTTCATCATAGAGAAGCGGGGGCTGCGGTTACATCACACTTTTGATGCTTCAATTTTGTGCCATGCCCAATTTTGGTGCTGTTCAATAGTTTTGGTATGAGGCTACAACCCCCAAAAAAAATCCCTTTGAATATTTCCCCAGTTTTGAGATAAGAGGTTCTTTAAGAAGGCATCCATTTTACATGGCAAATCTGCCAGTTTTGGGCTGATGCACTCGTTTACTGCTTTTACATTACTTTTATATCTTCACCTCGGGGCTGGTACAAATTTTCGCACCTTCACGTTTTCAGCAAATCCGTGCCGAACTCTCGCAAGTCAATCGAGAAATCGAAGCCTTGGATATCGTTGACGATGAGTGAGTATTTACCTTAAAAAAAACTGTCGCCCATTCTTCGCAAATATTATAGACAGGCGACAATTCTTTTTGTCACACTTTTTCTCTTTACAGCAAAGGCAATCCGAGGCTTAAAGCGCATTCAATCGGTCGCAAAAAGTTCAATATGGACCCACGGAAAGGCATAGCTTATTTGGTGGAACACGATCTGCTACAACACACTCCTGAGGCAGTTGCCGAATTTTTGCACAAGGGAGAAGGTATTTTTGAGTATTTATGTCTGCAAACACCAGTTGACTCGCCGTCAATTGATATTATTTGTCAATTGAAAGTGTTCAAAAATCAAAAGTTCAAAATTCGTGGTGGATTACATGATCTCATTCAAATCAGTTATAAAATTTGAATTTTGAAAATAAAAATATCACTGATACTTGATTTTGACACATTTTCAATTGCATATTTAATTCATGACTTTCTTGAATTGATGCCGCGTTTATCAATCTCTGCGGTTGAAATTTCAATCTGTAATTATACAGGATTGAGCAAATCGGCTGTGGGTGAATACCTGGGAGAGAAAGATGATTTTAATTTGGCAACGATGCACGCATTTGTGGAACTGCACGATTTCTCAGATTTGATATTGGTACAAGCGCTCAGGTAAAACGGTGGCTTTTTTGAGTTATGCATTTGAGTCATTACAGACTTTAGGAGTTTTATTACCGCTATTCATCTTCCACGTTGAGTGGAATCTGTGTACAATCTATTGATCTCACACTGCCAGAAAATGCGCCATATCCAATCAATAATTAACACAAATTTTCCCCATATTGTTTTCACTGTTGAAAAGCAGAAAATTAACCACATCAATTCATTATTCACCAAATTATGGTGCCATTCTGTGTAAATCGTCCGGTAAACTGATAGTAACAACTCCTATATTTTCAGACCAGGGCCGTATCCAGGGGGGGGGCGGGGGGGGCTGCAGCCCCCCCCCTCCCGGGGCGAGACCAGAAAGTGACCGGAAAATGCGACTTCTCAACGTCAGCGTAAAAATTTTTGCGCGCAAGCGCGCATTCTTCCCCAGACATAAGCTGTATTATCATCAGATTTGCTCTATGTGGCCGCAAATCGTCATAAATACACTCAATGTTGTGCTTTTTGCTGTTTTGTATGTATATTTACATACATATACAGCGCTCCCTGGCGCTGACACCAACGCCAATGGCGCCATGGCGTGGCGCCTACTAATGGCGCCAGCGCCATGGGGCCTTTCCGCCACTATGTAGCTAAAATTTTAGGGGGGGGGCTGAGCCCCCCCCCCTCGCCGGCCTCCGTAAACAAGCAGCCCCCCCCCGCTCAAAAATCCTGGATACGTCCCTGTTTCAGACAATTCCTATGGAGCTTTCGGCTGCCCGGAGAAGCGCAGAAAATCGACAGAATGATGGAGGCATTCGCCAAAAGATACTGTGGCTGCAACCCCGGCGTATTTACTTCATTAGGTTGGTACAACTTTTAGTTTGGCAGCTTATTATAATGTCGATAAAAACGCTTTTTTGATAGGAAATATAAACAACTGAATTTACCTACCATCGCTCCCAGGAGGACGTTTAAAGCAGTATGTACTTTTTCAAATCAAATGGAAGGTCGTATATTGCAAATAATGCGACCCGGCGTGTTTTCTGAAAGTATATTTTTGCAATACCCATCGTAAACATTGTCAAAACTACTGCAGTCACGTGACACTGGTGCCGTAGAATATGAATAAAATTTTCGCTGCAATTGTAGTCGTTCTCCTCTAAAAACGGCTTAAAAAGCTTCAACCATCCCTATTTGGCACACTTCCAATAATAACGAACTTATCCACACGCTCAGACACCTGCTACGTGTTGTCATTCGCCATAATAATGTTGAACACCTCGTTGCACAACCCCTGCGTCAAGGACAAGCCCATGTTGGAGCAGTTCATCAAAATGAAACGAGGCATCAATGAGGGTGCTGATTTGCCCGAACAGTTGCTGGCGGTGGGTTCGATTTTTTTGTGTTTTTTTGCGTGAATTTTTTGGGCATGGGTTGGGCACATTTTTTGCGACCGGTTCAATCTTTTTGCAGTTTACATTCTTTCAAAGTAAAAATTGGTTCAAAGTAGCTACCGACCTTTATAACTACTATGTAACCCAAAATAGTCATTTTAACGGTGAAAATGGGCAATACATACATTTTTATAATTTTAAATGAAAATAAGGGTAAAATCGCTCAAAATTTGCTTCAGATAAATAAGATATTTTTGCTTCCTTTCAATATCAATTTCAATTCGCTTCTGCGATTGTATCAACTGCATTTTTTATCACTTTCAGAGCCTGTACGAAAACATCAGAACAGAGCCATTCAAGATACCCGAAGATGACGGAAATGATCTTATGCACACATTTTTCAATCCGGACAGAGAGGGCTGGCTGTGGAAACAAGGTGGGAGGATTTTTTTGTTTTTGTTTTTTTGAAAATTAGCTGCTATTTCGGGATGTTTTGCGAAAACAGTGTTTTTTTTCGAACATTTCCTTTAATTTGTTGTTAGCCACGGAAGAGTGCATTTGGCACCATCGGTTTGCATTACCGAAACATTTTTTATATAAATTGCATGGCGCTTTTTATTCTACTCATAGTGCAGCACATCTAGCAGTGGCGCAAAAATGGCTGGCGCCCTTTTTATGATCATTACACTACTTTTTTTGGAGCTTTTCCATCGCTACTTGTGCCTTCTTTACTTTCATCGCGTTCACTTTACAGGTGCAAATGCGCTGAGTGAGTTTCTGTTTTCTGCTACTCTCTGCCACTTGATAATTCTTCTATCTGTCTTTCTTCGTGTCTGTGTTTCTTTTCATTGTTCCAGTGCATTTCCGAATGTCTTCTGAATTTTCCGATATTTAGAGGTGTTCACACGGATTTGACGTGCGTTTACACACAATGATGCTTAAATTGACAAATCTATGAAGGTTAAAAAATATAAAAGTAAAAAAACGTTCTTCCCCATGCCCAAAATAGCTAATACGTTTATTGCACAAAGACAACTTTTGTAAATTCCATTTGAAAAAGTTCAACTTATGCTTTGTCGTCACATCAAATCCATGTGAACGCCTCTTTACTGTCTACTATTCCTGGTGATTTTGTTTTTTTTGTGCCTATGTATCGCCAAAGCGATTTACCGTTCTGCTTTTAGAGTGTTTTTAGGTGTTGGGTTGTAGAGCGTTCACAATCATTTTTTGGTGACATCGTAAAAATGACGCTTTTCTGTCTCAGGTGGTCGCTACAAATCGTGGAAACGAAGGTGGTTCATTCTAAATGACAACTGCCTTTATTACTTCGAATTCACAACGGTTTGTTTCTTTTTCGCATTTTTGGCACTGTTCCAACATTGTTTCAATTTACATTTCACAGGACAAAGAGCCTCGGGGGATAATTCCACTTGAAAATGTCAAAGTGCGCGAGTGCGCGTCCAATGTGGTAAACAGACAGAATGCATTCGAAATCTATGCTACAAATGGCGATATAATCAAAGCTTGTAAAACTGATGCTGATGGGAAAGTGGTTGAAGGTTATTTGGAACTTTATTTTATCAGCCTTACTTGATGTTTTCCGGTAGCCTGATGATTTGTATCTGAGATGTGCCTACTAGGGATGGCCAAAAAACGTTTTTTTAACGACCCTGTTTTTTTAAATTTAAAACGGTTTTTTTAAAAGCTCCCAGATATGGTTATGGGTCAACATATACAGGTATATCAAACAATTGCCAGTACTTTGTGATGCTACATATAAACAAGGACGTATCCAGGGGGGGGGGGCGGGGGGGGCTGCAGCCCCCCCCCCTTCCCGGGGTGAGACCTAAAAAGCCCCGGAAAATGCCACTTTTCCCATATATTTTTCGATGTTTCTTAAAAATTTTTTGCGCGCAAGCGCGCAATTTCTTGCCCATGCATTGTATTTTCAGCGGATCGGCCCCTGAAAACCAATTTTCTTGGAAATGAACAGATTTTCCAAATTTCGCTGAATATGTATGCATATTTACATACATACAAAGCAGGGACGTACGTAGGGTGTCAACAAAAACTTTTTGGCGGAAAACGGAAACGGGAACGGAAAATTTTTTGCACATGCCGGAAAACGGAAACGGAAACGGAAATTTTTTTGCACTTGCCGGAAAACGGAAAACGGAAAAATGGAAGGCCGGAAAACGGAAACGGAAACGGAAAAATTTGCTGAAATTATGCCGGAAACGGAAAAAATTTGCTGAAATTTTGCCAGAAACTGAAAAAAATTTGCAGAAATTTGTCCTGAATTAAAAAAATTTGCAGAAATCTCACTAGAAATAGGAAAAATTCACTTCATTGAGAACCTGCATGCATTTTTACCAGTTTGGCTGAAACAGAAAACAGAAAATTGAGCTGGAAAGTGGAAAAAAGTTGGAAAAATAGACAATTGAACCGGAAAACGGAAAAAGGCGGAAAAACTGAAAAAATTTGCCGGAAAAACGGAAACAGAAACGGAAAAAAATTTTAGCAGCCGGGAAACGGAAACAGAAACGGAAAAAAATTTGCCTGCGGAAACGGAAAACGGAAAACGGAAAGTTGACACCCTAGACGTACGCAGGATTTTTGAGCGGGGGGGGGCGGATTGTTTACGGAGCCCGGCGAACGGGGGGGGCGGCGCCCCCCCCCCCTAAAATTTGGCCCTATTGTAAAGGAATGGAGCCTTGGCGCTGGCGCCATTTGTAGGCGCCAGCGCCATGGCAGTATTGGCGTTGGCGCTGGCGCCAACGTATACTCTATTGGTACCGATTTAGACCTATATATAGGACTAAGACCATGTTAGACACTTTTATGATGCTTTTTAAGCTCCTGAAAATACACATCAAACAATGGGATGGGGATTTGCGCGCTTGCGCGCAAAAAATTTTGAAAGTGCGTACAAAATCGCTTTAGAAAAGTGCCATTCCTGGCAAATTTTTATGTCCGGCCCGGGAACGGGGGGGGGCGGCCGCCCCCCCCGCCCCCCCCCCCCCTGCGTACGCCCATGATACAAAGCGGTTCCTGGCGCTGGCGCCAACGCCAATAGCGCCATGGCGTGGCGCCTTTGTATGGCGCTAGCGCCAAAACGCCTTTCCGTCCATATATAGGGAAAAAAATTTAGGGGGGGGGGCTGAGCCCCCCCCGTTCGCCGGCCCCCGTAAACAAGCAGCCCCCCCCGCTCAAAAATCCTGGATACGTCCCTGTATATAGACACAGAATGGCTGTGGAGCCATGGGATAAATAGCATTATAAGTGGTGATCTCTGTCAAAAATATCCATTTTTTGTGGACTTGTTACGTATATCGCCTTTTGTCGAATGTTCGTGACTTCAAGTCAAGTTTTGCATGAAATAGCACTTATATAAGGTTATAATATAAGGTTAATCCATTCACAGTGGTGGATCACACTGTAGAAGTATGTGGGAGCACATTGGCTGGATATTTTATGCTACACTAACATATCACGGCTTATTATGACACAATAGCATGAACAAATGGAAGCTTTCACGCAAAAAAATGCCTTAAAACCAATGAAAACGCTCACAAATGGTAAAGAGTATGTGAAATTGCGCGCTTGCGCGCAAAACAATTGCAAAATACCTAGTACATAGTACAAAAATTTTGGCTGCTGTTTTTTTAAAAAAACGGTTTCGAATTTCGATGCCTGTTTTTTTAAAACAACGTTTTTTAAAAAAAAAACGGTTAAAAAACACGGGCCATCCCTAGTGTCTACGCGTTCTAAGTGACGCGGCGTCAATTGAATTCAAGTGTCAATGGCATTTTTTCGGTGTGTCAAAATCGCTTTTATTCACTTGGATGAATACACATAAAATTCACATGTTGACACTGATTCGATTCAAAAACTTCAATTGATGACTGAAATAAATCAACGCTGCGTCAATTATAGGCCCAATAATTATACGTCAGACGATTAAATGTGGCGATTTTTGACAGGCCCAAACTCCCAATGTTGACCTAGCAATTTAATTTCAAGTATTCAATGTGTGTACAGATTTGTGTTAGCAAATTGTATTCATGTACCTCCTATACGAAAATATGTTGGGCTCTTTACATTTCTTGTCGTTTTGACCCAAGTTGTCATATCACAGGTAAGCACAGTGTTTATAGGATGTCTGCTGCTACTGCTGAGGAAAAGGATGCTTGGATTAAATCATTGGAGTGAGTTGTATCATTTATCATTATTATCATTTTATTTGATGAATTGATTCATTTAGACATTGAATATGGTTTTACTCCAAATAACTTAGGCTTTGAATACTTTTCACTCAGGGGTTTCGAATGGTGGGGGGGTTAGCCCCCCAAACCGCCCAGCTATCTATTTATCCCGGAGGCAAAATTTTGGGCTACAACCTCCTAAACCCGCCCCCCCCCCCCCACATCGTTCAGCTATCTACCTATCTGGAGCGATTTTTGATAAACTATACCCTAATTTTCGCTCAAAATCGCTATTTTTCATACCTTTTTATAGGTTCTCACCTCCAAAATACTACTTTTTGTTCCGATTTAACTATTTTCAAAACTATATGCTCTTGTATACCCATTTTGCGCTATTTTCACCTACTTTTAGCGATTTTTCTCCCTTTTCTTCCTTCTACAGCCTGAAATAGCCTATATATCGAACCACCACAACCCCCTCAAACCCCCCCCCCATCCCAAATTTTTTCCAGCTATCTATCTATCCCAAAACCCGCTCAGCTATCTATCCAACCACTCGGAGGGTCAAAATTCAAGATACCCCTGTTTTCACTATCTCAACGAATTTCTTGAACATTTTTATATTGAATTTTGCTGATGCTTTCGTTTGCCCCAGTCCTCCTCCAATCTATAAATTCCCCCAGGGCTCAGTTCCAATTTTATACAAATACAAACACGTGTGTATTTTTCACAAAGCCAAAATATCTAGGTCCACAATTAATTAAACGTGTTGTCAATTTTTTTTGCATAAACGCAGGGCGAGCATCAGTCACAATCCGTTCTACGATATGCTTCAGGTGCGAAAAAAGCGCGCGCTGAACAAGTGATTTTTTTTGCAGATTGACTTGAAGATTGTCATTATAATATTTGCGCCGAGTTTGATCAATGACGTTTTCATTTGTGTAGAAAACGTTGGGTTATGGGCGAAACGTTATTGGCCCCATGTAGGGCCCCCACACACTGGATGTCAACTGAATTCGTGTCAACTAAATGTCAACTGAATTTAAGTGATACTGTGATTTCAACTTATCTATCTGATAGAGCATAGTTAATTTTACATCATGACACTTCATTTTCATTGTTCCTGTTAAGTGTGATGCTTTTTACAAACTTCTTGTTTTATTCAATTGACACTGAGTTGACGCGAATTTGCGATGTCAACTAGTGTGTGTGGGCCCGTAGTGATGCAAAAAACGCCAGAATCCGCAGCAAAATGGCGCTTTGCGCCAAAAGCGCTATGGTTGTTTTACATCTCTAGTCCCATGAACACTAGTTATCGTCGAAATTTCGGAAACTGATCAATCATATTCGGATGCATTTGAGTTCACTGCACCCCAGCCAATTCCGCTTGTTTTCAACTATTCAAATTGTATATGTTGTAGTGGTGTAACCCATAGTATTGTATAACTGGTAAATCTACTGTGACGTATATTTTTGTCTTTCGATCTGTGCGTTACATCAATTTAAGTTCGCTTGTCACTACTTAAGCCTATATTATCACTTATAGTCGGCGTACATGACACTCTGCCCTCGCACTCATTTATGTCTCACGTTGGAAGCTTGCCAATGACGATAAAGCATGCGATTTATGTGTAAAAATGGAGAAAAAATTCATTGTTGTGAAAAAGTTAACGTATAGCGTTATAACAGAGATGACTTCATGAACTTTTTATGAAAATCGCATGCGTCAAATAGTCGTTGGCACGCTTCCAGCGGGAACCACTCGGGCAGGGTGTAAAGTGACTGGAGTATACCTTGAAACATTGACAAATTCAGGAATTGGTACCCGATACATACGCCGTCCATTTTGTTGTTGTACATAGCATGTATCCGTTGTAACTATTTACGATTGTTATCATGGCTGATGAATTTTTTCCATCACCTCCAATGAATTAGTAAATTCGATCTACCGCAATTGAAAATTGTCTTAAGAATATGTTTATTTAGTCGCATGAGATCTTGCCGGTATGTAACTGTGGCAATTCGTAGAGATTTTATTGTCACAAAATCCACTTTTTATTCGCCCCGATTCAATACAAGTCTGAGCTCACCCAAAAATCTGTGCTTTTTGCCGCACCCCTACCGCACCATCTCTTATCTCACTCTACTCTTACAAAAACTTCCAAATATCAACAATTACAATTCCGTCAACTAAAAACCCAAATCACCATTACCAGTTGACGGAAATGTCCAGCTCAGTGGCAACAAAGCGAAGAATAGTCGCCCGAGAAGCGGCCACATCGGATTTCGAACCCCCGCAGCCAGACGAGTTTGTGTGCAGAATTCTCGCTGGTAGAGGCAACAATTTGCATGAGGTTGAGTTGACCGATGGTTCGAGTACGCTGGCCAGTATGCCCACGAAGGTGGGTTGATTTTTTTGTCTGAAATTGAATGGTTGGGTTGGGGTCCGGCTTCAAACGGGATTGAGTTGTCTGGATCGGAATTGGTATTTAAGATTTTTGGGATCTCAGTCGGGGTTATTTTTTGGAGTTTTCGGGATTTGGATCATATTGTCGGGATTTAGGCCAAAGCTGTGGTATTGAAAATTCTCATTTTACTTGTGTCCTGTGTCAAAATACCCGTGTCCATCACATCACTGTGTTTTTGTAACAATGAAAACTGAACCTGCGTTCCCCCGCTCCACCCACTTCCCATTGCCAACAAGACCGGCTTTTCTAGACTTGAACCACATGTTTACACGCTCCAGCTATCTATCTATTCCGAGGCCAAAATTTTGGCTACTATACTTGAACCCACACAATCGCCCCCCCCCCCAATTTTGCTCCCTTTTTTCTTTTACACCTTGAAAATGTATATAAATATATATTGAACACCCGCGAACCCTCCCCCGCACATCCCCTACTCCCCCGGAATAAATTTAGTCATCTATTTATCCCTTCGAAGGTCGATTTACTATCTATCTACATGAACCACCGGGGGGTCTAAATTGACAAAACCCCTGCTACACCCCCCACATCACATTTGCAGTTCCGTCGCACTGTTTGGGTGAAACGGGGCGATTTTGTTTTGTGCCGCCCCATCGACGAGGGCAACAAAGTCACTGCGGAAATTTCAAGGATTTTGTCGCAAACTGCCGTTGGAGAATTAATGGATAGCATGAAAAGTGAGTGGCCGCAGAGATGGTTATGCGCTGATGAATGTGCTACTGATGGAAGTGAGCAGTATGTGGATCGGGTGCGTTTGATTTTTGAGTGATATTTTTGTCTTTTGGGCTATTTCGATTGGGTTGTTTTTTGGAGATTTTTTTTAATAGGCTTTTTAAAGAAAATTTTTCACAATATTAAAAATGAGGATGTATTGCAGCGAAATATCGAGCTTGTTTTCACATCACATCGTTATCAAATATTCACATAGAATTCGACGGTGTCATCCCTATCCATTTTTTGTTTTGTTGTTGAAGCCTTTACAAAATTACAATCAACCAAACTGACAAACATGTCATTTCAAATTTCTACCATTTTTCACACCCTTAGACCCCGTTTACACGGATTTTTTGTGACGACTCAACAAAAATAAAACGTTCAATAAGTTGAGTAAAAATGTTCCATTTTTATGAGAAAAAGTGGTCAATTATACATCTTACCTATGCGAATATGCATGACAAATTGCACAATCGTGCTTGTACCTCATGAGTTAAAGGCATTTGAAAACTTTTGCAGTTGTCGGACAGTTGTCGGACTGTCTCCGACAGCCAGCGACAATAGCAAACTTTTTTCGAACGTTATAAATCTTGAGCTACAAGCACGAGTCTGCAATTTGGCCTGCATATTCGCTTAGGTAGAAGGTATACTTGACCACTTTTTCTAATGAATATGGAACCTTTTTACTCAACTTATTGAACATTTTATTGTTGTCGAGTCGTCACAAAAATCCGTGTAAACGGGGCCTTATATTTTTAATCCTTAAAACCCAGGACATGCTGCCGCCTTCCGACAGTTCAGACTCTGAAATCGAAAATGAAAACTCGAAAAATGATTCAGTCAATCGATCAAGGCACCAAAGTGACGCTTCACAATCTAGCGATGAAAATTCACAATCTGCAGTTTGCAATCCCAACAGAACCAGGGGCTTGTTTTCGGCTACAAGATAGCACTGCGAGTGATTTTTGTTTGTATTTGTGTTTGATTGTGCCTTTGTGGACTGGAAAGCTGTTTTTGATACTCATTTTGGATTGCGATTTATTTAATTGACGTGTCTGATCAATTTACGCTGCATTTGGGCTCGGAAACTGCGCACTCCTGTTGAACGGTGCGGAATTTCCGGTACCGGACTCGCTTCGGTACACTATATTTTCTCTACTCTCTGGTAGGGTTCAAACGGGATCCCGATCCCGGGTCCCGTGAAATTCCGGGATTTAGCAGTCCCGATCCCGATCCCGAAACTTTTCAAATCCTGATCCCGATCCCGAGAAACTCCAAAGTCCGGGATCCCGATCCCGGAAAAATTACTGGAAATTATCAAAAGTGAAAACACGACGTTTTTGCATGCAAAAATGTGAACGCAAACCCCCAGCGTCCATTTTATGCCACGTTTCTTGCATCCAGCAGTGTTTTTACACCTTTATGAACAATTGTGGATGCCAAAACATTGGCCAAAATCTCTATCCCAAGACCCCAATCCCGATCCCGAAACAATGCCAATCCCGATCCCGTGACCCCAATCCCGGCCAATCCTGATCCCGATCCCGAAATCTCAAAAAAAAACAATCCCGATCCCGATTCCGAAGAAAAGTCAATCCCGTTTGAACCCTACTCTCTGGTAATATTACCATTACGGTCCGGCAATTTTGCCAGCCCCACTTGTAGCGTTCAGTTTTACACAGAAAATGAACACCAAGCATTCTAAATAGCATTCTACATCATTGCACGTTATCCGGGTCCCTTGATCCTTGATCCACTATCATATTATACTGATATTCCACTCGTTTTGCATCACACAGTTTTGCTCATATTTAATTATTTTTGGGTCAGTTTTACGCTTCGTTAAGTTGATTTTGGGTTCATATTCTTGGTAATGTATTTACAATTGTCTGAAACGTAAGTTCACTTGAAGAATGTGACCACGCGCGCTAGTTCACGATCGAATGTTTCCAAACTGATAAATCATGCTTGAACGCATTTGTGTCTACCAGAAGAATTAATTTTCCATCTCCGTCAACTGTAGTTGGCGGACTCATTATTGCGGCAAACTCAGATGCGTTCACCGCTGATCTATCGTAAATATCATCAACTAGGTGTCATACATATTTATCGGCATCAATCTATTCAACCGACACCAACCACGGCTCCAACCAGACTCCTCAAACCTCCCCCCCTCTCCCCCAGACCCCACCTTCCCCCCACAATGAGCGGCGCACTACTTCTCCGCCGGTGCGCCAGCGTGCGGTTGTCCGGGCTGGGGCGCCTGTGCACGTCCGTGCAGGACCCCGGCCAGTTCACCAGCGGCATCGAGCACGCAGACGCCATGAAGCAGTTGGGTGGGTGGGCCGGGGGTGTGTTGATGTCAAGTTTCCAGAGATGATATAGATACCTGTTTTAAGCAGTTGGCCAGAAATGTGTCTGTGGTCTCCGTCAACATTAACTAAATCCAACTAAAATCCAGTCTGTCCAGTTGACATCCGATGTCACTGTCAACGAGTGTATGTAGGGTCATTCTCGCGAGCAGGCAGCTGGTCACCGATGGTATCCAAGACATTTGTTATCTACATAAATCAGTTTCATTTATCAGCCCCATTTATCAGCCCCAAGGACGTTCAAACATTTGTAACTACCGTAAAAACAGGATCTGTACAACGCAGGCGCCAAGAACAAGCTGCCGTGGTCCCAGTACAAGGTGCCCGAATACCACGATGGAAACAAATACACCTACTACGATTTGGAGGTGAGTTCTGATTAGGGTTGGTCGATGTTTTTTTTAAACGTTTTGTTTCCAACCCTAGTTCTGATCGTATTTAATGCCGTATTTCTTCCAATAGAAAGACATGCCTCCAGTAGAAAGGCACCACATGCGTCTGGCTAGACATTAAGGTATAGTGCCAGCTGCAACGTCAATGACGCCATGGCGTGGCCCCTAACAATGGGGCCGCACCATAGCATCATTTCGTTAATTTACTTGATACTCTGCACTCGCACTGATATGTTTCACTTTGGAAACGTGCCAATGATAATCAAAGCATGCGATTTTTGTAAAAATGTGAAAAACTTCATTGGTTTGAATACGTCGACGTATAACGTTATAACGTCAACAGCAATTAAGCTTACAAACTTTTATGGAAATCGCGTGCGCTATTTTACCGTTGGCACGCCGTGAACCACGCGTGCAAGGTGTCGAGTCGCTGGAGTATAGAGATAGGGAATTTGGGCGCTGGTATTCCCCGCTTAGATTTATATTTAACGCGTGCTAACTTTTAGGTTGAATTGACGCCCTTCCGCGGCAAACAACCAGACCCCCGGGTGCCCGATTTTGAGCCGCAGGTGACAGCGACTGCACAGAAGCAGAAAGCGAAGTGACTCGAATTTAGGTGTAGGTTTTATGCGTTTTCGAGATTGGATAAGTATTTATTTGCTGCTCATGTGTATAGATTTCCGATTGTGGGTTGAATGAGTAGTGTATACACCATACATGTTTTCAATATACTGCGCCGACCGCATGCTTTATATGTTTTCTGTCTGAAACACTACATAATGAGGTCATCGTTGTTCAGTAAATATACAAATAAATATCAATAATAATTGAAAATATATTTATAATAAATAAATATAATTTTTCCCGATTGTCGATTTGTAAAATTACTCCGCTATCCGGCTAATTTTGATCTGCTTGGCTGGAGAAATCTAGCCGAAAAGTATATTTATATAAGATAAGCACACCCCCTTCGAAATTAACACACGTATGTTGCCGTTTCTACAAAATGTAGTATGTTCTATCAACTACTAAACGCGATTCGCTATTTAACTTTGTGAACTACAGAAGGCCCAAGAAACTCAGAGAATTCTGAATAAATGCAACACATGCTACCGGCAGTTGAAAACAACAACAACAATTCACGTCTTTAGCCATCGTGAGTTCATTTTCTTCACTCGTTGCATCTTCCCGTCGGGGCTTTGTTCCCGCTTGCGACAGACTTTTACAGCTACTTGTTCAAGGGATTAAAAAATTCAATTGTACAATTACTTGCGTAAATATATCTATATTTGTTTTTTATTTTAGTTTTATTAATATATTTTAGTGTGTCTGTCCCAAGCTGGAATTTCACCCCGTTCTTAACTAGTATTGAAAATGCAAATTAAAATCGAAACAATTAATTGAGCACGTAATTGCGTAATGGGCGGTTTGAGAAGCGTATGAATTCCACGTAAATCGACGAAAAATCGTAAATGAATACATGTTTTAATTTTTGTATCGAAAGAAGTTCACTGGGGAGGGGCACAACCGGGATATGCACCGAAAAATATGCTCGAACATCTAGCTAACTATAGAAATTATCTGAATAAAGATTTTATGTTTGTAAAAAATAAAAGAAACCTATTTTTGTCAGGTGCCTAGGTACCTAGAATAAAGTGGTGAAATTGTTCACCACATCAAAATGCTTCAAAGTGGCAGTAAAAAAAGTTTTACAACACAAGAAAATGGGCTCGTTCAAACAGCACGGGAACTATCAAATGAGTGTCACTTTATACAGTTTTGCCAATTAAACAACTTTTTTTGGTGCAACGACTACTTATGAATTTCTGTGACATTCATTTGCGCACCACTGAATACTTGATTCCGACCCGTGCCTGATTTTTTTAAATATTTCACAGTTCCTTCTTTTTCTTTGACGATTTCTTTGGCTCCGGCACGTCGGGAACCTCGTCGTCTGAAAAAAATAAAAGGTTTTTTATGATAAAATGAAGAAAAAAAATTGTTTGTCTTTAATTTTGTTATACAAATAATCATTGATCGAAGTTGTGTGTTGGATCGCACACCAGGGGGCAGTCCCAGACCCTGTAAAATGTCAAATGTCATGGAAAGTGTCAAAAGTCACGTAAAACCGTATTGCCATTTTGCAGGGCATTTTACGTAACTTGACACTGCATGTCATTTTACAGGCTCTGGGACTGGCACCAGGGACCATTCATAACAGCCGTAGCTAAACTAATAGTGTATTTACGTGGAGCTATTGTGCCTGCGCACCCTAGTTTTCACTCGAAATTTGGAAAACTGAAATATCAGCTTAGAACGCGTTTGAGGTTTATACAATGAGGTGGCCGTCAACTACAGTTGACGGAGATTACAAATGACTCTCATTATGGAAAACTCAAGCACGACCAAAGCTCATTTATGAGTTTTCGAAATTTCGTGTGAAAACTAGTGTGCGTAGGGCCAATAGCCCTACACACACACTGGTTTTCTACCAAACTTTCAATTAAAAAATTGAAAACTCAAATCAAGTTTGAACGCATTTGATATTACGGAATGAGAACATCATCGAACAATGTGGACTGGGAACAAATTGACTAATTCCGATAAGCTCAAACGCGCTCAAAGCTGATGTACCGTATTTCCTCGAATTACCCCCGGGGGTTCATTTTTTCAGAGTGAAAATTTTGAGAGAAAAACGTGAAAAATGCAACAATAACCACCATTTATAAGTTTTTCAGGCAAATGCCTACTATTTACTACGATCCTTAAGAAAATTTGTGACGAAATAAACCCCCTCGAATTACCCCCCCCCACATTTTGCTGGTGAAATAATAAACACCCATGGGGGTATTTCGAGGTAATGCGGTATCTAGATTCAAAACAATCATACTGGTGCAGTGCGTGCTGTTCACTCCAGCCACCCACAGCACACAAATCAGATTCTCCAAGAAATTGTAAATAAATGGGTAAAAATGAAATGCTCAAAGCATCACAGTAATGTTAAAGGCTGTTACAGTTATAGTACTGAGAGCCACAGTAAGTGTTTCAGTAAGGTTTCTTATGGTAGTGATTGAACACAAGAAATTGGTGAGTCTCTTGAAATTGATGAGTAATGAAAATTAGTGATGTAAAAGCGCCATTGCGGTTTTGACGATCTACCATACTTCCTCCGTTGTAAATAGTTCTCACTTCTCAGTACAAAATGCCTGGCGCTGGCGCGGCGCCATTAGATTGGTGTAAATACCTAACTACATTCCCCAGAGAAGGAATCTTTTTGTATGGCCGTACCACCATAGAATGTTAAATGCAACAAAAAATAAAAACGAAAGTCAAATGTTTTTTTATGCTGAGCATTTTAGTGGCAATTGGCAATTTGTGTAGCTACTTTCAGGTGCGTGATAGTGATGTAAACGGTGCAAGATTTTTGGCACCATATTTACTACCTAATGTCGCCACGGCGCTTTTGCATCACTGATCTAGGACTGCCCACAGGATTCACAAAATGATTTTGTTCAAACGTTCTCACTACTCAACTTTATTTACATGATGCCCCTAATTTTATTAGGAAGGCGCCCCCGTAAGTAGGAGCATGATGGACGTTCCAACTAATTAGATAGAAAAATTTTTTGGGAATGCACTACCCACAATTGGAAATTTTATTGAGAAGTTCGAATTTTTAAAATTTCAAGTTAGGCCTCAGAAACGTCATCTGAGACAGAAGTCTGTTTTCCTAATAAAATCCGGGGCCGTATGTACATACCGTATTTCTTCTAATAGAAGAGCGCCGTTCTATTTTTTCGTCAACTTTTTACCTGCCGTTCTATTGGAGGCTGCCGTTCTATTTTTTCACCAATCTTTTTCACACATTTTTTCATTTTAACAAGGTATTTTTAATGAAACACCAGCAACATATTAACATCAGATCATCAACTCAAACCAAACCAAATGTGAAAACAACCACTGAAGCGTATATCTGAACACCTTGGACGCTCTCACCGCAAATTTTTCAAATATTTTTGTGTTTAAGCACTCTTCCGATGTAATTTGTACCTGCCGTTCTATTGAAGGTGCCATTCTATTGGAGGCTTTCGTTATATTGTTTTCGTGGGTGTAAAAAAGTGCCAAAACCTGCCGTACTATTGGAGGTGCCGTTCTATTGGAGGTATGCCATTCTATAAGAAGATATACGGTAAATCAAAACTGCTTTGTCTAACCCTTCAACATGATAAATAGTTTGTCATTTAAAAATTCATCACAATCAATAATGGCAAGTGTGTAATATGTGTGAAAATATTTTTACCTGCTTTCAACCATATCAAGTTAAGATCACTTTACAGGCTTTTTACACTTCTCTTCACGGGCAGGGTATTTTTACTAATGTGTAGAGTACCCTGCTATTAATGTGACAAATTTCAGATATAATAGGTTCCTTGTTAAGGCCTTCTGTAAAGATTTCCAAATCACTCACGGACAGCAAGAGATATGCCCTTCAAACAAATCGCTGTGTACTTGAAACCCCACCCGAAATTTGTTACTTGCCAGTGTGAGAGATTGACTCCAGGTGCCAGACCCCCTAAAATGTCAAATGTCATGCAAAGTATCAAAAGTCATGTAAAATTCCCTGTAAAATGGCAGACTCGTTTTACACTTTACAGGTCATTTCACAGGTCGGGGAAATCTCCATCAAAATCTGACATTATTATTTCTCATCCATTCTTGCACCGACTGCGGCAGTCTGGCTCTCAACAAATCTCTCCAATCGTCCAAAACTGGGCAAATATAAAATCCCAGTGTAATTCTCATGGCGCGCAAAAGTGCGATTAAAAGCGCGCTGATGAGGTATAAAATTATCGGGTTCGTGACCAGGGAGGAAAATTAATTGGCTCGAAACGTTTTTCGGGGGACCTGGTCCATTCTGTCGGAATTTAAGTTGTCGGATATAATATCGGTCATAGGCCAGTCCCGCCCTCGGTTAAGTGTCATGAAAAATGTAAAAAAATCTGTAAATTGCTAGGTAAAATTATCCCAGTCATTTCACATTTTACTTGACACTTGACAAATGTGCCTGACCTTTACATTTTACATGACATCTTATGGGGGGCGAAACTGGCCCCTGATTGGCAGCTTGCCAGCAAATGCAATTTAGTTAACTCAGACCAAGCCCCCAGAAAGAACGCAGCGGGCCAATTAAATCTCGCTCCAGGTGGTACTCTATCCAATTGCACTGGTCGAGCGCCTTGCGCCTGCACCTCCTCGGATGGTGCGATCGTCGATTCCACGGGATTTTGTCGATATCCTTATCGATCGATCGATCCTTGTCGACATTGGCTATTTTATCCGCAGTGCGTCGCAATTTCTCCTGTCGCTGGATAGCGGTGCGGCTGCGGTGCGCCATTCGGGCGGCGGTCACCGCTTCCATGGCGATGTTGTAGAAGCTGAACGAACTGGTCGTGTTGGCAGCTTGCCAATTGGATACCTAGTGCCTATTCCGCACTTTGACTATTTGCCTCTCGAGTGACGGATTTACATATGGTTATTAAAACACTAGTATTTTTGGAAAGCGTGAGCGTAAGCGTAGATACACCTTCCAAATTTGGAGTTTTTATACTAAAGCGTAAGGTATTTTTAAAATAAGCCAAAGCTTAAGCGTAAATTTAAATATCCAAACACCCGGGTATTTTGGGTGAGCGTAAATACGCTTTTGCAACTCTGCTAAATATACTTTACTCGTGTACCGATTATGCGAAAATTTTGTCACTTTAAATGGCACTTGACAAAGTGCGGGATTGACCCCTGAATGGCATCATTCACTTTGGCATCCATTGGTTTATCCTGTGCCACCTTGGCACCAGCTTTAACCCATTGCCCTTTTGTCCTTTTGCCTGCGATTTTACCCTAAATAAGGCGCACTGTAGGGCGCTGATGTCGGGCGTGCTGGGCTGCAAATGTCGGGCATTTTTAAATTTTCACAACACCGCAAATAGTCATGAGAAAATAAGGAGGTGCACACTGGATAGGAATGCATTATTTTTAGACAATCTCAATTTTGATTGTCAAATGTTTAATGCGTAACAAGCAGAAGAATGGAGAAATCATGCACGTGAATAGAGAGAAGCATTTTGCAACACAGCACACCCGCAGGCGATTCAATTGAAATTCCTATTTTTAAATGCATTAAAATTCTTCATTGGTATTGAATTTATCAAATATTCACAATCTACTAAGTCGGGTTACTTTTCGTCAAATTTGTCTTTTAATTTAATTTTCATCTTGATTATCATCAGTATTTGCTTGAATTGTTCCCCCATGAATAACCCCCCTCGAATAATCCCCCCCTGTAAAACGAGTGAGGAAATAATAATCCCCGCCTCGAATAATTCCCCCTTAAGAGATTTGATTATTTTGTTGTGCCCAATTTTTACAAAAATGCGTCAACTTCCCGCCGCGTCAACTCAATAGTCTGTATATGCAAACAATAATATACCTATAGCAGTCAAATACAGTCCCAAAACCAGTCCCCATATTTATGCAACCAGCGAAGTTGACAAACCTGCGTCGATATCGATAGTGCCATCGAGAATTTGATCGATCCACGCCTGAAGAACTTCCTCATTTTCGTCCTCGTATTTTTCAGGTTCGTCCAGATTTAGCTGGTCCATGTCAAACCAAAGGCTGTCTTTCTGCGTGATTAAATGGTTTTTTGATGATTTGTTGAGTTGACAAGTGAGATTTAATCGTGATCTTTTACCTGGGATTTGACCGGGTTTACCTAAGTTTTAATTGAACTGTCCTTAAACAAGGATCGCCAGACTAAATAGGCTATGGCCCGAAAATTGCGAGCGTTTCGCGTTTTACTCAATTTCCGAAATCTCAACCGTAAACCAGTGCCTACAGCCACTGCCACAATAGTCACCCAAAAATACACGCTAGTTGACAACGACAGCAAATGTCAACTGTCAATTCAAAGCTTGCTATTGCATTCGAACGTCGTCCGTCTGCCCGCTTTAAAGCAAGCTTTGAATTGGGATCGCAACCATGTAACGATGGCAAACCCTCTCGAAAAAAGTATTTAAATTTTTCCAAAATGACTTTTCGAATTTTTTCCAGGAATAGTTTTCGAATTTTCAAATTTTCGAATCTTTTTTATTACTTTTCGAATTTTCGAATCTTTTTGCTTCAAATTATTATATTTTCGAATTTTTGGTCTGACTTTTCGAACGTTTTACAGCCTTACCGCTGTTACCGCATAAGTATTTTGCGTTTGCTGCTACAAAAAATACATGTGAATATAATATTTTTAGTTAAGGCTCTGCATTTTTACTCATTTTCAACAAAAATCACGAAAAAAATTCGAAAATTCGTAACGTTTTCGAATTTTCGAATCTTTTGAAAAAAATCGATTTTGATGTATTTTTTTCACTGCGTGATTAAAAATTCGAAAAGTCCTAAAAGATTCGAAAATTCGAAAACGTTTTCGAATCTTTTTTTGGCCATCGTTACAACCAGGACATTTGTTGTCGTTATCAACTAGTGTGTGTAGAGCCAATTGGCACTTATCCCGATATTTCTCCACCCCCGTCAACTCACTTCAGAAATGTCAACCAGTCCCAACTGCGGGCCTCCCTCAATATCGATGCCGAACATGTCCTCCCAGGTGTCTACCATCAGCGCAAACTCGTCGGGGTCGATCAGCACTATTTTCAGGGTGCCCACGTGCTCGGTGTTTTCTGGGGGGGGGGGGGGGGTTTGAGGGTTTGAGGGTTTTAAATATCTAGTCCGATCGACTTTTGCGATCTACGGATGCTTTGCAGGAATATTTACCGTAATCCATCTGAATAATGAGATAAAATGTCAAAAACATTTTTACATCACGTGATGTTGGTCGGTTTCACTTTGTGTTTATTTGGCGCAAAATTAATGTATTTTTTGCAACGTGACCCAATTCATCAAATTATGGTAACATTCCATTCAAAACATGCCGTCCAAATGTACTGTAAAAATCGTGTAAAAATGGAAGGGATAAAGTGGGTGGATAAATGTGATTGGGTGGGGTTTGGTGGAAAACATTCCTCATGGCTATCTACGTATATTAGGTCTGGGAAATGATGGATTATGTGCCCACACACACTTTTTTACCAACATGAAATGCTCGACTATTTTAGCAAACTGTTTGCACAAAACAGTACGAAACATTCTACAACTGTGTACAGTGTTTCGTACTGTTTTGTCAGAGCAGTTTACCAAACTGGTCGAGCATTTCGTGTTGGTAAACTAGTGTGTGTGGGCCCAATAAAACCAATAGGCGAGCGATTGTGGGAGTCGGCAATTCTCGAAAAATCACCCTTGAATAATTCACCCTGGATTCCCCAATAAAACCCACAACGGGTAACTTCCACATTTGGCAGTTTTTCGAGAATTTGCTGTATCCAGGTTGGTAATTTTTTAGGACGGAAAATATCTACGGTATTTTGGTCGTGCAATATTACAGATCAATTTGAATTCATATCGCTCAAGAAATTGGGAAATAACAGAGTGTCACTGCTGGTGCCGATTCCGCAAGTAAACAAGTAACAAGAAATTGAAGGAAAACGGACCTTGAGTGACAGTTAAGTTACCACTTTTCAATGTTCTAAATAGTCACTTGTCCACTTTAAGGGTTGGCTCCAACGTAATTTAGGGCGGTGCATGGGAGGAAAATGTAGCGTGCGACATTTATGTGCAAATTACCAGCTTTTTTGATAGAAGAAACACGGTATTCGTCTAGCTCTGAAAAAGGAGTCTTATTGAAATAAATAATAAATGCATGCATCTGAAACCAGATTCAATCAAATCCGAAAAGCGCACGTAAGGTGCCAGGCCAGACGCGAGCAAACGCTGCCAAACTTTCATTTTCAAACACATTTTTCAATTTTTCAAAAATTTGACTATAAAGCAATTGAGCTTTCACTCGCGCATCGGGCGCCTTACCCGCGCCTTAACGACCCTACGCACACTAAACAGTTGACAACAAAAACTTCCAATGCTGAAAATTCTGTTTCAAACACATTTAAGCTTACTGAAATGAGGAGCCAGTCAACTAAACACCTTCCCGGACAAGTTCACCACCCATTTTTTTATTTCACTTCGGTTGTAATATCTCGGTCTATGGGGGTGTTATAGAGCTGAAACTTTGAATATATAAAGTTGTGACACCCCCCTACTCTGCTTCAATGGGGGGAGATGGGGCGACTCACTGCAGGGTGAGTTGCCCTATATACAACAATTTTTTTGGCTATTTTGGTGTCCCAAACAAGTTCACCACCCACTTGATTAACTACACTTCTAGGGTTGTATCTCCAGTTGTGAGGTTGGTATAAAGCTGAAATTTGGGGGATGTCTTGCAAACAACCCCCTCTCACAATACACTAGTGGGCGGCCGGCGACGACCCACTACAGCATGGATCGCCGCATATAAAGTTGTTCATTTTTTTAACAACCCAAGTCTCACAAACAAATTTGCCACCCAACTGCATTATAAAGAAAATGTTGTGAGAACATACCTGATATAAAATTGAGTCAAATTTGAACCCTAGTTCTGCTCATGAAAATTTTTTCAGTAGGGCACCCACCCCATCCCATAAACAGCAGACTGAAAATTTCACTTTAAACCATTTTTTTGTTTCACACTTAAAAAGTTGGTTTACAAAGTTCACTAGGGAAGGGTCCAAGGTTCAAAGTTACGAAAACAACATGACCTCTAAAATGCCTCCATAAGGAAATTCATTTGGGGTGAATATAACAACGTCATAATCACATAATCACAGGAACAAAATTTGAGAAAATTTTCACTTTTTCATTCACCCCAAATAAATTTCCTTATGCAGGCATTTTAGAGGTCATGTTGTTTACGTAACTTTCAACCTTGGACCCTTCCCTAGTGAACTTTGTAAACCAACTTTTTAAGTGTGAAACAAAAAATTGGTATAAAGTGAAATTTTCCATCTGCTGTTTATGGGACGGGTGGGTGCCCTACTGAAAAATATATAATGAGCAGAACTAGGGTTCAAATTTGACTCATTTTTATGTCAGGTATGTTCTCACAACATTTTTTTATAATGCAGTTGGGTGGCGAATGTGTTTGTGAGACATGGGTTGTTTTTAAAAAATGAACAACTTTATATGAGGCGACCCATGCTGTAGTGGGTCGTCGCCGGCCGCCCACTAGTGTGTTGTGAGAGGGGGTTGTTTGCAAGACATCCCCCAAATTTCAGCTGTCTATCGCTTTCAAGTTTCACAGCTGGAGATATGGCCCGTGTAGTTTAGCCAATCAAGTGGGTGGTGAACTTGTTTGGGACACCGAAAGAGCCACAAAAAATGTTTGCATATAGGGCGACCCACCCTGTAGTGAGTCGCCGCACCTTCCCCCATTGATACGGGGTAGTGGGGTGTTAAGACTATATACCCACCAAATATTAGCTTTGTACCACTCCCATAGCCAGAGATATTGCATCTGAAGTGAAATAAAAAAATGGGTGGTGAACTTGTCCGGGAAGGTGTTTACTTTTGTCGGATATCAAAAATAGTCCATAATGGTAAACTCAGACATGTTCAAACTGATTTATCTGTTTTAAAGTTTCACTTATCAACCACCTAGTGTGCACAGACCCAAATTCTAATCCAATTACAAGTAAATCTCAATCCAACGCGCTCACCCTCGACGAGCTCCTCGAGCAGGTCGAGCACGGCTTCACCCTCGTCAGTCTCCTCGTCGACGAAGGCGATTATCATGTGGTGGTCCTCGTCCGTGTCGCGCCACACGTCGAAATAGTTCTCCTGTGGGTGTTTTTTGTATTTATTTAGGTATGTGGATGAAAATTTGAATGGCTTAAAATGGGGAGGGTATTTTTAACGGGGCTTGGCAGTGCGAGTGAAGTTCATCTAAACTTACCTACCTATTTACTTAGTTTTTTGATGCTGATTGATGTTTTCTGCCGTTTATCATCGAATAATTCCACTCGAATAATTCCCCTCGAAAACTCCCCCTCCTAGAACAACTCCCCCTGTTAGGTAAGTGGGAAAAAATAACCTCCATTCATAGGAAAGATGTCCCATGTATGAATTTCATGTTTGAACATTATGTATGAATTCTGCAAAATATATGTACCGTATTTCCTCGAAATACCCCCCCCCCCCCCTCGAAATACCCCCCCCCCCTCGTTTGACCCCCCCCCCCTCTCGAGACCACTATGAAACAATCACCCCCCCCTCGAAATACCCCCCCAAATTGAGTGTAAAGAGAACGTACATCACAAATATGGCAGTTTCTGTTCTGCGTAGTGCAGAACACACGTTAAAACAATGTCGGAATCACGTTAGAACAGTGTACATACCATCTACATACTAATATTAGTCTACAGAACCTTATAAATGGCGGTTTTTGTTGCATTTTTCGACGTCTGCGTACGTTTCAGACGACAATTTCGTACTTGGTTTTCAAAAATTTTCGCGTGAAATAATAACCCCCCCTCGAAATACCCCCCCCCCTCGTTTGACCCCCCCCCCCCTCTCGGGACCACTATGAAACAATCACCCCCCGGGTGGTATTTCGAGGAAATACGGTAGATATTCTGCAGTATTATATCTGCAGTCGGTGCCAACTAATATTGATTTTATTGCTTCAATTGTGGAATTTGTGTTCCAACTTATGTTTTATGGAACTTATTTGATCCCATTTACACAGTAAATTGATCACGCATTTGTGGTCATTGACCACCACTACTCACCTCGAATACCCCTCCCCGCCTTGAAAAGCTCCCCAGTCTAAAAGTCTGATAAAAATAACTCCCTGGGGGCTTATTCGATGATATAGGGTATAAATACCAGTGGAGAAGTGCTTTCGGGTATTACACCTTCATTTCAACACCCCCTTCCAAACATCTAAACCCCCTCAATCTCTCCCCCCCCCCACCCACCTGCGTCAACTTCTCCTTCAAGGGCTCCTTGTTGTCCTCGACCCAGTCCTCCAACTCGTCCTCCTCATCGGTGTCCACTGGGGCCCAGATCGGCTCGTCCTCGTACGGCCGGTACATGACCACGTCGCCCACCCGACGCAGACCCAGTTTGCGAGCCCACTGAGGGGGGGGGGGGGGAGTTGACGGGTGAGTTGACGGGTTTGTGTGAGGGACTGGATGAGTGTCAACTGGAAATTCAGCTGGCGTCATTCCAACACTAATATAGTGCGCTAATTTTTGTTGACACTGGGGGCAGTCCCAGACCTGGTGAAGTGTAAAGTAAAAGTGTCAAATTCATGTAAAGTGTCAATCAAAACAAAAAAGAATTTTATTACTGAACTTTGCATGAGAATTGACACTTTGCATGACATTTGACATGACATTTGACACTTGACTTTACTACACTGTACAGAGTCTGGAATTGTCATCAACCTAATCACGCACGCTCTCAAATGTACTTTATGTTCTGCTAGAAGTAACTAGTCTTGATTGAAACTTTTGCCGTGGATTTGACATTGACGTTCGGATAGTTTCGACAGTATTATAGCACAAATAAAACGATTCTCAAAATACGTAGTCGAAAAACAATTAAATAAAACGA
>OZ038454.1:23096406-23147461 GCA_964036195.1 Sphaerolaimus hirsutus | reverse complement strand
TGACATTTAGTTGACACGAATTCAGTTGACATCCAGTGTGTGGGGGCCCATTGGCCCTGCGCACAATGGTTTTCACACGAAATTGCGAAAACTCATAAATGAGCTGTGAACGTGTTTGAGTTTTCCACAATGGGTCATTTTTAATTACTGTCAACTGTAGTTGACAGCCACCTCAATGTAGAAAACTCAAATGCGTTCTAAGCTGATTTGTGAGTTTTCGAAATTTGTGTGATAACTAGTGTGCGCAGGCACAATAATGGATACGGCCCAGGCTACGTATTTAGCAAAAATTAACAACAAAAACAGTTGTGCACTCATTTCACGATCTTGATTTCGGTAAATTTCACATAACAAACTATAAAACAAGTGCGAGTGCTAAATCAATACTTTGAGCATTTCAGTTAATATCACATCTGTCTGATTAGAGATGTCACTTGCAGAAAATTGGCGATATAAAAACGGCACCTTTCAACATCACACCGTCTAAGTGAAATTTCCATTAAAATAACTCGAATTAAAAAGGCAGCTGCCTACATAAAACGCGTAAAATAACACAGAAACACAGGAACATTTACCCGCATAAATCCTCACAACTGTTCATTGTGCTGATGTTAAATTTTGGGTTTCGCTAAATACATAATTCTGAAAAGGCCAGCATTCGATAAATGTTTTGTCGGGCAAAAGTAAAAAAAAATTTTGCATTTGCCGCACTTGATTGAAAAAAACAACAAATCAATTCACTGGGCGTCGGGAAATCAAAGGTGATAAAAGTTGGATCGAATCAACAGCAAAAATGCTTAAATTATATGGCACGACATAGCGAAACGGTCAAATTTACGGGCACCCGGAACACAGGGGCCAATTTCACATTGTCGCACGATGATACAAGTGTCAGGAACGGAAAAAGTGACTAATGACAATGTGACAAAAGTGACTTATGCGCCAACTTGAGAAATCTTCCCGCGCAGAACTCATCAGGTAACCCATCCCTTCGGATCGGTACATCCTTGTGATTTATAACGGGAAGTTTAGTCTGTGATGGCGCCACCTTAACGTTACTTTCACATTTTTGTCCAAAGAAATGTTATAAAAAGGCGGAGTACAAACGCCTGCTCAGAAATAACTTCCCGCTGCTGTTTTGGATTCATGCACAAGCGAAGTTTCGGATCGCCGACATTATGTGAACTTGGCATTTTTCCAATAAAGTCTAATTTTATATTTGGATACGACTACATAATGTACGAACGAGAGTAAAAGATACAAAATTACCGTCCGAGTAACTGATAATGTCCGCGGAATGTGATAAAGCGACCGGATATGGTCGCTCACGGGCGCCGGTTCACCATCGTCAACGGCGGTATACAAACGGGATATCCAAACGGCTTTTGGACAGGTGCCAAGTTCACATAACGTCGGGATCCCCGAAGTTTGTATGAAGAATATGTATCCAAATTTTATTTTTACAAAAAAGAAAAGATTTTTTTACGGATCTCGTCCGTTCCGGTCACCTTTGCGAATGAAAAAATGGCCGCATTTAATACAGCAGGTGAGATATCTTCTACCTTTAATTGATAGGAAACATTTACTAGGTTTTGATGATTTCAAATCGCTTTCAGACCTGACGGATGAGGAAAAGAATGTGCTGTTGAAAATTTGCAAACGCAAAGAGGAACTTCTATCTGAAATTGAGGTTTGTTGCTGTAAGTTGAGAAAGTCGATGAAGTTTACAATACACTACGGCACAGAATAGTTGAGGCTTTTCATCATAGAGAAGCGGGGACTGCGGTTACATCACACTTTTGATGCTTCAATTTTGTGCCATGCCCAATTTTGGTGCTGTTCGATAGTTCGTTGCAGGGGTCTCGAATGGGGGGGGGTTTACCTCCCCCCAAACCGACCAGCTATCTATCTATCCCGGAGGCAAAATTTTGGGCTACTACCGCCTAAACCCCCCCCCCCCCAATTCGCCCAGCTATCTACGTATCTGGAGCGATTTTTCGGAACCTATACCCCAATTTTCGCTCAAAATCGCTATTTTTCATACCTATATATAGATTTTCACCTCCAAAATCACTAGTTCATGCGTCTAAGTGCCTATTTTGAGCTATTTTAAGTGCTATATGCTCTTGTATACTCATTTTGAGCTATTTTACACATACTTTTAGCGATTTTTCTCCCTTTTCCTCCTTCTATGGCCCGAAAAAGCCTATATATCGAACCACCACAACCCCCCCCCCCCAACCCCCCCTAGGGTGGCAGGCGGTACGGCCTTGCGGTAAACCGTACGGTACGGTAAAATTTCCATTTTGCGGTAAACGGTATGGTACGGTAAATCTTCAATTTTGCGGTAAACGGTACGGTACGGTAAATCTGAAAAGTGCGGTACGCGGTACGGTACGGTAAATTTCCGATTGTCAAATATGTATCAATGCCGGACTACAGACAACTTTTACTTCATAAATTGACACCAAATTCAATGCCACAATTTGATAAATGGACTTAAGAACACAAAAACAGTATGATGCCATCAATTCCATTACCCACAATGTAGGGGCTCAATATTAGGTTTATTCAAGGTGGAGATGGAACAAAAGGAAAAAATATTGCTAAAAGTGGTGAAAAATTGCTCAAAGTATGTGAAATTTACACTTTAAGAGCGTGTTGAAGCACATGGCTTGATTTTATAAACACATTATACTAATGTAAATCATGACTTATATCAATGAAATGAAAGGGCTTCAAATCAGGAAAACAGTGTAGTGAAATTTGCGCGCTTGCGCGCAAAAAATTCAAAACACCACATTTATTGTCATCAATAAATTGGCATATTTAAGGTCAATCTGAGTCAAATTTACCGCATTTTCTGCGGTAAATGAGTGCGGTACACGGTACGGTACGGTAATTTTTGGAAAATGCGGTACGCGGTACGGTACGGTAAATTTTTAAAAGTGCGGTAAACGGTACGGTACAGTAAATTTCCCAAAAATGCGGTACGGTACGGTAAATTCTGCCACCCTACCCCCCAGAAAATTTTTTCAGCTATCTATCTCTCCGGAGGAGCGCTTTGCTATCGATCCAACCACTCGGAGGGTCAAAATTAAAGATACCCCTGGTTCGTTGTCGCTACTTATTCACCCTGAGAACTCCGCCTACCGCCTTTGGCTTGGGAAACTTTTTGTTCTGTCTGTTTCTAGCGTAGTCTGTCTTGGAATGGTTTACGAGGAGTACTTCATTCCACTTATAATTGCCCTGTCGAGTTTGGTATTGGTTTGGGGGAGGGGGTGGGGCAGGCGTCTCCTAGGGGGGGGGGGGCTGGGAGGGGGGCTTCTTTAAGAAGGCATCCATTATACATGGCAAATCTGTCCAATTGACTGACACTCAATAACTCACTCAATAATAGTTTTGGGCTGATGCACTCGTTTACTGCTTTTACATTACTTTTATACCTTCACCTCGGGGCTGGCACAAATTTTCGCACCTTCACGTTTTCAGCAAATCCGTGCCGAACTCTCGCAAGTCAATCGAGAAATCGAAGCCTTGGACATCGTTGACGATGAGTGAGTATTTACCTTTAAAAAACTGTCGCCCATTCTGCGCAAATATTATAGACAGGCGACAATTCTTTTTGTCACACTTTTTCTCTTTACAGCAAAGGCAATCCGAGGCTTAAAGCGCATTCAATCGGTCGCAAAAAGTTCAATATGGACCCACGGAAAGGCATAGCTTATTTGGTTGAACACGATCTGCTACAACACACTCCTGAGGCAGTTGCCGAATTTCTGCACAAAGGAGAAGGTATTTTTCGTGCATTTATGCCTACAAACACCAGTTGACTCGCCGTCAATTGATATTATTTGTCAATTGAAAGTGTTCAAAAATCAAAAGTTCAAAATTTGTGGTATAAACATGATCTCATTCAAATCAGTTATAAAATTTGAATTTTGAAAATTAAAATATCACTGATACTTGATTTTGACACATTTTCAATTGCATATTTAATTCACGACTGGCTTGAATTGATGCCGCGTTAATCAATCTCTGCGGTTGAAATTTCAATCTGTAATTATACAGGATTGAGCAAATCGGCTGTGGGTGAATACCTGGGAGAGAAAGATGATTTTAATTTGGCAACGATGCACGCATTTGTGGAACTGCACGATTTCTCAGATTTGATATTGGTACAAGCGCTCAGGTAAAATGGTGGCTTTTTTGAGTTATGCATTTGAGTTATGACAGATTTTAGGAGTTTTATTACTGCTATTCATCTTCCACGTAGAGTAGAATCTGTGTATAATCTATTGATCTCACACTGCCAGAAAATGCGCCATATATCCTATCAATAATTAACACAAATTTTCCTTATATTGTTTTCACTGTTGGAAAGCAGAAAATTAACCACATCAATTCATTATTCACCAAATTATGGTGCCATTAGCGCACCGCACACTGAAATTTTGCGTTCAGCGTTCGAACGTTTTTGCACGCTGAACTACAAACGCTGAAATCCAAATCTAAAGAACACTAAGTTTATGAAGCGTTAAAAGATCGGCTCGCATGTAAATTGCGTGAAATATTGTGAATTCCGAACTTTTTATGCTTCAAAAAGTTGTGTTCTTTGGATTTTGATTTCAACGTTTGTGGTTCAGCGTGCAAAAACGTTCGGACGCTGAACTCAAAATTTGTGTGCGGTGCGGCATACTGTGTAAATCGTCCGGTAAACTGAAAGTAATAACTCCTATATTTGCAGACAATTCCTATGGAGCTTTCGGCTGCCCGGAGAAGCGCAGAAAATCGACAGAATGATGGAGGCATTCGCCAAGAGATACTGCGGCTGCAACCCCGGCGTATTTACTTCATTAGGTTGGTACAACTTTGAGTTTGGCAGCTTCTTATAATGTCGATAAAAACGCTTTTTTGATAGGAAAGATAAACAACTGAATTTACATACCAGGGACGTATCCAGGATTTTTGAGCGGGGGGGGGCTGTTTGTTTACGGAGGCCGGGAACGGGGGGGCGGGCTCAGCCCCCCCCCCTAAATTTATACCTACAGAGGGGTGGAATGGCGTCATGGCGCTGGCGCCATTAGTAGGCGCCATTGGAGTTGGCGCCAGCACCATGGAACGCTGTATATGTATGTAAATATACATACAAATACAGCAAAAAGCACACCGTTGAGTATATTTATAACAATTTGCGGCCCCCGGGAGCAAATCTGATGAAAATACCTGATGTCTGGTGAAAAATGTGCGCTTGCGCGCAAAATTTTTTACACTGACGTTGAAAAAGTCGCATTTTCCGTTCACTTTTTGGTCTCACTCGGGAAGGTGAACCCCCCCCCCCCCCCCTAAATTTTTTCCCTATATAGGGACGAAAAGGCATTTTGGCGCTAGCGCCATGCAAAGGCGCCACGCCTTGGCGCTATTGGCGTTGGCGCCGCCCCCCCCCCCTGGATACGGCCCTGTTGCATACCATCGCTCCCAGGAGGACTTTTAAAGCAGGATGTAATTTTTCAAATCAAATGGAAGGTCGTATATTGCAAATAGTGCGACCCGGCGTGTTCTCTGAAAGTATATTTTTGCAATACCCATCGTAAACATTGTCAAAACTACTGTAGTCATGTGACACTGGTGCCGCAGAATATAAATAATTTTTTCGCTGCAATTGTAGTCGTTCTCCTCTAAAAACGGCTTAAAAAGCTTCAACCATCCCTATTTGGCACACTTCCAATAATAACGAACTTATCCACACTCTCAGACACCTGCTACGTGTTGTCATTCGCCATAATAATGTTGAACACGTCGTTGCACAACCCCTGCGTCAAGGACAAGCCCATGTTGGAGCAGTTCATCAAAATGAATCGAGGCATCAATGAGGGTGCTGATTTGCCCGAACAGTTGCTGGCGGTGGGTTCGATTTTTTGTTTTTTTTTGCGTGAATTTTTTGGGCATGGGTTGGGAACATTTTTTGCGACCGGTTCAATCTTTTTGCAGTTTACATTATTTAAAATCAATAATAGGTTCAAAGTAGCTACCGACGTTTATAACTACTATGTAACCCAAAAAAGTCATTTTAACGGTGAAAATGGACAATACATACATTTTAATAATTTTAAATGAAAATAAGGGTAAAATCGCTCAAAATTTGCTTCAGATAAATAAGATATTTTTGCTTCCTTTCAATATCAATTCGCTTCTGCGATTGTATCAACTGCATTTTTTATCACTTTCAGAGCCTGTACGAAAACATCAGAACAGAGCCATTCAAGATACCCGAAGATGACGGGAATGATCTTATGCACACATTTTTCAACCCGGACAGAGAGGGCTGGCTGTGGAAACAAGGTGGGAGGATTTTTTTTTAATTAGCTGCTATTTCGGGATGTTTTGCGAAAACAGTATTTTTTCGAACATTTCCTTTAATTTGTTGTTAGCGACGGAAGAGTGCATTTGGCACCATCAGTTTGCATTACCGAAACATTTTTCATATAAATTGCATGGCGCTTTTTATTCTACTCATAGTGCAGCACATCTAGCAGTGGCGCAAAAATGGCTGGCGCCCTTTTTATAATCATTACACTCCTTTTTCTGGAGCTTTTCCATCGCTACTTGTGCCTTCTTTACTTTCATCATGTTCACTTTACAGGTGCAAATGCGCTGAGTGAGTTTCTGTTTTCTGCTACTCTCTGCCACTTGATAATTCTTCTATCTGTCTTTCTTCGTGTCTGTGTTTCTTTTCATTGTTCCAGTGCATTTCCGAATGTCTTCTGAATTTTCCGATATTTAGAGGTGTTCACACGGATTTGACGTGCGTTTACACACAATGATGCGTAAATTGAAAAATCTATGAAGGTAAAAAAAAATATAAAAGTAAAAATACGTTGTTCCCCATGCCCAAAATAGCTGATACGTTTATTGCACAACGACAACTTTTGTAAATTCCATTAAAAAACGTTCAACCTATGCTTTGTCGTCACATCAAATCCATGTGAACGCCTCCTTACTGTCTTTTATTCCCGGTGATTTTGGGTTTTTTTGTGCCTATGTATTGCCAAAGCGATTTACCGTTCTGCTTTTAGAGTGTTTTTAGGTGTTGGATTGTAGAGCATTCACAATTCACATTTTTGGTGACATCTTGGTAAAAATGACGATTGTCTGTCTCAGGTGGTCGCTACAAATCGTGGAAACGAAGGTGGTTCATTCTAAATGACAACTGCCTTTATTACTTCGAATTCACAACGGTTTGTTTCTTTTTCGCATTTTTGGCACTGTTCCAACATTGTTTCAATTTACATTTCACAGGACAAAGAGCCTCGGGGGATAATTCCACTTGAAAATGTCAAAGTGCGCGAGTGCGCGTCCAATGTGGTAAACAGACAGAATGCATTCGAAATCTATGCTACAAATGGCGATATAATCAAAGCTTGTAAAACTGATGCTGATGGGAAAGTGGTTGAAGGTTATTTGGAACTTTATTTTATCAGCTTTACTTGATGTTTTCCGGTAGCCTGATGATTTGTATCTGAAATGTGCCTACGAGGGATGGCCAAAAACGTTTTTTTAACGACCCTGTTTGTTTTTTAAAAAACAACGTTTTAAAAAAAAATTTAAAACGGTTTTAAAAGCTCCCAGATATGGTTATGGGTCAACATATACAGGTATATCAAACAATTGCCAGTACTTTGTGATGCTACATATAGACACAGAATGGCTGTGGAGCCATGGGATAGCATTATAAGTGGTGATTTTTGTCAAAAATATCCATTTTTTGTCGACTTGTTATGTATATCACCTTTTGTCGAATGTTCGTGACTTCAAGTCAAGTTTTGCATGAAATACCACTTATATAAGGTTGTAATATAAGGATAATCCATTGACAGTGATGGATCACACTGTAGTAGAAGTATGTGGGAGCACATTGGCTGGATATTGTATGCTACACTAACATATCACGGCTTATTATGACACAATAGCATGAACAGATGGAAGCTTTCACACTAAAAATGCCTCAAAACCAATGAAAACAATCACAAATGGTAAAGTGTATGTGAAATTGCGCGCTTGCGCGCAAAAAAATTGCAAAATACCTAGTACATAGTACAAAAATTTTTGGCTGCTGTTTAAAAAAAAATGGTTTCGATGTCTCTGTTTTTTTTTAAACAACGTTTTTTTATAAAAAAACGGTTAAAAAAACACGGACCATCCCTAGTGCCTACGCGTTCTGAGTGACGCGGCGTCAATTGAATTCAAGTGTCAATGGCATTTTTTTCGGTGTGTCAAAATCGCTTTTATTCACTCGGATGAATACATATAAAATTCACATGTTGACACTGATTCGATTAAAAACTTCAATTGATGACTGAAATTAATCAACGCTGCGTCAATTATAGGCCCAATAATTATATGTCAGACGATTAAATGTGGCGATTTTTGACAGGTCCAAACTCTCAATCTGGACCTAACAATTTAATTTCAAGTATTCAATGTGTGTTCAGATTTGTGTTAGCAAATCGTATTCATGTACCTAGGGTTGGCCGATGTTTTTTTCAGACGTTTTTTAAAAAAACAACGTTTTTTAAAAAATAACGTGTTTTTTAAATAACGTTGTTTTTTTAAATAACGTTGTTTAAAAAAAATAACGTTGTTTTTTAAAAAATAACGTTGTTTTAATATAAAAAAACATGATGTCTGAAATGTTTTTGTTTTTTTTTAAACATCGACCGAAATTTTTAGTACTAAGCACTGGGTATTTTGCAAAATTTCACGCAAGCGCGCAATTTCACACACAAATTGACATTGGTTTTGTGGCATTTTGAGTATCAAAGCATCCATTTTTATGTGCTACCATGGGTTGATAAGCTGTCATATGTTGCTGTAGTATATAATATTTAGGTAATGTGCTTCCGATGTACCTCCACAGTGTGTAACTTCACTCCCAAAGTAACAACCTCATTTGATAACATTGTTTGATCACTATTCCGTGCCAAACTTCACCTGAAGTCATGAACATTCGCCGACGAAGGCGATATACGAACATGTCGACAAAAAATGGATATTTTTGACATAAATCTCCACTTATAATGCTATCCCATGGCTCCACAGCCATTGTATGGTCATATATGACATCACAGAGTATTGCCAGAGTCTTATATACCTATATATGTTGACACCAGGTCATATCTGGGAGCTTTTAAAAAAACGTTGTTTTTTACGTTTTTTTAAAGAAAAAAACATCGAGTTAAAAAAAAACAACGTTTTTTTGCCAACCCTACATGTACCTGCTTTACGAAAATATGTTGGGCTCTTTACATTTCATTTCGTTTTGACCCAATTTGTCATATCGCAGGTAAGCACAGTGTTTATAGGATGTCTGCTGCTACTGCTGAGGAAAAGGATGCTTGGATTAAATCATTGGAGTGGGTTATATCATTTATCATTATTATCATTTTATTGTATTTGATTATCATGCCCCAGTCCTCCTCCAATTTATAAATTCCCCCAGGGCTCAGTTCCAATTTTATACAAATACAAACACGTGTGTATTTTTCACAAAGCCAAAATATCTAGGTCCACAATTAATTAAACGTGTTGTCAATTTTTTTTGCATAAACGCAGGGCGAGCATCAGTCACAATCCGTTCTACGATATGCTTCAGGTGCGAAAAAAGCGCGCGCTGAACAAGTGATTTTTTTTGTTTGCAGATTGACTTGAAGATTGTCATAATAATATTTGCGCGGAGTTTGATCAATGACGTTTTCATTTGTGTAGAAAACGTTGGGTTATGGGCGAAATGTTATTGACCCCATGTAGTGATGCAAAAACGCCAGAATCCGCAGCAAGATGGCGCTATGGGCCCACACACGCTAGTTGACATCAACACCAAATGTCAACTGGTGCCGATCCCAATTCAAAGCTTGCTGACGAGTCGACGATCGACGTTCAAACGCATGCTTTGAATTGGAAACGGAACCCGTTGACATTTGGTGTCGATGTCAACTAGCGTGTGTGGGGCCTATGCGCCAAAAGCGCTAGGGCGGTTTTACATCTCTAGTCCCACGAACACTAGTTATCGTCGAAATTTCGGAAACTGATCAATCATATTCGGATGCATTTGAGTTCACTGCACCCCGGAGCCAATTCCGCTGGTTTTCCAACTATTCAAATAGTATAAGTTGTAGTGGTGTAACCCATAGTATTGTATAACTGGTAAATCTACTGTGACGTATATTTTTGTCTTTCGATCTGTGCGTTACATCAATTTAAGTTCGCTTGTCACTACTTAAGCCTATCTTATCACTTATAATACCTTGAAACATTGACAAATTCAGGAAATGGTACCCGATACATACGCCGACAATTTTGTTATTGTACATAGCATGTATCCGTTGTAACTATTTACGATTGTTATCGTGGCTGATGAATTTTTTCCATCACCTCCAATGAATTAGTAAATTCGATCTACCGCAATTGAAAATTGTCTTAAGAATATGTTTATTTAGTCGCATGAGATCTTGCCGGTATGTAACTGTGGCAATTCGTAGAGATTTTATTGTCACAAAATCCACTTTTTATTCGCCCCGATTCAAAGAAAGTCTGAGCTCACCCAAAAATCTGTGCTTTTTGCCACACCCCTACCGCAACATCTCTTATCTCACTCTACTCTTACAAAAACTTCTAAATATCAACAATTACAATTCCGTCAACTAAAAACCCAAATCACCATTACCAGTTGACCGAAATGTCCAGCTCAGTGGCAACAAAGCGAAGAATAGTCGCCCGGGAAGCGGCCACATCGGATTTCGAACCCCCGCAGCCAGACGAGTTTGTGTGCAGAATTCTCGCTGGTAGAGGCAACAATTTGCATGAAGTTGAGTTGACGGATGGATCGAGTACGCTGGCTAGTATGCCCACGAAGGTGGGTTGATTTTTTTGTCTGAAATTGAATGGTTGGGTTGGGGTTCGGCTTCAAACGGGGTTGAGTTGTCTGGATCGGATTTAGAATTTTTTGAAGTTTTCGGGATTTGGATCACATTGTCGGGATTTTGGCCAAAGCTGTGGTATTGAAAATTCGCATTTTACTTGTGTCCTGTGTCAAAATACCCGTGTCCATCACAGTGTGTTTTTGTAACAATGAAGACCGAACCTGCGTTCCCCCGCTCTACCCACTTCCCATTGCCAACAAGACAGGCTTTTCTAGACTTGAACCACATGTTTACACGCTCCAGCTATTTATCTATCTATTCCAAGGCCAAAATTTTGGCTACTATACTTGAACCCCAAAATCGCCCCCCCCCCCAATTTTGCTCCCTTTTTTCATTTTACACCTTGAAAATGTATATAAATATACACCCCCGTTCACCATGGTTGGCACCATTGAGATATTTTCAGAAAACAATTCATAACTTCACTATACAGGATTGTATTTGGCCAAGTGGGGCAATTTAAGCCCTACAAGTGCATTTAGGACACAACTGTTTATCTCTTCCTTAGGGCATTTCATGGCCCAGATAATTTTTTTTTTTCATTTAGAGCTGATCACCATGGTTGGCACCCTAGTGTTTTTTGGTCTTAAATCCTGATTTCCAAGGCTGCATCCTGCAACAAATGCCAGATTTGAAGAAGTTTGGCACCAAGCCAGCTCTGAGTGTCAAGGCCCAGCTTGAAATGCATTTTAATGACTGTTTTCATTCTATTTTCTGGAACATGGTGGCAGATGATAAAAATAGCTATTTTAGCCATTTCCATTGCTTTTCAGTCACTGAAAATGTCTTGCCTGATGAATATGTCATCCACATGCTGTGGTATGACTTTGTCATGGCTGCATATGTTTTGTAAATGTACTGGAGATGCCCAAGTACTGATGTTGATTTCATCAATGGCTGTTTCTCCAGACATATGGCCCTCATGTTCAAGCAGTTTGTAAAGGCAACATATCTGACTGTAAAAAGAATGTTCAAGCTTTGAAATGAGTGCTTTCATGCATAAATCTGTTCACACAAATGTGAGATATGCTACAGCGAAATTGTTACTGCCATTATCTGTCCTATTTACTACTGAATTTACAATTTTTGTGATAACATGATTTTTGAGATGGCCAATCTCATATTTGTGTGAACAGATTAATGCATGTAAGCACTCATTTCAAAGCTTGAATATTCCTCTTACAGTCAGCGATTTTGCCTTTACAAAGTGCTTGAACATGAGGGCCTTATGTCTGGAGAAACAGCCAATTATGAAATCAAGATCAGTACTTGGACATCTCCAGTACATTGACTGACAAAACATATGCAGGCATGACAAAGTCATAACACATGATGTGGATGACATATTCATCAGCCAAGGCATTTTCAGCAACTGAAAAGCAATGGAAATGGCTAAAATAGCTATTTTTGTCATCTGCTGCCATGTTGCCAGTTTGCAGCCTTGAAAATCAGGATTTAAGACCAAAAAACACTAGGTGCCAACCTAGTCAAAATGACCTGTGTCAAAATGTCCAGATGCCGTGCCAACCATGGTGATCAGCTTTAAATGAATAAAAGAATTTATCTGGCCCATGGAATGCCCTAGAGAAGTGATAATCAGTTGTGCCCTATATGCACTTGTAGGGCTTGAATTGTCCTACAAGGGGATACCCCACTTGGCGAAATACAATTCTGTATAGCAAAGTTATGAATTGTTGTCTGAAAATATCTCAATGGTGCCAAGCATGGTGAACGGGGGTGTATATATATTGAACACCCGCGAACCCTCCCCCGCACATCCCCTACACCCCCGGAATAAATCTAGTCATCTAGTTATCCCTTCGGAGGGCGATTTATTATCCATCTACATGAACCACCGGGGGGTCTAAATTGAGAAAAACCCTGCTACACCTCCCACATTTGCAGTTCCGTCGCACTGTTTGGGTGAAACGGGGCGATTTTGTTTTGTGCCGCCCCATCGACGAGGGAAACAAAGTCACTGCGGAAATTTCAAGGATTTTGTCGCAAACTGCCGTTGGAGAATTAATGGATAGCATGAAAAGTGAGTGGCCGCAGAGATGGATATGCGCTGATGAATGTGCTACTGATGGAAGTGAGCAGTATGTGGATCGGGTGCGTTTGATTTTTGAGTGATATTTTTGTCTTTTGGGCTATTTCGATTGGGTTGTTTTTTGGAGAATTTTTTTAATAGGCTTTTTAAAGAAAATTTTTCACAATATAAAAATGAGGATGTATTGCAGCGAAATATCGAGCTTGTTTTCACATCACATCGTTATCAAATATTCACATAGAATTCGACGGTGTCATCCCTATCCATTTTTTTGTTTTGTTGTTGAAGCCTTTACAAAATTACAATCAACCAAACTGACAAACATGTCATTTCAAATTTCTACCATTTTTCACACCCTTACATTTTTAATCCTTAAAACCCAGGACATGCTGCCGCCTTCCGACAGTTCAGACTCTGAAATCGAAAATGAAAACTCGAAAAATGATTCAGTCAATCGATCAAGGCACCAAAGTGACGCTTCACAATCTAGCGATGAAAATTCACAATCTGCAGTTTGCAATCCCAACAGAACCAGGGGCTTGTTTTCGGCTACAAGATAGCACTGCGAGTGATTTTTGTTTGTATTTGTGTTTGATTGTGCCTTCGTGGACTGGAAAGCTGTTTTTGATACTCATTTTGGATTGCGAAATATATAATTGACGTGTCTGTGATCAAGTTACGCTGCATTTGGGCTGGGAAACTGCGCACTCCTGGTGCCAATCCCAAGCCCTGTAAAGTGTAAAGTCAAGTGTCAAATTTAAAGTCAAATGTCAAATGACAAGTAAAGTGTCAAGTCAAATGTCAAATGTAAAGTAAAGTGTCAAATGTAGAGTCAAGTGTCACATCAAAAGTAATGTGTCAATTGTGTATCCAAATCTTATTTTTTGTATCCAAATCTTATGTTTTTGTATCCAAATCTTATTTCGAAAAACAAGATTTGGATACAAAAACATAAGATTTGGATACGAAAAAAAAAATTTGGATACACAATTGACACTTAACTTTACATTTGACGTTTGACTTGACACTTGACTTTACATTTGACACTTTACTTTACATTTGACATTTGACTTGACACTTGACTTTACATTTGACACTCTACTTTACACTTTACAGGGCTTGGGACTGCCCCCAGTTGAACGGTGCGGAAGTTCCGGTACCGGACTCGGTACATTACTATTAACCGTCAAGTTCCGGTAACTTTCCCAGTCCTAGTTGTAGCGTCCAGTTTTCACGCAGAAAATGAACGAGAGGCATTCTGAATACATGAAAGTGTATTTAAATCAATTCATCAATAATTGATGCATCAAACGTTACCAGTGTCCGTTCACACTTGATCCACTATCATACTGAAATTTTTGTTCTTGTTACGATTGTACAGGTCTGCTCATATGTAATTACTTTTTGGGTCGGTTTTACGCTTTGTTAGACAGATTTACGTTTCTCGCAAAGTTTCAAATCCTTGGTAAGGTATTTACAGTTGTCTGAAGTTTGAGATCACTTAATTAATGTGGGGACATGCACATACACTAGCTCACGGCCCAGGGGTAGGAAAGGAAAAATTTTGGGCTACAATCCACTAAACCCCTCCCCCCAAGCCGGCCAGCTATCTACCTATCTGGAGCGATTTTTGTGAAACTATACCCCAATTTTCGCTCTTTTTTATAGACTTTCACCCCCAAATTACTAGTTCATGTTCCTTATCGTCTATTTTCAGCTATTTTTAGTACTATATGTTATCATATGCCCATTTTAATCCATTTTACACCTACTTTTAGCGATTTTTCTCCCTTTTCTTCTTGTATACCCTAAAAAAGCCTATACACTTTCCTCACCCTTCACCAGATCCCAAAATTCAATCACCAGAATGAGCGGCGCACTTCTTCTACGCCGGTGCGCTGGCTTGCGGCCGTCCGGGCTGGGGCGCCTGTGCACGTCCGTGCAGGACCCCGGCCAGTTCACCAGCGGCATCGAGCACGCCGACGCCATGAAGCAGTTGGGTGGGTGGGCGGGGCTTGGGGTGGGATGGGGTTGCTCTGATTGGTTTGTGGTGGGAATGATCTGAAAATGATGAATCTGTTTTCCTAAGTTTGTCGGAAAGGCTTTTGCACATTTTGTGTGCCTTTTTGCTTTTCGTGGGAATCTGCAGAAATCTGTACAATCTGAGTTACACTACACACTGTCAACTTGTTTCCATGTCAGTTTACATTTTAGTTGACGAGTCGCAGGGTAACTTTCAAGTACACATGCGGGAGGAATTAATAATGGTATGTATGTGCATTTGAAAATTGTTCGCGACACAGTAACCAAAATCGGAATGGAAACAAAACTGCCCAAATGACAACCGATGTCATTGTCAACTGGGAGCAGTCCCAAGCCCGGTAAAGTGAAAAGTAAAGTGGCAATCAAAAGAAAGAAAAGATTTTATTACTGAAGTTTGCATGACAATTAACACTTTACTTTACATTTGACTTTACAATTGACAGTGTACCTTGCATTTGACTTTAAATTTGACACTTTACTTTACACTTTACAGTGCTTGGGACTTCCACATGGTGTGTGTGTGTGTAGGGCTATTTTCGCGAGCGGGCAGCTGGTCACCACCAACAGTATCCAAAAACATCCATTTATCTACTTTCATTTTTCAGTTCGGTGCTTCAAGGACCTTCAAACTTTTGTAACTACCGTAATATCGCGATTTGTACAACGCAGGCGCCAAGAACAAGCTGCCGTGGTCCCAGTACAAGGTGCCCGAATACCACGATGGAAACAAATACACCTATTACGATTTGGAGGTGTGTTCCCAATCTGGGAATTTAGATTGTAAATTATATTTCTTCTAATTGAACGACATGCCTCCAATAGAGGGGTACCATAAATATGTGTGTATCTAGACTTTGATGTATGCCGCTGCCTGGCGCCAGCCCCGACGTCAATGACGCCATGGCGTGTCCCGTAACAGTGGCTAGGGTTCAAACGGGATCCGGATCCTGTGAAATTCCGGGATTTAGCAATCCCGATCCCGAAAATTTTCAAATCCCGATCCCGAAAAACTTCCAAGTCCGGGATCCCGATCCCGGAAAAATTAGTGGAAATAATAAAAAGTGAAAAAATGACATTTTTGCATGCAAAAATGTGAACACAACCCCCCAGCGTCCATTTTATGCCAATTTTCTGGCATCCAACAGTGTTTTGAGACCTTTATGAACAACTGTGGATGCCAGAACATCGGCCAAAATCTCTATCCCAAGACCCCAATCCCGATCCCGAAAAAATGCCAATCCCGTTCCCGTGACCCCAATCCTGGCCAATCCCGATCCCGATCCCGATCCCGAAATCTCAAAAAACAAATCCCGATCCCGATCCCGAAAAGTCAATCCCGTTTGAACCCTAACAGTGGCGCCAGCACCATAGCACCATGCCGTTATTACAGATAGGAAATTTGATTAGGAAGCCCACCCACCGTTCGCCGGGCTCAAGGGGTCTCAAATGGAGGGGTAACCCTTAACAGATTCATCAGAATTTTAGATCCGACACGATTTTTGAGCTGCACCCGATGTCCCGGGGGTCTTAGCCCCATCACTACTTTACCTCTGATCACCATTCTCCAGTTACTTTACATCCTGCACGCGTGGTTCCCGCTGGAAGCGTTTTTCATAAAAAGTTGAAAAAGTAATCGTTGTTGTAATACCAAGCGGTAACTTATTCGCAACAACGATTTTTTCATCTTTCATCCAAAAGTCGCACGCTTTATCACCATTGACACGCTTCCAACGTGAGACATAAATGGGTGCGAGGGCAGGGTATCCTGCCCGACGAGTATAAAACATTGAGCCACAGTTTTCACAACTTTCAGGTTGAATTGACGCCATTCCGCGGCAAACAACCAGACCCCAGGGTGCCCGATTTTGAGCCGCAGGTGACAGCGACTGCACAGAAACACAAAGCCAAGTGACTTGGAGTTAGGTGTAGGTTTTTTGATATTGGTTTAATGTATTTGCTGCTTAAGTGTGTGTGTGTGTGTATAGATTTCCGATTGTGGGTTGAGTGAGTAGCGTATACACCATGCATGCTTTTCAATATATTTACCGCGTGGACCGCATGCTATATATTTTTAGGTGTGAAACACTATACAATGACATCATCGTTGTTCAGTAAATATAAAAATATCAATAATCATTGAAAATATATTTATAACAAATAAATATAAATATTTCCCCATTGTCGATTTGCAAAATTACGCCGTGTATTCGGCTAATTTCGATCTACTTCGCTGAATAAATTAATCTAGGATACTTATTGAAACGCCCACCCCCTTCGTAATTAACACACGTCATAGTGTGTTGCCGTTTCTACAAAATGTAGTATGTTCTATCAACTACTAAACGCGATTTGCTATTTAACTTTGTATGCTACAGAAGGCCCAAGAAACTCAGAGAATTCTGAATAAATGCAACACATGTTACCGGCAGTTGAAAACAACAACAACAATTCAAGTCTTTAGCCATCGTGAGTTCATTTTCTTCACTCGTTGCATTTTCCCGTCGGGGCTTTGTTCCCGCTTGCGACAGACTTTTACAGCTACTTGTTCAAGGGATAAAAAATTCAATTGTACAATTACTTCCGAAAATATATCTACATATATTTGTTTTTTATTTTAGTTTTATTGATGTATTTAGTGTGTCTGTCCCAAGCTGGAATTTGACCCCATTCTTAACTAGTATTGAAAATGCAAATTAATATCGAAACAATTAATTGAGCACGTAATCGCGTAAGGGCGGTTTGAGAAGCGTATGAATTCCACGTAAATCGACGAAAAATCGTAAATGAATACATGTTTTAATTTCTGTATCGAAAGAATTTCACTGGGGAGGGGCACAACCGGGATATGCACCGAAAAATATTCTCAAAAATCTAGCTAACTATAGAAATTATCTGAATAAAGATTTTATGTGTGTAAATAATAAAAGAAACCTATTTTTGTCAGTTGCCTAGGTACCTAGAATAAAGTGGTGAAATTTTTCACCACGTCAAAATGCTTCAAAGTGGCAGTAAAAAAAGTTTTACAAACACAAGAAAATGGGCTCGTTCAAACAGCACGGGAACTATCAAATGAGTGTCACTTTATAAAGTTTTGCCAATTAAACAACTTTTTTGGGTGCAACGACTACTTATGAATTTCTGTGACATTCATTTGCGCACCACTGAATACTTGATTCCGACCCGTGCCTGATTTTTTAAATATTTCACAGTTCCTTCTTTTTCTTTGACGATTTCTTTGGCTCCGGCACGTCCGGCACCTCGTCGTCTGGAAAAAAAATAAAAGGTTTTTTTATAATAAAATGAAGAAAAAAATTGTTTGTCTTTAATTTTGTTATACAAATTATCATTGATCGAAGTTGTGTGTTGGACCGCACGCCAGGGGGCAGTCCCAGACCCTGTAAAATGTTAAATGTCATGCAAAGTGTCAAAAGTCACGTAAAACCGTATTGCCATTTTGCAGGGCATTTTACGTGACTTGACACTTTTAATGACATTTTACAGGCTCTGGGACTGGCACCAGGGACCATGCATAACAGCCGTAGCTAAACTAATAGTGTATTTACGTGGAGCTATAGTGCCTGCGCACCCTAGTTTTCACACGAAATTTGGAAAACTCACAAATCAGCTTAGAACGCGTTTGAAGTTTATACAATGAGGTGGCCGTCAACTACAGTTGACGGAGATTACAAATGACTCATTGTGGAAAACTCAAGCACGACCAAAGCTCATTTATGAGTTTTCGAAGTTTCGTGTGAAAACTAGTGTGCGTAGGGCCAATAGCCCTACACACACACTGGTTTTCTACCAAACTTTCAATTGAAAAATTTGAAAACTCAAATCAAGTTTGAACGCATTTGATGTTACGGAATGAGGAACATCATCGAACAATGTGGACTGTGAACAAATTGACTAATGCCGATAAGCTCAAACGCGCTCAAAGCTGATGTACCGTATTTCCTCGAATTAGCCCCCGGGGGTTTATCTTTCAGAGTGAAAATTTTGAGAGAAAAACGTGAAAAATGCAACAATAACCACCATTTATAAGTTTTTACAGCCTTATATAAGGATGTAGATGGTATAAACGGTGTTCTAACGTAACACAGTAAGTGTTTTGAACGTCTGTTTTACATTTCCTGGACCACAAATTCATAGTGCCCATTTTGAGGGGGGGGGGGGTATTTCGAGGAAATACGGTATGTGTTTTCAGGAAAAAATCGATACAAAACCAGTGTGTAGGCAAAATTCAGCATATCAACATCAAAAGTGCTAAAAATCTACTGCGTGATAATGTGATATTTCATACACCGTATTACCTCGTATTATCCCCCCTTGAATTACCCCCCCCCCCCCTCAAAATGGGCTGGGGAAATAATAAACCCCCTCGAAATACCCCCCTCCGGAATAATGTACATCATGTATGCACTGTTCATGATGTATTTATTAGTGCTAATTTGCATTGCAGCTACCGTATGGCTCCGAGTATAATTCCCAGGGCACTATACAAATTTGGGGGCTATTTTCAAACACTTCCGAGTGCTGTGCATAGTGTCCGGGCACTATGCAATTCACCTAACGCTGCCGCCGATGCGTGATTGCACAGTGGAAGTACGATCGAACCTATACTGTACCTCTTAGAGATTCTTTCACCATTAGCAAACAGGCGCCAGAAAGAGAAAATTTGCGTGAGAGACTTGACTGAGAGGTAATCCGCATTGTTAGCCAAACATTTTTTGTGCGTTGCATAGTGCCCGGGCACTATGCATGGAACTTTTTGCAATGTATAGTGCCCCGGGCACTGATCGGGGGGGGGGGAAATATACTCGGAGCCATCGGTACACATGGACTAGTTTGTGTAGCTATCTATATTTATATGTCCAAATATATCCTGTTTGGACACATTTATTAGCTGTTTCGGGTAGGCAAATGCCTACTATTTACTACGATCCTTAAGAAAATTTGTGACGAAATAATACCCCCCTCGTATTAACCCCCCCTCACATTTTGCTGGTGAAATAATAAACACCCATGGGGTTATTTCGAGGTAATGCGGTATCTAGATTTAAAAAAATCATACTGGTGCAGTGCGTGCTGTTCACTCCAGCCACCCACAGCAAACAAATCAGATTCTGCAAGAAATTGTAAATAAATGGGTAAAAATGGAATGCACAAAGCATCACAGTAATGTTAAAGGCTGTTAAAGTTATAGTACTGAGAGCCACAGTAAGTGTTTCAGTAAGGTTTCTAATGGTAGTGATTGAACACAAGAAATTTATGAGTCTCTTGAAATTGATGAGTGATGAAAATTAGTGATGTAAAAGCGCCATTGCGGTTTTGACGATCTACCATACTTCCTCCGTTGTAAATAGTTCTCACTTCTCAGTACAAAATGCCTGGCGCTGGCGCGGCGCCATTGGCGCCCCACAAGCTGGAATGTCAACTGGTTTCAGTGTCAACTCGATTTTAGCTCAAGTTTGGTTGCATGATAATTTCAAGTGCACACGCGGCAATGTCGAAACGGAATCAATTTGCTATGTGCATTTGAACATGGTTTCGCAACCCATAAACTGAAATCTTTATGAAAACTGGTTGGGTCAGTTTACATCAGTTGACATCCCAATGTCAACTGGTCGAATGGTTTTCGTCAAGATTTAAGTTTATGGGTCGCGAAACCATGTTCAAATGCACATGGCAATATTGATTCCTTTTCGACATTGCCACGTATGCACTTGAAAATAATCCTGCCACCTAAATTCAGCTAAAATGAGTTGACTTCAAATCAAACCAGTTGACATTCCAGCGTTTCCAGGGTGTGGAGCGCCATTGGTGTAAATACCTAACCACATCCCTCAGAGAAGGACACTTTCCGTATGGCCGTACCACCATAGAATGTTAAATGCAACAAAAAATAAAATCGAAAGTCAAATATTTTTTTATGCTGACCATTTTATTGGCAATTGGCAATTTGTGTGGCAACTTTCTGGTGTGGGATAGTGATGTAAACGGTGCAAGATTTTTGGCAGCATATTTACTACCTAATGTTCGCAATGGCGCTTTTGCATCACTGATCTGGGACTGCCCACAGAATTCACAAAATTATTTTGTTCAAACGTTCTCACTACTCAACTTTATTTACATGATGCCCCTAATTTTATTAGGAAGGCGCCCCCGTAAGTAGGAGCATGATGGGCGTGCCAACTAATTAGATAGAAATTTTATTGGGAATGCACTACCCACAATTGGAAATTTTATTGAGAAGTTCGAATTTTTAAAATTTCAAGTTAGGCCTCAGAAACGTCATCTGGGACAGAAGTCTGTTTTCCTAATAAAATCCGCGGGCCATATGTACATACCGTATTTCTTCTAATAGAAGAGCGCCGTTCTTTTTTTTCGTCAACTTTTTACCTGCCGTTCTATTGGAGGCTGTCGTTCTATTTTTTAACCAATCTTTTTCACACATTTTTTTCAATTTAACAAGGTATTTTAAATGAAACACCAGCAACATATTAACATCAGATCATCAACTCAAACCAAACCAAATGTGAAAACAACCACTGAAGCGTATTTCTGAACACCTTGGACGCTCTCACCGCAAATTTTTCAAATATTTTTGTGTTTAAGCACTCTTCCGACGTAATTTGTACCTGCCGTTCTATTGAAGGTGCCATTCTATTGGAGGCTTTCGTTTTATTGTTTTCGTGGGTGTAAAAAAGTGCCAAAACCTGCCGTACTATTGGAGGTGCCGTTCTATTGGAGGTATGCCATTCTATAAGAAGAAATACGGTAAATCAAAACTGCCGTGTCTCACCCTTCAACATGATAAATAGTTTGTCATTTAAAAATTCATCACAATCAATAATGGCAAGTGTGTAATATGTGTGAAAATATTTTTACCTGCTTTCAACCATATCAAGTTAAGATCACTTTACAGCCTTTTTACACTTCTCTTCACGGGCAGGGTATTTTTACTAATGTGTAGAGTACCCTGCTATTTATGTGACAAATTTCAGATATAATAGGTTCCTTGTTAAGGCCTCCTGTAAAGATTTCCAAATCACTGGCTGACGGCAAGAGATATGCCCTATAAACACATCGCTGTGTACTTGAATTGAAACCCCACCCGAAATTTGTTACTTGCCAGTGTGAGAGATTGACTCCAGGTGCCAGACCCCGTAAAATGTCAAATGTCATGCAAAGTATCAAAAGTCATGTAAAATTCCCTGTGAAATGGCAGACTCGTTTTACACTTTACAGGTCATTTCACAGGTCTGGGAAATCTCCATTAAAATCTGACATTATTATTTCTCATCCATTCTTGCACCGACTGCGGCAGTCTGGCTCTCAACAAATCCCTCCAATCGTCCAAAACTGGGCAAATATAAAATCCGAGTGTAATTCTCATGGCGCGCAAAAGTGCAATTAAAAGCGCGCTGATGAGGTATAAAATTATCGGGTTCGTGACCAGGGAGGAAATTTAATTGGCTCGAAACGTTTTTCGGGGGACCTGGTCCATTCTGTCGGATACAATATCGGTCATATGCCAGTCCCGCCCTCGGTTGTGTCATGAAAAATGTAAAAAAAATATGTAAAATGCTAGGTAAAATTATCCCAGTCATTTCACATTTTACTTGACACTTGACAAATGTGCCTGACCTTTACATTTTACATGACATCTTATGGGGGGGCGAAACTGGCCCCTGATTGGCAGCTTGCCAGCAAATGCAATTTAGTTAACTCAGACCAAGCCCCCAGAAAGAACGCAGCGGGCCAGTTAAATCTCGCTCCAGGTGGTACTCTATCCAATTGCACTGGTCGAGCGCCTTGCGCCTGCACCTCCTCGGATGGTGCGATCGTCGATTCCACGGGATTTTGTCGATATCCTTATCGATCGATCGATCCTTGTCGACATTGGCTATTTTATCCGCAGTGCGTCGCAATTTCTCCTGTCGCTGGATAGCGGCGCGGCTGCGGTGCGCCATACGGGCGGCGGTCACCGCTTCCATGGCGATGTTGTAGAAGCTGAACGAACTGGTCGTGTTGGCAGCTTGCCAATTGGATACCTAGTGCCTATTCCGCACTTTGACTATTTGCCTCTCGAGTGACGGATTTACAGAGTTATTAAAACACTAGTATTTTTGGAAAGCGTGAGCGTAAGCGTAGATACACCTTCTAAATTTGGAGTATTTATACTTAAGCGTAAGGTACTTTTAAAATAAGCCAAAGCTTAAGCGTAAATTTATACGCTTTTGCAACTCTGCTAAATATACTTTACTCGTGTACCGATTATGCGAAAATTTTGTCACTTTCAATGGCACTTGACAAAGTGCGAAATTGGCCCCTGAATGGCATCATTCACTTTGGCATCCATCGGTTTATCATGTGCCACCTTGGCACCAGCTTTAACCCATTGCCCTTTTGTCCTTTTGCCTGCGATTTTACCCTAAATAAGGCACACTGTAGGGCGCTGATGTCGGGCGTGCTGGGCTGCAAATGTCGGGCATTTTTTTATTTTCACAACACCGCAAATAGTCCTGAGAAAATAAGGAGGTTCACACTGGATAGGAATGCATTCATTTAGACGATCATAATTTTTATTGTGAAAAGTTTGATGCATATTTTAACAAGCAGAAGTATAGTGAAATCATGCACGTGAATAGAGAGAAGCATTTTGCAACACAGCACACCCGCAGGCGATTCTATCGAAATTCCTATTTTAAAATGCATTAAAATTCTTAATTGGTATTGAATTTTTAAAATATTCACAATCTACTAAGTCGGGTTACTTTTCGTCAAATTCGTCTTTTAATTTAATTTTCATCTTGATTATCATCAGTATTTGCTTGAATTGTTCCCCCATGAATAACCCCCCTCGAATAACCCCCCCTGTAAGACGAGTGAGAAAACAATAATCCCCTGCTCGAATAATTCCCCCTTAAAGCGGGAATTAGAGCTCAGCGTCGATTCGACGCTGAGCTCTAATTCCGGCCTTAGAGATTTTATTATTTTGTTGTGCCCAATTTTTACAAAAATGTGTCAACTTCCCGCCGCGTAAACTAAAAAGTCTGTGTATGCAAACAATAATATACATACCTAAAGCAGTCAAATACAGTCCCAAACCAGTCCCCATATTATTCAACCAGCGAAGTTGACAAACCTGCGTCGATATCGATAGTGCCATCGAGAATTTGATCGATCCACGCCTGAAGAACTTCCTCATTTTCGTCCTCGTATTTCTCAGGTTCGTCCAGATTTAGCTGGTCCATGTCAAACCAAAGGCTGTCTTTCTGCGTCATTAAATGGTTTTTTGATGATTTGTTGAGTTGACAAGTGAGATTTAATCGTGATATTTTAGCTGGGATTAGACCGGGTTTATCTAAGTTTGTAATAATTGAACGGTCCTTTAACAAGGATTGCCAGACTAAATTGGCTATGGCCCGAAAATTGCGAGCGTTTCGCGTTTTACTCAATTTCCGAAATCTCAACCGTAAACCAGTGCCTACAGCCACTGCCACAATAGTCACCCAATAATACACGCTAGTTGACAACGACAGCAAATGTCAACTGCTTCCGATCCCAATTCAAAGCTTTTATTTTCATTCGAACGTCGTCCGTCTGCCCGCTTTAAAGCAAGCTTTGAATTGGGATCGCAACCAGGTAACGATGGCAAACCCTCTCGAAAGAAGTATTTAAATTTTTTATGTATTTTTTCCAAAATGACTTTTCGAATTTTCGAATTTTTTCTAGAAATAGTTTTCTAATTTTCGAATTTAGTTTTCGAATTTTCAAATCTTCGAACTTTTTTTATTACTTTTCGAATTTTCGTATCTTTTCGCTTCAAATTATTATATGTTCGAATTTTTGGTCTGACTTTTCTCACGTTTTACAGCCTTACCGCCGTTACCGCATAAGTATTTTGCTTTTGCTGCTACAAAAAATACATGTGAATATGATATTTTTAGTTAAGGCTCTGCATTTTTACTCATTTTCAACAAAAATCACCAAAAAAATTCGAAAATTCGAAAACGTTTTCGAATTTTCGAATCTTTTTTGGCCATCGTTACAACCAGGACATTTGTTGTCGTTATCAACTAGTGGGTATAGTGCCAACTGGCAATTTATCCGATATTTCTCCACCCCCGTCAACTCACTTCAGAGATATCAACCAGTCCCAACTGCGGGCCTCCCTCAATATCGATGCCGAACATGTCCTCCCAGGTGTCCACCATCAGCGCGAACTCGTCGGGGTCGATCAGCACTATTTTCAGGGTGCCCACGTGCTCGGTGTTTTCTGGGGGGGGGGGGGTTTGAGGGTTTTTTGGTTTTAAATATTTAGTCCGATCGACTTTTGCGATCTACGGATGCCTTGCAGGAAAATTTACCGTAATCCATCTGAATATGAGATAAAATTTCAAAAACATTTTTACATCATGGGACATTGGTTGGTTTCACATTCCCTTTACTTGGCGCAAAATTTATGTATTTTTTGCAACGTGACTCAATTCATTAAATTATGGTAACATTCCATGCAAAGCATGCCGTACGAGTGTACTGTAAAAATCGTGTAAAAAAATTTATGGGATAAAGTGGGTGGATAAATGTGATTGGGGGGGGGGGTTGGCGGAAAAACATGTCTCATTCATATTTACCTATCTACGTATATTAGGTCAGGAAAATGATGGATTATCAAACCAATAGGCGAGCGATTGTGGGAGTTGACAGTTCTCGAAAAATCACCCTTGAATAACTCCTCAAGAATTCCCCAATAGGGCCCACACACGCTAGTTGACATCGACACCAAATGTCAACTGGTGCCGATCCCGATTCAAAGCTTGCTGACGAGTGGACGAACGAACACAATCTTTGAATGAGGAATGGGACCAGTTGACATTTGGTGTCGATGTCAATTAGCGTGTGTGGGGCTATAAACCCACAACGGGTAACTTCCACATTTGGCAGTTTTTCGAGAATTTGCTGTATCCAGGTTGGTGGTAATTTTTTAGGACGGAAAATATCTACGGTATTTTGGTCGTGCAATATTACAGATCAATTTGAATTCATATCGCTCAACAAATTGGGAAATAACAGAGTGTCACTGCTGGTGCCGATTCCGCAAGTAAACAAGTAACAGGAAATTGAAGGAAAACGGACCTTGAGTGACAGTTAGGTTACCACTTTTCAATGTTCTAAATAGTCACTTGTCCACTTTAAGGTTTGGCTCCAACGTAATTTAGGGCGGTGCATGGGAGGAAAATGTAGCGTGCGACATTTATGTGCAAATTACCAGCTTTTTTGATAGAAGAAACACGGTATTCGTCTAGCTCTGAAAAAGGAGTCTCATTGAAATACATAATAAATGCATGCATCTGAAACCAGATTCAATTAAAACCTATAAGCGCACGTAAGGTGCCAGGCCAGACACGAGCAAACGCTGTCAAACTTTCATTTTCAAGCACATTTTTCAATTTTTCAAAAATTTGAGTATAAAGTAATTGAGCTTTCACTCGCGTATCGGGCGCCTTACCCGCGCCTTAACGACCCTACGCACACTAAATAGTTGACAACATAAACTTCCAATGCTGATAATTCTGTTTCAAACACATTTAAGCTTACTGAAATGAGGAGCCAGTCAACTACTTTTGACGGATATCAAAAATAATCCATATGGTCAACTCAGACATGCTCAAACTGATTTATCTGTTTTGAAAGTTTCACTTATCAACCACCTAGTATGCACAGACCCAAATTCTAATCCAATTACAAGTCAATCTCAATCCACTCCGCTCACCCTCGACGAGCTCCTCGAGCAGGTCGAGCACGGCTTCACCCTCGTCAGTCTCCTCGTCGACGAAGGCGATTATCATGTGGTGGTCCTCGTCCGTGTCGCGCCACACGTCGAAATAGTTCTCCTGTGGGTGTTTTTTGTATTTATTTAGGTATGTGGATCAAAATTTGAATGGCTTTAAATCGGGCCGGTATTTTTGACGGGGCTTGGCAGTGCGTTCGAAGTTCATATTTACCTACCGTATTTGTTTGAATAAGTTCCACCTTGAATAATCCCTTTGAATAAATCCCCCTCTTGAAAAATCCCCCCTTTTAGACGAGTGACTGGAAAATTATTCCCCCCTTTTTATATACGATAAAATTGTTGTGTATAATTTGAACAAAAATGGCATGTTATGTTGTTAATAAAGCGATTTCATGAAATGAGTTGATCGAAAGATGCTGGAGAATTTTGATGAAATAAAAATTCTCCCTTGAATAATTCCCTCTCTTGAATAGTCCCCCCCTCAAAAAAGTCAGACAACAATTTTTTACTAAATAGGTAGTGGAGAAGTGCTTTTGGAAAACCTTCCTTTCAGTACTTCCATTCAGACATCCCTATCTGTACATACCCCCTCACCCGCCCAACCCGTTCACCTGCGTCAGCTTTTCCATCAAGGGCTCCTTGTTGTCCTCGACCCAGTCCTCCAACTCGTCCTCCTCGTCGGTGTCCACCGGGGCCCAGATGGGCTCGTCCTCGTACGGCCGGTACATGACCACGTCGCCCACCCGTCGCAGACCCAGTTTGCGAGCCCACTGAGGGGGGGGAGTTGACGGGTGAGTTGACGGGTTTGTGTGAGGGACTGGTTGAGTGTCAACTGGAATTCATTCCAACACTAATATAGGTAGTGAGCTAATTTTTGTTGACACTGGGGGCACTCCCATACCTTGTACAGTGTAAAGAAAAAGTGTCAAATTCATGTCAATCAAAACAAAAAAATTATTACTGAATTTTGCACGACAATTGACACTTTGCATGACATTTTACATGACATTTGACACCTGACTTTACACTGTACAAAGTCTGGAATTGTCACCAACCTAATGACGCACGCTCTCAAATGTACTTTATGTTCTGCTAGAAGTAATTAGTCTTGAAAGAAACTTTTGTCGTGGATTCGACATTGACGTCCGGATAGTTTCGACAGTATTATATCACAAATAAAACGATTCTCAAAATACCTAGTCAAAAACAATCAAATACCTAAAACCTAAACCAAAATCCAACGCAACCTGAATTAACCCCCCCCCACCAAAAAAAACCAAACAAAACAACTCACCGAATTATGCACGACCGCAAAGAACTCGACCTCGCCCATGAACTCCTCAGCGGCCTCTTCAAAGGCCTCAAAGTCGGCGCTGCCCGGATCGAAATAACCCACGACCCTGGTGCACTCGTCTTCCATCTCCTCGAAGTCTTCCAGGTCGTCGTCGTCGTTGACGATGGTCACCGGGTCGTCTGGCACCTGCGTCGGGTTGCCCGATTGGGTTGGATTGTTGCCCGATTTACGTTTATTCAGGTAGCTTGTGACGGTTCTAGTATGGTTATACCTATGTACAATGTCGTTGAAATATCAAATGGTAGGTTATAACATTTTACATAACTTTTACACTTTGAATCACATTTTAAATACAGTGCATTTCAGAGGGTCCGGGAGTGCCCACGTTTTTGATAGTGGTTCAGGGCTCAGGCTTCAGGTGCCCGTCCCGCGTCCTGTACAGTGCCATATAAAATGTAAAGTAACTGATACACATACGTATTTATGTACTTGACATTTGCATGACACTATAAAGAGAGCAGCACTGGGACCTCACTTTTCCCCTAGGTTTGCTTTGCGGTAAAAACGTTTTTGATAAATTTAATAATTAATAAAATGGGAAGCTATCGCTTTAAAAAAAAATCCATTCCGTAGGACACTGGATTTCACTGGAAAATGTCACTTGTAAATCTAACAAATCACTGGTCGAAAATTCTAAAAAATAATTTTGTTTTTTTAATTATGTTTTCATTCTTTCTAAAATCACCTAAAACACGAAAAATGTTGTTTTAAACCCCCACCGCAAAACCCACATCCATCAGCCAGCTGACAAACACATCAGGATCCCTGACGCCATTATACTCAATCTGAAATCCACCCTGGTACACATTGACCACATCGTCACCCTTCTCGATTTCTTCCTGCTTGCGCAGTTTCGCTTCTTTCGCTGTGTCCACTGTGTAGAAATCGTACCCCCTTTCGGTCATGATTTGAGCGGATAACTGTGTTTGGAGGGGGGGGTATTTGGGGGGTTGGATTTTTTTGAAGGTTTGAAGATTGGGGGGTGTTGTATGGTGATAAAAAATTGGTGTGTGATTGACTTCCACGCTTGACTGTTCAGTTAATTTATGCTGGTAAGATATTCTGAGCTAGCAAGTGAAGTCACTTTTACTTTTGTTAACTTTTTGTCGAGTAATTTTTGGTAACTGAATGTCAACATTGACACTTTGTCACTCTAAATTACCCCCCCCCCCCCAATACCAAAATAATATACAAATGGTAAAAAATAGTCTCTCACACACCCCAACATCCTCCCCGATCAAACCCAATAAAAAGGGATCTATTCCACCCCAAAAAAACCTTCACACACCTGCAAAAAGCACTCATACTGATCATAACTGGGGTCGCTGGGCGGCACGTCGTGAAAGAAAACCACACTTTGTTCACCGGGCGCAAAAACTGTTTTATTGAAATTTTTCTCCGTCAATGGTTCCGTTCTATCTTCTCCATCGTATTCCAAGTCGGGGTAACCCAAAAACATGCAATTTAAACCGGATTTAGCACCCAATGCGCTACCCAAAATGGGTAGAAATAATAGTAGAAGGGTTGGGTAACCCATTTTCGGCAGAGGTACCCGGCTGTTTGAGTGAGCTGCGGTAAGTTGGGAGAAAATTGAAAGTGGTAAGTGTCAAGTTTTATCGTTTTTGGGCCCTGAATGTTCAATCATCAGTTGCACTTCGAAATCGTCTATTAATGATGACGTCATGATGCAGATTTTCATTCAGAAAAATGCATAGCGCGTGATCCGCGGAGTATACGTAATTTACGTTTTCGCAACTATGCCATGATTCCAATAATTTGAATGTCGTTCATGTTATCAAACCTATAGCCGAAAACCCAGCCCCGAAAAAGGCACTAGCAATACTTTTGGTTGTTTCCGTGCGGTGAGATTTTTATACCAGAATAGCACGTTCAAATTAGGTAAAATATGTCATGTGGTGTTCTTTTTGCCACATTGAACAGCTGAGTGAATAACCGGGAGAATGTTTTTTTGGACAGAAATGTACTTGTCATTCATTTCCATTTTATTTATAAAAATTCCCCCCACAAGGAGAACATAGAACAATTTTTTAAACAAAATTGTGAATTGTTCACTTTTCAACGAACTCAAATGTATAGCTCAACCTTAAGTAACTCAGATCCATGAAATTAAGAAAACTAAATTGGTCTAATTGAATAGGTAGGTATGTATTTAGGTACATAAGTATTTACCCTAAATCATGGAATAAGACCCCAGGGGAGTTATTTTTTCGTCAGATGTTTTTGAGGGGGGACTTATTCAAGGGGGAGTTATTCGAGGGGGAGTTATTTTTCCTCAGAAAACTTGGACTCAAATCATTGCTGATGCAGTCTGTTCACTCGTGTTATTCAGGTATTTAACTGTACACAACAACAAAAAGATGTGTATACACAGAATACACATCATGTATACTCCGGTTACTTTACACCCTGCACGCGTGGTTCCCGCTGGAAGTGTGCCAACGATGGTTAACGCATCCGAGTTTCATAAAAAGATGACAAAATTGATTGTTGTTATAATGTTATTCATTAACATATTCACATCGATGAATTTTTTTCATATTTTTACGGAAATCGCATGATTAAATAATCATTGGCACGCTTCCAACACGAGACATAAATCAGTGCGAGGGCAGAGTATCACGTACGCTGAGTATATTTATCTGCTGTCGCTGCCGTTGGCTAATATTTTTATGTATTTTGTATTGTATTCTTTCATACACATGGGGAGTTATTCAGGAGGGGGAGTTTTTCAAGGGGGAGTTATTTTTTCCTCACCTCGCAAACAGGGGGGAGTTATTCAAGGGGGAGTTATTCGAGGGGGGTCTTATTCGAGAATTTGCGGTACTTTGTGTTTCGATTGAGTGTAGAAAATACACATGTTGTAAAAAATTAGTGATGGAATAGTGCATGGCACTGGTACCACCTATTTGAGGGCGTCAAAAAGTGCCGCGCCATGGCGCTATTTGCGGTTTTTCTTTCACTTTTCCATCACTAGTTGTACTAGTTGATCATATTTTCTACCCAAAATTAAAGTACATTCAAGTAATTGAATGAACATTCATGTATCTAATTAGTTCATCACATGTTTGCGAAAAATGCAGATTTATGTAAAAAAATTACATATACTTTGCAAAGCAAATAATTTGAATTTGAGTTGTCAGAATATAACCGCAAATGTAAATTACATAAAAGTAGATTTATAAACGCACACTGCTGTTGTAAACAATGAAACCACAAAACATTTACAATAATGGCTAGGGCAAGGCATCTTTTAGCAAAAAGAAAAAGTATATCAATACTACCTAAATACCTAGGTGAATTGATATCAAATGTAAAAAAAATTTATCAAATTTTAGTGCAGCGGTTGGTATACGTGAGTAAAAAATCTATGTAAACCCAAGTAAATATACAAAGGTATGCTATTTATATACCTAGAGATGATGGATGAAGTACATATGTATGTCTATTTTTGGTTGTGAAAAAACAATCCAGTTGACACGTTTTTCGAGCTGCCCATTGCCCAATTAATTATCTTTGGTCGATTGATACTTTCTTCGATCGAAGAGAAGTGCTAGAAAATAACGTTGAATTTCTTAATCGGGCGGCCGAAAAAAACGCGTCAGTGGAGTTGAACTCGCATCCTGAAGACAGTCCCAGACCCTGTAAAATGTCAACTGCCACGAAAAGTGTCGAAAATCATGTAAAATACGTAAAATGAAAAACGTACTGACTGACTTTAGACACTTCGCATGACATTTCACATTTTACAGCTCATTTTACATGGTCTGTCACTGGCACTGACACTATTACCTCATCCTTCTAAATAAATAAATTACCTAAAAAGTGTCACACAAACAAGAAACCTAAAACAAACCAAAAACTTCCCCGCCAATGCCACCCTACTCATTTGCGAGGGGGCGAAAACGCCTAGAAAGCTCGCATTTAACCCGATGCGTTGCTCCGCACTACACGCAAATAATGGGGCGCATTATTGTGCAAGTAGTGCACTGCAGCGGGTAGGCTCAATTTTGGAAAAGTAGACGTTTCGAGCAAAAGAAGCTGTTCCCAGTTTACACCCTGCCGGCGGGACAAAAGTTCGCTGAGCACTGTCCAACATTGGCGGGGAAGGCGCCAAATTGTTATTTTTGTAAAGAAATTTGGCAGCCAATGATTGATATGGGGCATGCCTAATACGCACATCTGCCCGTTACGCACATTTGCCCGTTTTTTCACTTGACACTTTTTCAAGTGATGTTCAAATATGAGTGAAGTGGAAAAAGTTAACTAATGTCATTGCACAACTTTTTTTCACTTCACTCATATCTGAAAATCACTTGAAAAAGTGTCAAGTGAAAAAAACGGGCAAATGTGCGTAACGGGCAGATGTGCGTATTAGTGCACCCTCATTGATATATAGTCGTTATCATCGAGTAATTCGTGAATAACGTGCTTGCTTGAATAATTCCCCCTGGTAGACGAGCGAGAAAGAATAATTCACCCTCGAATAATTCCCCCTTTAGGCATAGGTATGATCATGTTGTTTTGTCCAATTTGAACAAAAATGGCATTTTATTTTGTGAATAAAGTATGTACTTAAGTACATTTTGTCAATTGACATGATAGAAATATTCTTTGAAATTTTGACGAAATAATAGTTACTCTCCATGAATAATTCCCCTTAAAATAGTTCCCCCCCTCAAAAATGTCTGACGAAAAAATAATTCGCCAGGGGGATTATTCGAGCAAATACGGTATTTCTTTGATGAAATTTTCCGCCCGCGCCTCCGGGCGCCGGTGGCAGTTTGTACGGCGCGCCGCGGCAGAATATCCAGTACACAAATACCTAAATAGCCGCAATATCCAAACAGTAGCGGCACTGGCGAAAGTGTCTTTCCAGAAGCCCAAACGATTGACATTATTGAGTTCTTCTGGGATAAACTGGGACAATATACATACTGTATATCCTTGAATAAGTCCCCACTCTTGAAAAACTACCTACCTCGAGTAAGTCTCCTCTATTGGCCGATTGGTGGAAATAATATCCTCCCTTGAATAACTCCCTCTCTTTGATCTGTGCACAAAATGTTTTGATTACTTTTTGACCAATTTTGATTTACAGAATTTACAAATACATTCATACATAAATACATTTACACGAAAATTCCTGCAAAATTTACAAAAGAACTCCACCCCCTGAATAACTCCCCACTCAAAAGAAAATATGATGAAAAAATAACTCCTCAGGGGACTTAACAAGAGTTTACGGTATGTATATATTTAGTTTTAATGAGACGTATTCGAATACAATTGTCAACGTTGGTGTGTTGATCCAATGTAGGAAGTATGCCAAATGTCAACGAATTGAAATAGAATGTCGTAGCGACACTTGCGCCATCTGAGGGCGCCAGAATATCGCCAAAAGTAACAAAATGTAAATTTTTCTGGCACTGTCAGTTAATTGCCCAATTCAAAGGGTTTTCCGCCCTAAAGTAAAGCCCTAAGGTGCAAGTACTTTGAACGTTACACACAAGACGAAATTGAAGACTTTTCGTCAGGTGCACTGCTAAATTGTTGCAAAATACGCTTTTGTCAGTTTTTGAACCGTTTCAATATCAAATTACAGTCTGCACAAATACGGATGGGTGCATTGAATTTCACTCCCTGTATAATATACCCTTGAATACATAACGGGTATAAAACTAGAAAACTTCGATTGGGGAGTTGTGCGGGGGATTTATGAAAGCGCTTATCTTTCCATCACCAATTTGGTGAAGTTCGGCAGTGATTTTTTTGCATATCCGTGAAATGAAAAGCCTCGAAATTGTACCGACCTACAAAACAATGAATGGAAGGGATATTCAAGTTGTTTGTATTTATGCACCATGCACTCATTTTCAAATAGAGTGACCTGTATTGATCTCAAACTGTTCAGTTCAGTTAAAAAGTTTTTCAATTCTGGCATTCGAGGTGACGTGTTCAAGGGAGGGCATTTGAAGGTTAATTTTCGGAATGGAAAACTAAAACGCCTGTAAAATATAAAATGTTTTGGAAAGTTTCCAATGACATCTATAATGTCATCAAAAATGTCTATCGAAACAACCAGGATGCAGTCTCAAGTGCTGTAAAGAGAAAATTAACGTGCCAAATGTCATGTGAAATATCAATCAAAACAAAACAGAAAAAATTCATCACTGAACTTTGCATGACGATTGACACTTTACTTTACATTTTTGATGACAATTGACTGTTTGCATGACCTATTTCATGATATTTCACACATTACTTTACAATTTACAGGGCTCGGGACTGCCACCAGTAAAAAATAATAAAATTATTTAATACATTCTACATCACTTTCGACACGTTGTATGACACTAGATCTTGCTTTTATTTACAGGGCCTGAGAGTGGCATCAGTAATCACATACCTATTCCAAGTATTTTGCACAACATTGTTGCACACTGGACATTTTTTTACACATTGCATTTCTTAGACATGTTTTTAATTCCTCTTACCTACCGCATTTCCTCGAAAAACCCCAGGGGGTTTATTTCTTCAGAGTGGAAATTTTGAGGGGGGTATTCCGAAGTGGGTGGCTTATTCGAGGGGGGGTTTATTCAAGGCGGGGGGGTTTATTGTTTCGCCAGAAATTTTCGTGAAGGATCGAAGTAAAGAATAGGCTGTTGCGTACCCAAAACTAGTATACTCTAGCGATATTACACCCTACAATGAAATCTACCATATCCCATCGGAATAAAAGAAGAAACATAATTTTTTTTCATCATGTTTATCAAAGCCGTTTGATAAATATGATGAAAAAATTATTATGTTTGTTCTTTTATTCAGATGGGATATGGTAGATTTCATTGTAAGGTGTAATGTCACTGGAGTATAATACGTGCCGCCAAAGAGGTTAAAATAGGGACGTATTAACGTGTATCACTACACAAACTAGTCTATGGGTAGCAACGATGCAAATTGGCCCCAATAAATACATCAAGTACACTGCATACATGATGTATACTCGGCAGACACGATACTCTACAAACAAATAGGAGTTATGTCTTCGGCTGGCATACGGCCAGCCGAAAACTTATGGAAGACGTGATGATGTCGAAAGTGAGTACGTCATGAAGACAACGTGATGGCGAGAGATGATGACGGCGACGAATGTGATAACGTCATGATGGAGTGTTTCCTCCGGGAAAATGTACGGCGTAATGTACCCGAGTATACTTCATTCCAGACGGGGGTATTTCGAGGGGGGGGGGGTATTTTTCCACAGCTCGAAAAGCCCTGGGGGTATTTAGAGGGGGGTTAATTCAATGGGTTTATTCAAGGGGGTATTTCGAGGAAATACGGTATATGGTATTCTACTAGTGCCAGAAGGTGCATGCACAAAAAGTAATAGGTATACTTGCCACCTGAAAACGTAAACAAATATTCTATCCAGTTGTTCATAAAAGTTGTTGATGAATTTAAAAGAAACTGTGTAAGGACACGATTGGATATTAGGTATTGATGTTGGGTATATTCTTTTGGATGAATAGTGAAAATCTGCAAGTAAATGAAGGAAACGACAACTACGGGGTAATGTTTGTCCAGGGCATCTTGACTGCATGCATAAGTCACTTGCATAACTGACTGCATGTAAATGCAAGTATGTCATAACAATTTGTAGTGCTGTTTCATATATATTTAGGTAGTTTCAAACACAGTGCAACGCCCTGCAGTAGTGTTGCCTCTGTGCAGTAGTAGTGTGCATGTCTTGCTAAATTTTTACCTTTTGATTTTTTAGGATAAAATCATTTTCCACCCTGTGATTGAAAAAAATCAGATTTTTTTAAAAAAAGGTCAGTAAAAAAATATCAAGGGCTATCCCTATTGTCTCACCCAGTGGTGTGTGAGCATCAGAAGTGGTGAAAAAGTATTGGAAAAATGTGACTAGAAACTTCAATGGTATAAAGCTTTTTCACACAAATAATTATGATGTGTAACTTTTCACAAATGACGGTCCACCAGTGTAAAGCACTACACAAAATCATAGTGATGGATTGTGAAACACCCACATCTTGTGTGAAAACATCATGTAAAGCTTTACATAGAACGCATCACACTTCGCTTAAATTTACACCGTTTCTGCATTGAGGTTGTTAACTGAAACGTCACTTTTTTGTACACACTTGAATATTCTTTCGTTATCCAAATGTCCAGTGTCTTTGGCAGATGTTTAGGTATCCAAATGTTGCTTTCAAGTAACCGCATCTCGCACATTTTGTATAAAAATTTTAAGCCGCTATCATCTTGTTTGTTCGTTTTTTTTTGTCGTCGCGTTGTTAATCCGCAAATTCGTGTGCATTTCCCCAGAAAACGTATTTAGATTTCGTCAGCGAAAAAAGCCGGGCCATCGACAACTAACAAACATTTCAAAAATTGAAAAGGACAGTTTCAACTGCTGCATCTAACTGAGGTGGGTGCGCTTTTTGACATTTCAGCGAAATGTTCTGACGTTAGCCAGATTAGCGTTGGGTTGGCGGACGTTTTTCAAATAGTTAAAAGGTTTTAAAAATTACCGATTGAATTAACACTGATCCAAAACTGTTTCAAAATGGTTTTTAAAACGTCGGCGGAAATTGTTACCTTTAATTTTTTGTTTGAAAACACCTTCTCACGATGTTTCTTGTTGCTACATGACTACTCTTCATCACAAAAACATTGCCATTATGTACTGCCTCGTATTTATACTTCTTGCTAGGGATTGCAAAAACTTTTTTATGACCCTGCTGTAAAAAAACGTTTTTTTAAGCTCTTAAATATGGTAGAATGCCCATATAATGGTTGTGGCTAATACGTTGACAGTTATTTTTTACACTGTACAATACAGTATGCTTGTGTTTAAAAAAACGTTTGAAAAAACTCTGGCCATCCCTACTTCGTGCACTCTCTTGAACAGGGTTGGTTTTATAAAAATTCATTTTAGTAAAATTGTATAAAAATTGTATAAAAATTTTATTTTATTTTTATTTTATTCTTGTTTCATTGTATTTTATTTTATTTTATTCCCAAAAGTCATTAATAAAATAAAATGACACATTTTACAAAAATTTTACAAAAATTTTACAAAAATTTTACAAAAATTCAGAATCATGCATGCAAGGCCAAAAAAATGTTATAATTAGACCTATACATGAAAAACCTGTGACAAATTTTTCCCTTACTTTTCAAAAGTTGCATGCAGTATGTATTGTTAGCTAGCTGCAAGTGTAAAGTTACAATTATTGATAAGAATGGTTTGCATTTTCAGTAGAAGGACTAGTGGAGTGTGCTGGGCACATTTGTAAAATGTAATGCAATTTGTCAATTGTCTTGACAAATATAAAGTAAAGTGTCAATTCTCATGCAAAATGTCAAGTGTCATGTCAAATTTCAAGCAAAGTGGCAATTGTCATGACAAATGTCATGCAAAGTGTAAATTGTGTATCCAAATCTTGTGTTTTTGTATCCATAGTATGTTTTGTATCCAAACCTTATGTTTTTGTATCCAAATGTTCACATAAGATTTGGATACAACAACATAATTTGGATACAAGTATAAGATTTAGATATAAAACATAAGATTTGGACACAATTTACTTGACAATTGATACTTTATTTTTTACATGTCTTGACAATTTACACTTGACCTTACATTTGCCATGACATTTTACATGACATTGGACACTTTACACTTGGGACTGCTCCCAGATCCATGAATAAACAGGTAGAAACTCAAGCAACGAGATAAAATTTTACAAAAAATACAAATTTTTATACAATTTTACAAAAATGCGAATTTTTATACAATTTTACAAAAATTTTACAAAAATTTGAATTTTTATACAATTTTTATTTTTATTCTTATATTTTCCATTTTATTTTATTTTATTCTTGAATATTCCATTTTATTTTTATTTTATTTTTATTTTTTTCTGAGATTTTGCCAACCCTGCTCTTGAAGAATAAAAACGTTTTTATTTTTCATTTAAATTCAACAATATTTTTACCAACGCTACACATCGCGTCGCGTAATCACTCCGTTCCACCGTCAATTCAAATGCCACTCTTCAATTCGCCACCGAATCCCAGATCCGACAGCCCAGTACGCGGGGTTTTGCGAAATGTCAACTGCGAACCTGCGCGCGTTGGCGGCGGGCGCGGGCAAGCGGCGCAAGTCGATCGATTTGAGCTCGATGGACCCGTTGACGGCGCTGGCGGCCAACGACCAGGGGGAAACGGCCAGACGCGAGGGGCGGTGGGTCTTCGAGACCAGTTGGGAGGTTGCCAATAAGGGTCAGTTTTGGGGTTGGGTGGGGTTGTCGAAATTACTGGACTTTTTAGTGTATGTGATTGTGATGTATTTTTTACACACTCGGTGTAAATACGCAAAAAATGAAGTAGAAAGATTTTACTCTTACTCGTGAGTAATCGTGTCTAAAAGTACGAAAATGTAAAGGCGAGCGACGAAAATTTCCCGAAAATCCTCCCAGTATAGCTAGATAACTGATGGGGGGGGGGGATTCAAGCGATTTTAACCAAAATTGGTTCAAAATTCCTCAAAAATCGTACCGGATAGTTAAGTAGCTGGGCAACTGGCGGGGGGGCGGGGTCATTGGATAGTAGCCAAAAAGTTTGCTCCCGGAACCGGGTATATAGACAGCTGAGCCGGATTTGGGGGGTTGGTTACCCCAACCCCCTTGATGTAAACATCTCTCTGCAACCGTCAACTAAAATCCAAATCGCAATCTAAACCAGTCAACTCCAACCGTCGTCAACTGCCCGCATTCCCCTCTCAACCGCCCTTCTCCCTCGTCAAATCCCCCACCCGCTCAGTGGGCGGGATCTACACGGTGCTGCGCACCAAGGCGGCCGTGTCCACCGACGAATTGGGCGACCAGTATTGCATGATCGGGCCTTATCAGGAAGACAGGGTCAAGGTGGAAGTGGAGATATTGGAGCCAGAACATTATGCCATGCGCGCCGCTATCGACCATTTGAGGAAGCAGGGATTTCAGGTTGGGGTTTTTTATTTTAAAAAACAACGTTTTTTAAATGTGTTTTTAAATAACTTTGTTTTCAATCCTATCCTTGCTCCCAGCCGTTCGAAGTTTGCTGCTTAGATTTTGTGCTTACCTAGAGTTTTACGACTATTGTCACGGTCGAGTAAACTGCTAGGTGAAATTGTCTCCGCTATATACACTTTACCGAGTTCGAAACAGTCCCATGGCAGCCCTGTTTCCATCATTTTTCTAACTTTGAAACAACCTAAAAGTATCGACAAAGCACCAAAATCCCAATGCCAACCAGGGGTATCTTGAATTTCACCCTCCGGGAGTTGCATAAGCATTTACCTGCAAAAATATTGCCACCGGGATTAAGAAATATCTGAGCGGCCTCCGTGACATCTAGATAAATAGCTGGGCGGTTTGGAAGGGGGGTTCCCCCAAACCCCCATTCGAGACCCCCGATGCCAACACCCCCACACCCCCACAGGTGACCTTCGGGCGTTGGCTGATCGACGGCTACCCCAAAGTGGTGTTAATGGACATTGGCTCGGCCGCCTGGCGCCTGGACCAGTGGAAGCAGGAATTGTGGGATGGCGCCCATATTGGCGTTCCGTGGCACGATAGAGAGTCCAATGATGCGCTCATTCTGGGGTTTATGGTGGCCCAGTTTATACAGGCGGTGGGTTTTTTGGGTGTTTGGGTGGTTTGTGGTCGGATTTATCTTGAATATTGACGAATGGGGGGGGGGGGGATTGGATAGATAATTTTTAGCAAGTCGCTCATCCAGAGGTATAGATAGCTGAAAAACTTTTTTGTTGGTGGGAGGGTTGTGACGGTTCAATATATGGGCTTCTTCAAGTTGTAGAGGGAATAAAAGATATAGAAATCTGTAATAAGCAATTTTGAGCAAAAATTGGGGTAAATTGTCTCACAAAAACATTCCACATACATAGCTGGTTGATTGAGGGGGGGTCAAGGGATTGTAACCACAAAAGTTCCGCCTGTATAGATAGGTAGCTTGGCTTTTTGGGAAGGGGGTTGTCCCCCGACCCAAATCGCACCCGCAAAGAATTCCAATTTTCATCAATTTATTCAACCGAAACATCACCTCTTCCCTCCAATACTTTCATACGTAAACTCACCCAGTCCCACTCAAAATCGGTCCCTCATCTTGTTCCGCAGTTCCGCGCGGCCATAACCGACCACCAACCTCTAGTAGTTGCCCACTTCCACGAGTGGATGGCTGGCGTGGGTCTGATTATGATCCGGTTGTGGAAGGTGGACGTGGCCACGGTGTTCACCACGCACGCCACGCTGCTCGGCAGGCATTTGTGCGCCGGGTCGCTGGACTTTTACAATAATTTGGGCAAGGTTTGTGGTTTGTGGTTTGATGTGATTTTTTTTGCTTTGTTTTTTTTAGTTGATTTAGTCTGGTTATGGGGAATGATGATTTTTTTTAGCGATGCATGCGTGCATGATTTTTAGTTATGCGCACTGGGGTGGGGCGGTCCCGCATGATGTGAAATGTTATGTCAAGTGTTTAGTGCCCAACAGTAAGAAATATAACTGCGTGGTCGACGTATTGTGCCTAACGCAACTTAGTTTACGACGGAAAAACCACCAAAACAGTTAGCAAATGTGTTTGACGAAGTTCCGTCGTAAACTTTTTCCTGAGCTAATTATATTAAACGACTTTTGACATGGTGCAGGCTCGTCGTTTGGGTGTTGGTCTCTTGCATGAGCTGTTTTTCCATTCTTTTCAAATGCCTCGACAGCCTGAAAATGTGCACCTTTTAATCAGTTGGGATATGGGCTGAATCCTTCACAATGATAACATTTTCGCGTGTCGTAAGATTCATTGTTTCCGATTTTACAGTTCTACGATCAAAAATCGTCCAGCGACGGAAGCGTTTCGCAGAATGCGCTGCGTGAACGCGGGGTCGGCTCGGTTACTTCGCACAGTCCGCTGACCGCACTCTTTACAATGAATCTACCATATCCCATCTGAATAAAAAAACAAAATCTTCCTTTTTGGTCACATTGTGCCTACACACATTGCAGGGGTCTCGAATGGGGGGTTGGGGGGGGGGGGTTACCCCCCCCCCCCAAACCGCCCAGCTATCTATCTATCCCGGAGGCAAAATTTTGGGCTACTACCCCCTAGCCTTAACCCCCCTCCACAAATTGCTCAGCTATCTACCTATCTGGAGCGCTTTTTGAGAAACTATACCCCAATTTTCGCTCAAAATCGGCATTTTTCATACCTTTCCACCTCCAAAATACTAGTTGTTGTTCCTATTTACCTATTTGCAGCTATTTTTAGTACTATATGCTCTTGTATACCCATTTTGAGCTATTTTACACCTACTTTTAGCGATTTTTCTCCCTTATCTTCCTTCTACACCCTGAAATAGCCTATATATTGAACCACCACAACCCCCCAAACCCCCCAACCCCCGCCCAAATTTTTCAGCTATCTATCCATCCCGAAGGCCGCTCAGCTATATATCCAACCACTCGGAGGGTCAAAATTCAAGATACCCCTGCACACTAGTTTTCACCGTGACTTCGTGGGAAAATTGAATTTTTTTTCAAATGCTGATTAATCAACACGGTTGAATGATTTTATTTAATTTTAATGTGAATTTAAATAAATGAAAGTTCAAATTTGAAAATTTGGAAACTAAAACACATAAGCATACAATAAGAGTAGGCGGAATGTCGCCAGGTCGCCATTTCAGTTTTCACACAAGTCACGGTGAAAACTAGTGTGTGTAGGGCTATTACGTTGCGGTCTCTCTCACAGCATGTCGCTCTAGTTTACGGTGGAGATTTCAGAAACTGATTTATCTGTATTAAGCACATTTTAGTTTACCAGAATGCATCATTTCTGATTTCCTTATTCTGATAAACTAAAATGTGTCCAAAGCTGATTTATCAGTTTCCGATATCTCCCCTGTAAACTAGTCTTCCTGGAGCTTATTCCGTTTTTGGTTTGCAATTTTTCACTTTATTCACCACAATACGGTAACATTCTTTGTACAGCGTGCAGTCCGATCAGTGATACTTTTTCGTCCATAAAAGGTCATTTTTTTCCGCCCCTCGCAGTTCGATATCGACAAACAAGCGGGCGATCGGGGAATTTACCACAAATATTGCATGGAAAGGGCCAGCGCAAATTTGTCCAATATTTTTACGACCGTGTCCGAAATTACCGGCGTCGAGGCTGAGTATTTGCTGAAGAAAAAGTGGGTATATTTTAATTGGTTGAGGGTTTTTTAGAGGTGTGTGAATTGTCTAAAAGAAAGTTGATTCCGGTGTTGCACGGCCGGAATATATATTAGGTCAATAAATATATAGGTGTAGAAGGTGTAGAATGAAAAGTGTGTAAAATATCTAAGATGTGTGATAAATACCTAAAAATGGATATTGCCGCTCCACACACAGAGATTTTTAAAACTTATTCGAACGTTTATTGGCAAAGTATGAATGCCGTATCTCTTCTATTAGAAGAGCGCCGTTCTATTTTTTTCGTCAACTTCCAATAGAATGGCGGGTAAACAAGCTAACGATAAAAATAGAACGGCGCTCTTCTATTATAAGAAATACGGTATTCATATTTTGCCAAAAAACGTTCGAACTTATTTTTAAAATCGCTGTGTATGGAGCGCCATTATCACATATTTATATAGCCAAAAATAGAAAATTACCGTATTTCCTCGAAATACCCCCCTCGTTTGACCCCCCCGCTCTCGAGACCACTATGAAACAATCACCCCCCCCTCGAAATATTCCCCCCCCCAGATTGAGTGTAAAGAGAACGTACATGACAAATGCTGCAGTTTGTGTTCTGCGTAGTGCAGAACACACGTTAAAACAATGTCGGAATCACGTGAGAGCAGTGTTTATACCATCTACGTACTAATATTAGTATGCAGGAATCTACATGTCGGTTATTGATGCATTTTTCTACCCCAGCGCACATCACAAACAACGATTCTGTACTACCATTTCAAAAAATTTCTGTCGAAATAATACCCCCCTCCTCGAAATACTCCCCCCCTCGTTTCACCCCCCCCCCCCTCTCGGGAGAACTATGAAACAATTCGAGGAAATACGGTAAATTATTTTTTCTTCAGTTTTTATCTTCCACTTTTATAAAATTTTCTCGGGATCGGGATTGTGGTTTTGGTATAGGATCGCTAAATACCTAAAAGTTCGGATCCGGATTTACGGATATCCGAACGAAATTTACCAGTTTTTACTAGAATATATGAAATGTGTGTAAAAGTAACCCATAGTGTGATTGTCAACTAGTGTGTGTACTGTCAATTGACACTATACTTAGGGTTGGCCGATGTTTTTTTAAACGTTTTATTTAAAAAAAACAACGTTTTTTATATAAAAAAACACGAGGTCCGAAACGTTTTTGTTTAAAAAAAAACATCGGCCGAAATTTTTAGTACTAAGCACTAGGTATTTTGCAAAATTTTTGCGCGCAAGCGCGCAATTTCACACACATTGGTGGTTGTTTTCATTGGTTTTGTGGCATTTTTAGTATCAAAGCATCCATTTCTAAGTGCTACCATGGAAAAAAAGCTGTTATATGTTGCTGTAGTACATAATTTTCAGGTAATGTGCTTCCATGTACCTCCACAGTGTGTAACATCACTCCCAAAGTAACAACCTCCTTTTATAACCTTGTTTGATCACTATCCCGTGCCAAACTTCACTTGAAGTCACGAACATTCGACTATAAGGCGATATATGAAGGGTGTGCTTCTAAAAGTACCGATCTACAAATTTTTCAAATTTGAGTTAGGACCATTTTTGGGGTCCCCATAAAAATGTGCTTCAAAAATATATATAATATGTGGGGGGTGCAAAATTCAATTTTGAACTATGGGGGGTCGAAAAAAGCAAAAAAATCGCAAAATACATTTTTTGAAATTTTAAAAGTACCGATCTACAAGCTTTTTCAGCTTTTGTGTCTTTAAAAGTACCGATCTACACACTTTTTTCAAAATTGTTCTTTTAAATGTACCGATCTGCACATTATTTTTTGTGCTTCCAAAAGTACCGATGTCAGATCGGTGTCCGGTTGCGCAAAAACTCATTTTGTGCTTTTTTATTATGGGTAAAAGTACCGATCTACAGCTTTCTGATTTTGTGCTTTAAAAAATACCGATCTACACGCTATTACCAATTTGTCCCTTTAAAATGTACTGTACTACAAAAATACAATTCCCTAAATTTTATATAGCTAGTGTTATGTGTATAATCAATGATTATACCCATGCATGTGGATACCCAACAATATGGCCGAAATACCCTTACCCAAAATTCCCATACCCAATACCCATGTATGGGTATTGCATGCTCCAAACTTTCAATCGCGATTGTCTCAAAATCGATTTTTTGTAGATCGGTACTTTTAGAAGCACACCCTTCATATGAACATGTCGACAAAAAATGGACATTTTTGACACGAATCACCACTTATAATGCTATCCCATGGCTCCACAGCCATTATATGGTCATGTATAACATCACAAAGTATTGTCACTTGTCTGATATACCTATATATGTTGACCCAGGAACATATATGGGAGCTTTTAAAAACAACGTTAAAAAAACTACGTTTTTTTATATAAAAACATGGCGTTAAAAACGTTTTTTTTCCAACCCTAACTATACCTCTTGAATATTTTGTCATCTTGTAAATTCTCAGGCCGGACGTGATCACGCCCAACGGCCTCAACGTGATCAAATTCGCCGCGCTGCACGAGTTCCAGAATTTGCACGCCAAAGCAAAGGACAAGATTCACGATTTTGTCCGCGGCCACTTTCACGGGTCGGTTTTGTCTTGAAAATGGTGTCATTTTTGGCTGCTGGTTTATTTTTGCGCAAAAAGTTTTTCGAAAAAAAAAGTTGCTTTCAAAATCAAGGGTATCTGAAACTGAGCTGACTGATCCGTAATTTTTCAACGGTGGACAAAAAGGTTGTGCGCGGCTACTTTGAAGTGAATTTGTTTGAGTGAATAATCCGAAATTTACGTTTATTGTACTACAATTAAATAAGATTCTTGTGTTCGAAAAAGAACTTAAAGACGGTTTTCTAGCATTTTGAGGTAGGATACGCTAAAAACCTTTCTAAACCTGATGCAGAACCTGATAAATTTACAAAAATGGCACATCCTAAATTCAGACACTACGACTTTGACTTGGACAAAACGATTTACTTTTTCACGGCCGGACGTTACGAATTTTCTAACAAAGGCGGGGACCTGTTCATCGAAAGTTTGGCCCGACTCAATCACTATTTGAAGGTGTGTCTCGGTTTGGGCTTTCAATTTACTTTTCAATGTATGTGCTTTTGCACAATTACCGTTTTACATTTACTTTTACAATTTGGGTTCTGTTTTTTGTGTTTGTTGGATGGAATTCGAGTGTTTACGTCTGTATATAGTTTAATATATAATCTAACGATTAACAATTCGGTTCACGGATATCCCTCTGTATGTGGAAATTCGAGTTATCATTTAGGTTTACTAATCATTATTTATCAGTTCACTTGACATTGAGTTCATTTTTATCAAAAAGTGTGCGTGCGTATTTACATATTTTTATCCCACATCCGTATCGTTTGTTTTTCATTATTTTCATTAGTTGTCATTATTTTTATTTACCTATAGACAGAACTATCAGATGTCATTTGTGTACGGAAAAAATTCTATTCTATTTCGGTTTATTCTATTTAAAACATCTCTTCCTTAACACTGACTGATTCTAGTGGAAGAATTGCATAAATTTTTGCTGATTTCTGCTGACGCCGTTTATTTTGCTGATATTTTATGCCCTGACCCAGCACGCTAGTTTACCACCGAAATTTCAGGAACTGATAAATCTTTTGAACGCATTTTAGTTTACCATAATGGATAATTTTCGTAGAACTTCAACAGCAGTTGACGGACTCATTCCGGTGAACTCATATTCGTTATCATATGCAAGTCAAAGTGAAAGTGTATGCTGGTTATCAGTTTCCAAAATTTCGTTCTTTATTGTGAACAGTGAACGGTAGCCTACAGTCTTAAGCTAGTGTGCATGGAGCATAAGTACATATATCCATTATTTCCACCCATCACAAAACAACAACAAATTGTTTGTTAGTTAGGTTCGTCCGGTCCGCCTTAACAAAACATTGAAAACCGACACATCTTTTGTTTACCTCATATTTTTTTCTTCCAACGAAATATCCATCGCGTGTATAGCTTTTTGTCAACAGAAAAATGATTATTTCATGTGAAAGCGGCATCGCATGCTGCATCATGCCTGGTCGCAACTTAAATATTTATTACTTGGCATGTATTTACAGGGTGACCGATTTTCGGTGCCCGACATTGGGTCCGCGCACTAGTTGACATCAAAATTCCTGTCAACTAAATTCAACTAAATTTTGGTTGATTATGTGATTTCAAATTTCCTATGTGATAGAGCATAGGTAATTTTGTATCGTGAACACAATTGTCATTGTTTCTGTGTTGTGTGATGCTTTAAAGTTTTTATGTGTTATTTAGTTGACATTCAGTTGACACGTATCTGCGGAGTCAACTAGTGTGTGTGGGCCCACTGTTCCCGAGTAGACAATTTTTTATGTATCGAGTTAGTGTTTCGGCCATTCCGTCAGTTTGCTGGTATATATTCACAATTTTTTTGGTGGACATAAATGTACTTTACAATAACCAACTGTTCCCTCAAAAAATTTTTGTTGAGTTGGATTTTTTTGTTGAAAAATAACCGTTTTTCTCGCTTTTTAATGACGCAAATCCATCATATCGCCGCGGCTACACATCATACACACGCGCCGATTAATATTTCATACACTTTTCGCTATGCTGCCATTTCCACGACCCAGCTATTAAGTGATTTACGTGATATATTCATATAGCCAGCAAGGCAACATTGAAGCGATTGTTAACGAAAATCACCTGTTTTTGGATTCCGTGGCTCCGTAATTGTTGTGTGTATCACCAGAGAAAATAATGGCGTCTGGAGATGCAGTATGCCTTGCGTATTTGGAGTATACTATTTACCAGTTCTTAATGCGACATCAATATTTACATTGATATGTCAACTCAACCATGTTTGTGAACGTTTGAAAAAACGTTTTTTTATGGTTTTTAAAAAACGTTGTTTTTAAAAAAAAAAGATCCTCGAAAAAAACATTGTTTTTCCCTAGTCCTGGCAAATGAAAATAAGCCCCGGTCAAGAAACCCCCATCCCGTTTGAACCCTATTTAGATATGTATTTACATAATACATATGTAAATAAAAATTGGTCAACATTCTCATTTTTTATGTTTTCACATGAAACCTCATCCATCCCACCGCAAAAATTCTAAAATATGAAAACTACCCATGTTTTATCATTTACCTGGTTATTTTCTCTAAGTCTGAACAAATATGGAAATGCGTTAGCTGTGTGTAGAAACACTTTGCTCATTTGTCATCTTTTGGTGGCGATATTTAGCGCTTTTCATGCGTATATTTCTAGTGCCATATTTTACGTTTATTCACTGTGAGGGAGGTTTGACGCAACATGAGTTAATTTTTGAAAAATGTTTTCACCTCACCGGGGTTATTTAGAAGTTTATGTGTATAATTATAATTTGCAAATTATAAAAAATGGGCTGTCTTAGAAGTAGCCTTCTTCTGTATTATCATTAAAATTTCCTAGAGGATAGAAACAAGGTGTTTACAAAAGAGAGCTGTAGCCACTGGGTGAATTAGCATTCACTGTATTGACAGGCTTCCAACAATTTCCATAATTCAATTTAAAAACTTTTTCGTAAACATGTGCACGTTTATCACAAAAAATTTGTGTTTGTGTACATTTAAATGATTTTGTCATTGTTGGGGGTGGCTTTTTAAAACCCCCTGAGATGATACTCACTTTATAACTGACAAAACTTCTGCAGTTTAATATTAAGTTGCAAAAATACACGTTGTAAGTGACAGCACATCGATCTGATGCATCTTGCTTCAATTTATGTCTGCAGTAGGTCCTCATTTCATTGACACTGACATTTCCAGGCAACTTTTTAATTTGTATTTATTAGCATTTCTTGTATTACACAGGACGATATTGTAAATATCTATCTATTTTATCTATCTATATTGTCTTCATAATTTCGTTGTGTGGTTCTATGTATGGCCGGTGTTTTCAACACTTTTAGAAGCACCATAGATCCACCCTCCGGTCTGAGGGTGTAATTCGATTCGATTTTAACTCTAGCCCCGACCCGGAACAGTAGTAAATCCAAATATAAACAAATTTCACTGGGCGGTTCCGGAGTTATAAGCACTTTACTCTGTGCCCCCCCCCCCCCCGTAAACTGCCCCCCTAGGCTAGGGTTTTAACGGGATCCCGATCCCGAATCCCGAAAAATAACGGGATTTTTAGGTCCCGATCCCGAAAGGTCAATCCCGATCCCGATCACGAAATCTCAAAAAACCAATCCCGATCCCGAAGTCTCAATCCCGTTTGAACCCTAGACCCCCTCTGTAGACCCCACCACCCCTCCATTATCATTACGCACTTTTTCCTGTGTACAGTGGAGTTAATTGCATTGCGTGATGCGGCATAATAGCTATGCCCTGACGTTGATGACGTTTTTTAATCTGGAATTCTTTTTGTTCAAACTTGACGGACCTCGATAATTTGATGCCCAGAGAGCATAGTAGATTTTACATAGAAGAAAAATAGAATATTGCCCATACTCTGCGGACCGCAAAGTATGCGCACAAAATTACTTATGTCTTCGTATAAAGCAAGAGCAGGATACTTATGTATTTAGGTATACTCGGCGTACATGATACTCTGCCGTCGCACTGATTTATGTCTCGTGTTGGAAGCGTGCCAATGATTGTTAAATCATGCGATTTCCGTAAATAGATGGAAAAAATTCATCGATGTGAATATGTTAATGAATAACATTATAACAACAATTAATTTTGTCATCTTTTTATGAAACTCGCACGCGCTAACCATCATTGGCACACTTCCAGCGGGAACCACGCGTGCAGGGTGTAAAGTAACCGGAGTATATGCACTTTCACAGAAAAATAAATATTTTTAAAAGATAAAGGCGGAGTCGAGTACAGCCGACGTATGTTTGTTTCATGCCTGGTATCATCTTGGCCTTTTTTGAAGAAATTTTTATTTTTCTAACGATGACGTCACGATTAGGGTTCAAACAGGACCGCGGTCCCGGTACATGGTTCGGCGAAAAGTTGGGACTAGGGCGGTCCCGGTCCCGACACCCCAGTCCCGGTCCCGGTCCCGGTCCCGACAATTAAAAAAGCCAGTCCCGGTCCCGACAATTAAAAAAGCCAGTCCCGGTCCCAACATAGAAAATTTCTGGTCTCTGTCCCGGTCCGAAAAACTGGTCCCGTTTGATGGTCCCTAGTCACGATCAGGGCCGTATCCAGGGGGGGGGGGCGGGGGGGGGGCTGCAGCCCCCCCTCCCGGGGCGAGAAAAAAAGTGACCGGAAAATGCGACTTTTTCAACGTCAGTGTTAAAAATTTTGCGCGCAAGCGCGCATTCTTCACCAGACATAAGGTATTATCATCGGATTTGCTCTATGTGGCCACAAATCATCATAAATACACTCAATGTTGTGTTTTTTGCTGTTTTGTATGTATATTTACATACATATACAGCATTCCATGGCGCTGACGCCAACGCCAATGGCGCCATGGCGTGGCGCCTACTAATGGCGCCATTCCGCCACTATGTAGCTAAAATTTTAGGGTGGGGAGCTGAGCCCCCCCCCCCCCCCTCGCCGGCCTCCGTAAACAAGCAGCCCCCCCCCCCGCTCAAAAATCCTGGATACGTCCCTGGTCACGATGGAGTGTTTCCTTCAGAAAAATGCATAGCACGCGATCCGCGGAATATAACAAACACTGGTGCCTTATTCAAAAGACGTGTTTTTAATTATATTGTGACGTAAACAAATAGAATGATCAACTGCGCCCGTGGAAATGCATTTTCAAACAATTTATCACACAAATATTTAAGGTGTTTATTCAATTAAGCATAGTAAGCAAGCACGTGGCTCAGGACTCAATCTCGCATTTTGTCAATTGATAAACAGGTGACAAAAATCAGATGCTACTAGGTTGGAAATATGTCTTTTTTCAAGGTGTTTGATTTTAAAAATGCGATAACAAATTAAAATCAGATTTTTCAAATTGCCCAAGTAAATTAAAAGTGGGTGAAGTACAATAGTGAATAGGGTTGAAAAAAAACGTTTATTTTAACTCGATGTTTTTTTATATAAAAAACGTTTTTTTAAAAACAACGTTTTTTAAAAATATAAAACGTTTTTTTTAAAAGCTCCCAGATATGACCTTGTGTCAATATATATAGGTATATCCAGGGGTCTCCTAGGGGGGGGCTGGGGGGGGGCTGCCCCCCCCAAATCGGCCAGCTATCTATCTATCCCAGAGGCCGCTCAGCTATCTATCTATCTCAAGGCAAAATTTTTGGCTACTACCCCAAAAGACCCCCCCCAAATCGCTCAGCTATCTATCTATCTGGAGTGGTTTTTGAGAAATTTTGCCCCAATTTTCGCTCAAAATCACTAATGTTCGCACCTTTTTATAGTTTTTCACCTTCAAAATCGTGCTTTCCGGCTATATACATGGTTATATACCTATTTTTAGCCATTTTATACCTACTTTTGGCTACTTTTAACTGATTATTAGCGATTTTTTCCCCTTT
>OZ038454.1:22930524-23096206 GCA_964036195.1 Sphaerolaimus hirsutus | reverse complement strand
AGGCTTTTTCGGGGCATAGAAGGAAGAAAAGGGAGAAAAATCGCTAAAAGTAGGTGTAAAATAGCTCAAAATGGGTATACAAGAGCATATAGTACTTAAAATAGCTGAAAATAGGCAGTTAGACGCATGAACCAGTGATTTTGGAGGTGAAAATCTATATATAGGTATGAAAAATAGCGATTTTGAGCGAAAATTGGGGTATAGTTTCTGAAAAATCGCTCCAGATAGGTAGATAGCTGAGCGATTTGGGGGGGGGGGGTTTAGGGGGTAGTAGCCCAAAATTTTGCCTCCGGGATAGATAGATAGCTGAGCGGCCTCCGGGATAGATAGATAGCTGGGCGGTTTGGGGGGGGGTAACCCCCCCCCCCAACCCCCCCCCCCCATTCGAGACCCCTGAAAGTACATTACCAAAGTCATTACAAAATAAATCACCTATTTTTTATAGTCGCCAAATGTTCGCAGGCAATGAAGCGGCAGGCGGACACGCGGGTCTACGTGTTATTTTTTCTTCTCGTACTCACGCTGACTTTGCTTTTTCTCGACTGGTATAACCCTTGAAATTCTCGGTTGCGGTTTTGTGGGTATTCATTGCGGTGTAAAAGCGCCATGGCGCTTTTGGCGCTTGGGGCTCCACACGGTGGCTGACGCTACTTTTTAGAAGTCGATTGAGTCAACTCAGCGTCAACTGTTTTTTAGAGTTGACCCCGGAACCAATTTAGTTGAAAACGTTCACACTTTTTTTGCGTCAACTGAAAAATTTGGGTAGTTGACATTTCTTGAGCAGGTGTTGGAGTCAACTGATGCGCTTTTCTGCGTTTAAAACAGAGTTGACGCTGGAATCAATGTCAACTAGCGTGTGTAGCGCCTTAGCGCTGGGGTTGAAAAACCGCCATGGCGCTATTGGCGCTTGGGGCGTTCTTTTTCTCTAGCGCCATTGGCTTTTGGCGCTAGGGTGCAGAAAAGCGCCATGGCGCTGTTTGCATCGCTAGCCTACGCACACCAGTTGGCAACCGAAAGTTTTAATACCACTTACAAATCTGTTCCGATTTCAGTATACCGGAATGAATAATTTTCAAGTAGTTGACGGATCGCTTATTCCGGTAAACTCAAATGTTTTCAAAATAGATTCACTTGCTTTTGAAAATATCAGTTGTCAACTAGTGTGCGTAAAGTCTGGATTTCTGATAATGTGATAAATTTTTTTGGATCTGAAATAAAGTGAGATGTTCCTCAGAGTGAACATAGAGATAACGTGACCTACATCCTAACAAATTGGCAGAAAACACTGAGAAACCATGTGAAATGTCAATCAATTTTCGCCGAGTGTCAAAGCAAATAAAATAGACTTAAACCTGACACACAAAAAAAAACATTTTAAAATGGGTTGCTCTACACCGTGTTGCTGTATTCCAAATCAGGTTAAAAAAAAGTGAAAAAAACTTGAACGATGGATCGTCGTGATGTAGAAAAGTAGTAGTGATTGAAAGTTGTAGCGTTTCTGCACGTTGGTGCCAGTCCCGCACCCTGTAAGATGACGTCATGCAAAGTGTGATGTAATGTTAACGGTACAATGGCAAACGAAGTTAGCCATTGTCTAGGGCATTTTACATGACTTTTGACACTTTGCATGAAATTTGACACTTTACATGGTCTGGGAGTGGCATCAGTTGCCTTCCAAAGTGTCGCCGTTCATTCAGCCAGTTGTTTCCTGGCCCCATTTACTGTCATTAATTTCATGGCAGTCGCGGACACTACCTACACTTCTCACTGCTGGCGCTGGGAACTCAAATAGCCACAAAAATCAAAAAATTTCGTCTGTAAACATAGCGACAGCTTCGGACACTAGTTCTTTTTCTTTGGCTGGTATGGCGCCACGAATTCTGGCTCCATACCATTCTGGCGCCACGCATCACTCGAAAAAAAAGGGGCAGCCCAGAATCCAGAATGTGAAAATGGCGACATAACGCAGCACCAAACGATGGCGCCAAAGTCATTCACAGCAAAAAACATCCGTGAAGCGTGTGGAAGTGGGCTGGATGCGGCGCGCTTCCACACGCTTCCACCAACATCATGAGATTCTGGGTGAAGTGTCTTCCACACGCTTCACCTAGCTTCACTGCGCGCACCGCGCGCTTCACGCGCATCCAAGCATGTGGAAGACATTTCACGCCGCTAGCGCTTCCACACGCTTCCCCCGCGTATAAATTTGCGTGTTAGCGCCATATTAAGTAGCGTGAAGTGCCTTCACGCATTTTTTCGTGATGTGTGTGGAAGTGCTGGCATGCTTGGTGAAGCGTTCGGGAAGTGTTTGCGTGAAGACGCTTCACCGCGCATCCACACACCCATTTTTTGCTGTGATTGCGCGCTTGAAAAGTATGTCGCCACATGGGAAAAAGGGGCTCCAAAAACCAAGGACCCAGGCTCATTTACGCGAATCGCCCGGTGCTGATAGTGTGGTGGGGCACGATGAGCACCGCGCAGGGGTTTCCAAGGGGGGTGGGGGTAAACCCGAAAGAGGGGCTAAAGGCCATGGCACGGCGTACTTTCGCCCTCGAATGGCGCCATTCAATAACTATTCATTCCCACCCACCCACTGGAATCTTAACGGCCAGGCGGCCTCTATAACGGCGGGCATCGCGTCGTGTCTGTTCGCCGGCGACATGCTCCTGTTCGGCTTGATCGCCGCCGGCCACGCCTTCTCGCAGACCACGCTCGAGACTAGGAGAAGCGACGTGAACGTGCCCGACGAGTTGAAGGAGAAGACTTTTGAGCAGGTTGTCCAGTGGTACTCTGATGTGAGTTGTAGGCATTGGCTTTTGCAAAAGTGGGGTGTCTCAAGATCTCTCAAAAATCTAATTAAAACTTGGTAAAAATGTTAATGGAATATTTTTATAAGTGAAATATAATTTTATATCACTGAAAGAACTTGTCGAGTGTGCACAGTAACTCAAAAACTCGGTCTAACTCAAAAATTCAGTCTGGCACCGGCTTTAGGCCATACAATATTATACCTATGCGTTTATGCAAATTTCCCCTCTTCTGCCAATATAATTTATAGCTACCGTATTTCCTCGAAATACCCCCCCCCAATCCTCGAAATACTTGGACACGTTGATTACCGGTTTTGAGTATATAAAGCGTACTCTTCACTATGATTTTCGTGAAAATTTCTGACGAAATAATACCCCCCCTCAAAAAAGTCCTCCCTCGAAATACCCCCCTCAAAATTTCTACTCTGAAAAAATAAACCCCTTGAGGGTATTTCAAGTAAATACGGTATTACCCGTTTTCGGCATCTTTAAGTGTATAGTTTACAACGAAACTCACGAAAATTTCTGACGAAAATAAACCCCCTCGAACCCCCCCCCCTCGAAATACCCCTCAAAATTTCCAGTCTGAAAAATAACCCCCCTGGGGGTATTTCGAGGAAAAATGTATTATTGATGATTGATATTGAGCAATTGTTTGTTACAGGAGCCATCGGTAGTGATGGAAAAGTGTCATGGTGTTGGCGCTTGGCGATAGCGCCACAGCAACCCGGCAATACGGTAACCCTTTCAATATTCAAATCTGATCGCATCGCTTCAGATGATCGACAATCAAGGGAGTTTTTTCGGAGGAGACAAAGTCGATACAACGTTGTTGCGGGAGTGCACCACTTACTTCAAGATCAGCGCATTAATAGTCATCACTCTGGCGCCATTCCCAGACCCTGTAAAATTCCCTGCAAATTGTCAAATATCATGCAAAGTGTCAAAAGTCATGTAAAATGCATGGGAAAATGGCAAACTGTTTGCCACCTTACAGGGCATTTTACATTACTTTACACATTGCGTGATATTTAACATTTTCCAGGCGATTTTACAGGATCTGGGAGTCCCCCCTGAGCGTACTTCTGGTGCCAATCCCAGACCCTGTAAAAAGCCCTGTCAAATGTCATGCAAAGTGTCAAATGTCATGTAAAATGCCCTGCAAAATGACAAACGTACATTGCATGACATTTGACATTTTACAGGGCTTTTTACAGGGTCTGGAAGTGCCCCCTGGCTACCAGTGGGCTGGTGGGATTTTGCGGCAGCGCCTGCCAAGTATCGTGCCTTCTGGAAACCGCATATATATCGTACGTGAGTAAAGCGGGTGCGAGGCAGAGTATAAAGTGCGTACCTATTTAAGTTTATTTGAAAATACGCATGAGCAGAACAGCTAATTTTAATGGTACACATCTGTACGCACACTTTCATAAGTACTGGCACTGGGTAAAAAATTATAGTGTCTGTAGTCGTGCGGGGTATGTCAAGGGGGATAGTGTTTCTTCTCCAGCTCAGTCACACCTGGTGCCAATCCCAGACCCTGTAAAATGTCAAATGTCACGCAAAGTGTCTTAAGTCATGCAAAATGCCCTGCAAAATGGCAAACGTACATTTGACATGCGTGACATTTGACAGTTTACAGGGAATTTTACAGGGTCTGGGACTGCCCCCTGGCGGGTAATTCGAGGGGGGCTGATGAAATACGGTTTTTCACTTCATCTGCCCACCCCGCCGCCAGCGCAGATGATTCTGGCCGCACTAATGGCAGTGCTGCTGTTCTGTTTCATCGTTGTCTTTGCCATCTTGTTGGTAATCCTGCGCGATGCAGACGCGCTGACCAAATATGAAACTCTGCCACGGCCGAACTACATTGATCAAGACAAGGACATGCTCACGTTGGATGAGCTGAAGAAATCTATATACAGTGAGTCGAGACAGTTACTGGCGCTGTTGAGCCGGAGTTACAGCACAACGACAAATAGGAGCTGAAGCGACAAATTCAGTGTCGACAAACTACAAATACTCATGAACGCTTAAAAATATCCATTCCCAAATTGACATGTTGAAAGTACTAACCGATATCTACATCGTGTCCAAAACTTATCCAAAAAGTTAAAGTGGTTCTTAAGATATAAATCAAAATGAAAAATAATTTGGCAACATTTCTCATTGGGATTGCCAACAACTATCTAAATTTTATATATTGATTTATATATTAAGAACCACTGGTACTTTTTTGGGCAATTTCTGGACACGATGTAGATATCGGTTAGTGCTTTCGACATGCCAATTTGGGGATGGCTATCTCTAAGCGTTCGTGAGTACTTGTAATCTGTCGACACTGAATTTGTCGATTCAGCTCCTATTTGTCGTTGTGCTGCACTGCAACTCCAGCTTTACGGGGGTGCAAAATATGGCACCGCACTCGCGCATGCGTCAATACACCACAAAAAGGGCACCCGGCACCAGATGGGCACCGCACCAGCACCGGTGCTGTGGTGCACTTTAGACGAAACTAGAATACCCCCCTTGAATAATACCCCCTTTTGAAAAGTTCTCCCATCCCCAAAAAAAGCTGACGAAACAGAATTCCATAGGGATTATTTGAGAAAAAATGGTTTTCCATAGTGGAAAAACAACGAGTCCGCAGCAACAGTTTGGAAGACTGCAAATCAGTGATATGTATTGAAAAGTGACCAGGAAAATACAAAAGTACCTATATAATCTAGCAGAGAAACAGAACTCAAAAACTATTCCGAAAAATGCAAAAACCATTTCTGAAAAAAATGCAAAAACTATTTCTGAAAAAAAGAAGAAAACTAATTTTAGAGAAAAATACACTCAAAAATTGACTCTGTTCACCAAACATCCACCATCACCCCCATCAATCCACTCAGAGACCATCTATCGCCAGGGGTTCTTGCCCTGGTTCACCCTGTCGTACGTGACCCCGTTCAGCTTGTGGTTCAGTTTCGTGTTCAAAGCGGCAAGAGGGGATGACCAGTGGCACAGGGGCGGAATCGTGCTCAATCGTGCACAGGCGTATGGAAGGGAACAGCCGTCGCTGCCTGCAACTGTGCCCATGACGTATGGTACAACTGTGCCCATGACCATGCCCGCGCCCCCTGGTCTGGTGGCAGTTCCACACCCTTTAAAATGTCCTGGAAAATGGCAAAACTGATGCAAAGGGTCTAAAGACATGGAAAATGCGGGGGAAATTGCAGCCGGGGTTTCTGATATCCTGGGCGCATCACCGGGCTTTTGACACTTTGCATGTCATGTAGTGATGTAAAAGCGCCATGGCGCTACCGCCAAAGCAAAAAACGCCATGGCGCTGTTGGCGCTTGGCGCTATTTTGCTGTGGCACCATGCCAATGAAAAGCGCCATGGTTCTTTTGGCGCTTGGCGCTATTTTTGACCGGATCCAGGACCAAAATGCCTGGCGCTTTTGGCGCTTGGCGCCACTTTGCTCTGGCGCCATTGGTGCTTGGCGCTGGGGGTCGGAAAAGCGCCGTGGCGCTTTTGGCGCTAGGCGCCAAAGTTCTGTAGCTTTTCACATCACTAGTCAGTTGCCATTTTCCCATATTTCCTCTAAAGCGGGAATTAGAGCTCAGCGTCGATTCGACGTGAAATGATGACGTGAAATGTTGTCGTGAAATTAATTACACGAGTGTGGATCATGCTACAGATCTACAATTTTCTAAGGATAATATATGAATCAATACCTTAATCGTGTCCAATACTGAGTGTTATCAGCCACAACTAGAGCGAATTGAAAAATTCAATTTTTATCATTTCACGTCATCATCATTTCACGTCACAGTGTCAGGGAACAACTTGACATTTCACGTCAGACTGCTGCTTGCAATAGTTGCATTAGGTTTATAGACATAAATTTAGGCTCATTCGACTCGCCGTAATTTTCTGATTATAATTATATATACATTTACATGGTTTACTTGCAATTTGGGAAACTCAAATCCTGTAATATTTACATTCTACGTATTTACTTAGGCCAGCGTCCCAATAGAGAAATGGTGCCCTGTGTGTGACTAGCACGTGTTTACTAAGCCCTTCGCGTAGGCATATTTATTATAGCTTTGCAATGCTTTATATATTTACATTACTTTGACATTTATATTGGATACCCTGCTCGTATTATATCATATATACTATATTAACCCTGCCTAATTAATATACCCAGTTACCTCGAATAAGTCCCAACTTATCAGTAACCACATATACGTTTTCAGGAAGTGATTATTATTATGTTGAATATACCCTGTTCTACTTACGGCATTAGGAACATTTGCATTACTATTTACAATTTCCAACTCTATCATATTAGTTTCCAAAGTGAGTCAATGTTTTCTGACAAATTGAAACAGATTAGTAAATCGGTCAAGTTTGCCGACTTCGCGCCTCACAGGATTAATAGTTTTTCTATTCGATCCCAATTTGTACCTGGTATTTCTTTACCATACTTTTTTGAATGTACACGCGCGTAGTTTAAGCCAACTGTTTCAGCTAAATGTGTCTTATTAGCGCATTTGTGTCTTATTTGTGCATTTGTATTTAGGGAATTACTGTAGCCATGTTTTTATACACAATTTCCATGTCTCGGCAACTTTTGGAGTTTTTACTTCAGTCTTCGACTCAAGTCAGTCTTTTGACCCAAGTCCTGACCCAGAAAATAAGCTAGCGATAGAAACTTTGACTAGGAAGCTCGCTAACTTTGTGCTTTTGTATTGAAGCTGTATCTGATCGAAATAAAGTACCTGAAACAATTCGAAAACCCCTTGTCAACACGCAACCATGAAATAAACTCAACTTGGCTGTCGACAAGTGGACGTTCGGCTACAACAAGAAAATCCAACTACTCTAGAGGCAGTCACTCACTACGGTCTTGGAGTTGCTGGAATCGGTGGTAGAAGATGCTGACTTCGGTGGCTTCATCACAACTACCTATGTTACCTTAGAACGTGGTTCATACCACGTTCATTTTACCAACTTATATACCTAACTCTATAGACTCTCGTAGATAGTGGATATTGTTGCATTTTTCTACATCTGCGTATAAACCCTGAAATGCGTGTTCGTATGCGTAGTAGTGTACAGACAAATTAGTAGTGGGAGTTCAAGAAATTTCTGGCGAAATAATAACCCTCCTCGAAATACCCCCCTAAAAATTTCAACTATGCAAAAATAAACCCCCGGGGGGTATTTCAATTATTTCAAATATGGTATTTTACATTTTCTGTATTCGGGGGTGAGTAAAAAGGTATTTTACATATACCTAGGTATACATATACTTTAAAAAAGTTCAGTATTCATAACAACTCTGGTAGGTACCGTGTACTAGTTTTTTTGAAAAAATATTTTGGATTACCATGTATCAAAATCACTCCCAACACGCAGGCGGTCCACCGGTTGGCCTCCACCCGCAGCCGCAAATGTTCGCGCATGCGCGTAACTTCTAAGTACAGGTGTACAAAAATGTTTGAAATAGATGGCAAGAATTTTTATTTAAAAAATAATGATGTGGAATTTACCAGTTTTAATGCCAAATTTCCCATCTTATCTGCATAGCAGATAAATAAACATTTTTTTCAATTCTTGACGCCAGTAAACTAAATTAACTGTCAGTAGTTTTTCTACAAATACACTAACCTGATTAAAAAATGGAGTTGATACCTCAAACAAATATTTCTCCAAATACTCAAATCAAAATGAAAAGAACACATAGATAATTTTATATGGGCCATATTAAAAACTGTTCCTAAAGTTCCTCTTTTGTCTGATTGCCTACTTCTTTTCTTTGTCAGGAATTTAAAGTGCCAACACCGGGCCCATATTTTCAGTCAATATTTTTACAATTTTTGGACATCTTACATTTTGCAACCATGGCACTTTAGAAGGTACAGATCACGCTGCGCTGTCAGTGATGTAAAATTGAGTGAGTGATGTAAAAAGCACCATGATTTCGGTGTGAAACGTACCAGCGCCAGAAACTTTCTTTCACTATACATAACACTAGAATATGTATTTTGTTTCGAGAGTTAAATACCAGCGCACTAAAATATAGCGCCAAGAACCAAAATTCAAGACCAAGATCAGGTGCCGCAGCATTTTAGCGCCAAACGCCAAAAACGTATTTCGCTTTGGCGCTGGCGCCAGCCCTATGGCGCTTTTTTATCACTAGTAATATGGCATTTGGCCAGTGATTTTTCTGTGATCTCGCTGTTGGCTTCGCGCATGTTCTTCTCGCGTTGTGGTAACAGATGAAAATAAATAAACACAATATTTCCTTAAAATACCCCCCCCCCCCCGTTGAAATACTCTGAAGATCTGAGTGAGTCAAGGTGGTGAGCGATTACATTTATCCTGCTCTCGTGTTTTTTTCTATTTAGTTTTCTAAGGCGGTGTTTACACGGATTCTTTGTGACGACAAAAATTGTGATTTCGTCAACCATGTTTTTGGGTGAAAACCAATAAGTAGATAGATCGGACGCCTCAATTGATCATTATTTGATCGACCCCATTACATGGAACAATGATTAATTTTTATAGATTACGCAATAATGCACAACAGATAATGTATTTTTCTTGTTGTCGTAGCTTTGTCGGAGGGTTTGTTCTACGCGGCCTCGCTAGCGAGACTACGTAGAACAAACTCTCCGACAAAGCTACGACAACATGCAAAAAGTGTGATCTAGTGTGCGTGATTAGGGAAATTATGGAATTTGATGTATGCCCCAGGCAGTGAAGCTGGCACAATCACGATCAATTGAGGTATCACACATGTAATATATTTCACGTTGATTCCACAAGAACAGTTATAAAAATTGCATTTTTTGTCGTCACAGCAAATCCGTGTAAACGCCGCCTAACCATTTTTTATTGTATTTTTAAAACACATTTGATCTGGAAAATGGAAGTGGAAGACTGCAGGGACATCGAATAAAAAAAATTCCGCAGAAGCTTCCACCATATCTAACTTCCCCTTTGTCTTTAAAAATTGAGCTGCGCGTGGCAAAAAGGTACCAAAGCATAGCCTAATACGAATGCAAAACTTTTCACTCCCCCTTCCGGCGGCAAAAAGTGCAAAAAAACTCGGAAAATGAGCAAAAAGCAGCCGTCCCCAGCCCCGAATGCGCGTGGTTCAACCACCATGTGGCACTGCCAGACCCTGTAAAATGCCCTGTAAAATGTAAAATGTCATGCAAACTGTCTAAAGTCATGTAAATGCTCTGTAAAATGGCTTTTGGGCTCCATTTTGCAGCGCATTTTACATGACGTTGACACTTCACACGACATTTGCATTCTCCACAGTATTTTACATGACATTTCACGCTTTGCATAACATTTTACACGGCATTTTGCAGGGTTTGGTAGTGTCCCCATGTCGGCTTCAAAAAAACCTGGCGCGCTGAGCAAAAACAAAACATCTGCGTCGAAAAGCAAAGATGCCTCGCCAGCGACGGGCAAACCGAAAGGGGGCAAAAAAACGGCTGGAAAAGTGCACTTTCAGCCCGATCCAAATCGTGTGTAGGGTCGGCGGCGTTCGTGGCGTTTTAGACTGCGTTTTATGGATAAATCTGTGAATGGACTGATGGTGGAAAATGTCTACACTGGTTTTCTGTCGAAATTCCAGGGGAAAAGTACTCCCTTTTACATTTTCCTGGGAAAAAGTATCTTACTCATATTTACGCATGAGTACGAGTAAAAAAGTATTTTACATTTTCTATACTTTGTAGTGAGTAAAACAATACTTTACGTTTACATATACTTTTAAAAACGTTCAGTATTTCTAACAACTTTTCGGTAAACTCAAATGCTTTCCTATCACAGCTTCAACATCAATACGCGTACTACAATAATTCGCTTAAACAGGTCCGGAAGACTGCGACTTTGACCCAGCCAAAATCGGTCCCATAGAACCGGCGCCCGCGCTCCAGCCAATGCCTCTAGAGCGTGAGTCAACTTGGTCAATTTAAATAAGTTGAATGTCAACTGGTTGATGTCAATTCAGATCATATTTAGTTCACACGTCGCATCACGATCTTTGGGTGCACATGTCGCAATATTTTTCCTTCAACGTTGAAGCATGCGCATTTGTAGGTCGTTCCGTGAACTAAAATCTGAGTTGACATCGACCAGTTGACATTTAAATGTCAACTAGTGCGCGTAGCGTCATCAGATTTCTCTCACATTTGGTGCCACAATTTGATGCGCAATTTTTCACGTGTAAATATGGGTTCAAACGGGACTAGTTTTTCGGACCGGGACCGGGACCAGAAATTTTCTAATGTCGGGACCGGGACCGGGACTGGGGGGTCGGTACCGGGACCGGGACTGGGGTGTCGGGACCGGGAGTGGCTTTTTCAATTGTCGGGGCCATGACCGGGACCGGGACTGGGGGGTCGGGCCGGGACTGGGATTTGCCGAACCATGTACCGGGACCGCGGTCTCGCTTGAACCCTATTGGTAGGTAATATCCAGCCAATGTTGCTTCACACACCTCCACTGCGTGAAGGACAACTCTTGATGTATTACCGTATTTCTCCGTGTAAAGGACCCCCCCGTGCACAACACCCGGGGTGTTATACAGCTGCATAGCACCCCGGGGGTGCTATGCTAGGTTTCAAAAAGATCACCCAATTTGAATTGCTTTAATATTGTGCGTGGCGCGCGCCACACATTGTAATTCCACGGCATGTATTTTTTCATTGAATTACTGCACGCTGGGAACCCAAAAAAGCCACATAGTACACTGCGAAAGCAAATTTCTGTTGCACTCAACGCGGCGCGAGCATCTAGCCGTACTACTAGCTGAATTTGGAGGTGTTTCCGTGTTTAACACCCCCTGACCTAACACCCGGGTGTTATACAAGTTTTGAAAAAAGGTTACTGGAAAGGGTCTCAAATTTGTATAGCACCTGGGTGCTTTACACGGAGAAATACGGTAGCCTTTTCTTTTAACATTATTCAAGCACTATTCCATTCCCATCTTCACTTGTGAGTATTTTATGAAAAGCAATGTATTTACTGTAAATCCTTGAATAAGTCCCCCCCCTCGAGTAACTCCCCCCTGTAAACTAACTGAGGAAAAAATAACTCCCCCCTCGAATAACTCCTCCCTCTTTTATGGGTGGCAAAGACGTCCACGTATATAAACGTAAACCCCCGTTTACCTAGGTCCGAACGCTTACAAATTTTTGAAAAACGATTCATTCACGGCCCCCCCTAAACTTTTTGGGAAAATTCACCCCATACAAAAGATAGCCCAAAGAGTCGTCTAAATGATGTATGGTATGCCCCCCAATATAAGGCCGGAAAACAAAAAATACAAAAAAATGCCAATATAAGGCCAATTTATACAAAAATGCACTGATCAGTGATCACCTTGCTCCGAACGTTTCTTTTTATATGCTTATATTCTGTTTTTCAAGGCCAGAATTTGGCCATAATACAGAACAGAGTCCTGGCTTAGTGCCAAATGCCATTTCAACGGTTTCTTTCCAGGCAGAAATAAGATTAGGATATTTTCAATTTTCACTGTTTTGTATTGCGATCACGATCAGCTGTGATTGTGATCATTTTATCTCCTAATGTGAGATCTATTAACACAGAAAATGCTTCCACCAGAAAAAGAAATTTTAAGCGTTTTTTTTAAAACCTACACCGCTTAAATTCACCTACCCAAACATTAGAATTTGAGGGGCGAAATTTATTAAACATTGTTAAATTTTACTTACTACTAATTTCCTTCCCCGGACGAAATGTACTAAGTTTAATAAATTTCGCCCCTCAAATTCTTATGTTTGGATATAGTCCAACGAAACCCGCCCCACTTGAATAACTCCCCCCTCGAATACGCCCCCCCTCAAAAAATTCTGAGGAAAAAAATAACTCCCCCGGGGACTTATTTGAGGATTTACGGTATGTAACAAGTTAGACAAGACACTTGTAACAACATCTGAAACACATTTTATATGACATCACAACATACTGCTATTTGTCTGACATATTTACGTGTATAGGTATGTTGAACACATTGTAACTATATTTGGGAGCCTTTGAAAAAAACATTTTACTAAAAAAAAACATAAATAACTGTTTTAACCCAGGTCATTGAAAATTACGTTTTTCGATCCCTTGTTGGGACCGCTCTAAAATTCCGGGACTGGGACCGGAACTGGCTGGTCGGGACCGGGACTGGCTTTTTTTTAATTGTCGGGACCGGGACTGGGGTGTCGGGACCGGGTCCGCACCAATCCCGACTTTGCCGAACGTTGCCGAACCATTTACCGGGACCGCGGTCCCGTTTAAACCCTAGTGTAAATGCGGTTAGAAGAACTTTTACAGAGGCCCTGGATGAGGTAGCGCAGCTGCACTCGGGCCGCATCGACGCCAAGGGACTGCAGCGGGACAAAATTGCACCTGCCCCAGCTGCCGCCGGCAACAAGAAACAGGTGCGTGTGCAGTTGGGCGCTCTTGGCTCACTGCCAGGGGGTTGAGTTGTCGGGGGTTGGGGGCGAACTGGCAGTTCCCACATTCAACTACGCCTCAACTGTTCGCGATTGGAACATATTCCGGTGGCATTTAAATATTTGCCACCTGTATGAATTCGAAGAAAACCATTATTTATACTTTTAAATTCGTTCGTTTTCGACAAGTTTGTCTGCAAATTTGCAAATCTAAAAAAGGCAGAATTTTATCGAAATAATTTTTTTTCAGCCGCCTGGAACCCCGCCATCTTTGGCAGCGGGCGCTGACGCCAGGCTCTAAATTCCATGGCGCTAAAAATATGTACGATATCACTCAAACAATACAAAATGCGGATGTAAAGTAGCAGTGGGTGATGTAGAATTCTACTGGTAAAATAATGCAGTGATAAGCCTGTGTGAGAAAGTGCGCAAATGAAACATATTTTGAAACATTCACAAATTTGAAATAAATATGAAAGAAAGCACATAGGTACTCGGTTTGGCTGTTCTACATGTTACAAATAAACACCTTCCCGGACAAGTTCACCACCCATTCTTTTATTTCACTTCGAATGCAATATCTCCGTCCATGGGGGTGTTATAAAGCTGAAACTTTGTATATATAAAGTTGTAAGACCCCTCTACTCCCCAACAATGGGGGAGGTGCGGCGACTCACTACAGGGTGGGTCGTGTTATATGCAACAATTTTTTTGGCGTTTTTAGTGTCCCAAACAAGTTCACCACCCACTTGATTGGCTACACTACGAGAGCCAGATCTCCAGCTGTGATGGCGGTATAAAGCTGAAATTTGGGGGATGTCTTGCCAACAACCCCCTCACAATACACCAGTGGGACAGCTGCCAACGACCCACTAAAGCATGGGTCACTGCATATAAAGTTGACCATTTTCTAAAAACAGCCCAAGTGTCCCAAAACAAGTTTATCACCCAGCTGCATTGACAAAAATGTTGCAACAACATACCTAATATAAAACTGAATCGGGTTGGAACACTATTTCAGCCAAAAAAATTTTTTTCAGTAGGGCACCCTCCCTGTCCCATAAACAGTAGAATGAAAATTTCACTTTAAACCATTTTTTTGTTTCACACTTACAAAGTTGGTTTACAAAGTTCACTAGAGAATTGTCTAAGGTTCAAAGTTATGTAAACAACATAACCTCTAAAATGCCTCCATAAAGAAATTTACTTGGGGTGAATTCTATGATGTCAAAATGATGTCATTTCAGGAATAAAATTTGACACAATTTTCACTTTTTCATTCACCCCAAATAAATTTTTTTATGGAAGCATTTTAGAGGTTATGTTGTTTACATAACTTTGAACCTTAGACCCTCCCCTAGTGAACTTTGTAAACCAACTTTTTAGGTGTGATACAAAAAATTGGTTTAAAGTGAAATTTTCAGTCTGCTGTTTATGGGACAGGGTGGGTGCCCTACTGAAAAAATTTTTTATGAACAGAACTAGGGTTCAAATCTGATTCAATTTTATATCAGGTATGTTCTCACAACATTTTTTTGTAATGCAGTTGGGTGGCGAACTTGTTTCTGACACTTGGGCTGTTCTTAAAAAAATTATCAAATTTATATGCAGTGACCCATGCTTTAGTGGGTCGTCGGCAGCCGCCCCACTGGTGTATTGTGAGGGGGGTTGTTGGCAAGACATCCCCCAAATTTCAGCTTTCTACCGCCCTCACAGCTGGAGATATAGCCTTCAAAGTGTAGCTAATCAAGTGGGTGGTGAACTTGCTTGGGACACCAAAAACGCCACAAAAATTGTTGCATATAGGGCGACCCACCCTGTAGTGAGTCGCCGCACCTCCCCCCATTGTTGGGGAGTAAGGGGGTATTACAACTTTATATATACAAAGTATCAGCCTTTTAACACCCCCATGGACGGAGATATTGCGTTCGAAGTGAAATAAAAAAATGGGTGGTGAACTTGTCCGGGAAGGTGTTTACGTTACGCTTACGTTTGCTTTTAAAAAAGTTCAGTAATTTTTACAACTCTGCTAGGTAGTTTGCATTTTTTTGTGCAAGCGCGCAATTTCACGTACACATCATTGTACACCACAGTACTGACACTTTGCATTTTGAACAACGTTTTTTTAAAAACGGCGTCGTTAAAAAACTACTATTTTTACATCCGTAGTGTTCCCCTAAGAACACCCTATGATGTGTTTTTATATGGGATGCAATTTGACGCATTCCAAAATCTTTTTTTCCATTTGTTCTTCAGATGAGGTATGTACTCACTTGAGCTTAAAAAAGTAATGCCGCCTGCTTTTAAGAATCTGTCAAGTTCATAGCTAAAACAATAACTCATTTTGTTACTTTGCACTGGTTTAATAGCCTGTAGATATTTACTGTTGTATGTATATCTATCTTTGTGCGTTTCTTTTTGAAATTTTTCATTTTTTATTGATTCGCAAAAGTCTGACAGCTGTTCAGAATGTGCGGTTTTGTATTACATAAATTCTCGTTCGAGACAAGGTGAAATTGTCCATAATATTGACCGATGAATAGGTGGTAATGTGGTAATTTATTTTTATTTTTTATTTGCGATTTTATTGGCTTCTTTTCCGGCGTATTTCTGTCGCGAAAACTCAAAACTGTTGCGGACCGTTCCACTGTTTATATCCCAGAAACGGTTTTTCAAAAAGGGGACATTAAGTAAATGCACAAATCTAATTTACCATAAATTTAATTTACCATAAATGCTTGAATAAGTCCCTCGGGGGGGGGGTATTTTTTCGTTTTTCTCCAAGAAATTTCGTGATGAATGTAAAATCTATGTTTTTATAAATGCTGTGATAGATTTCTGTAGATCTGTAAATTTAAGTATAATTTATTATTTATCAAATGATGAGATTTATGATGGTGACATAAACTGCAAAACCGGCAAAAGCCGTCCCTTTCAAAAAAATTCAGTCAAAAACTAAAGGAAGGGTGTTATTTTGTGCTTCACTCGACCAACAGAGGGAGTTATTCAAGGGTAGGGACTTATTCAAAGATGTATGGTAGTTATAAAATCTCCTTGCAAAATATGAACAAAAAACAAGATAATATTTCTGTCCAGTACCAGACAGTACATGAGAGTACAGAATAACTGTACAAAATCCTTAATTCTGATAAATACTTTTTGCTTGTTTTTTTTTCTAACGGAAGAACGTCAAACCTGTGCAAAGCGTGAACGAGCTGCACCTTTTCAACCCGTGAAAAGCGTTTGTTTTTACGGGTTTTAGTTAGGGTTCAAACGGGATTCCGATCCCGAATCCCGAGAAATTTCGGGATTTTGTGGTCCCGATCCCGAAACCTCAATCCCGATCCCGATCCCGAAATCGCAAAAAACGAATCCCGATCCCAAAACTTTTGAAATCCCAATCCCGACTCCGAAATTTTTTTACTCAATCCCCATCCCAGAAAATTTGCCAACTTTTTTAAATAACATTTTTGCACTGAGAAATGTGACCAGGAACCTCCAATGTCCAATTTATAGCACTTATCCAGCATTCGTGCGTGTTTGTGACCTATTTTTGCAGTAAATTAGCGGAAATTTCTCATTATGAGACCTTTTTCAATGATCCCAATCCCGATCCCGAAGAAATGCCAATCCCGGTCCCGATCCCGAGACACCAATCCCGATCCCGATCCCGAAATCTCAAAAGAGCAATCCCGATCCCGAACCCGATCCCGAAATCTCAAAAAGCCAATCCCGATCCCGATCCCGAAAAGTCAAAGTCGAAAAGTTTGAACCCTAGTTTTGTCCCGCATCGAAAACAAACGTCTATATCACAAACATATTTAACAAAGGGCTGGGTAAGATTCTTTTCGTTGCAAATCTTGATGATAAATAGTCCATCATTTCACATTTTTCACGCGATGTAACGATCACGCGATATATTTATGCTTTGTATTTATTGTGGGCCACAAAATAAAATTGCCGCCACTGTCCTATAATTTTCTTTATCGTTCTCTTGGTAATTTTGCCTACCGGTATTCCCTTTTTTATTTTTGTTAAATCTGTACGGTTCTCATGATAAATTACCACGAGCTTGTCTAATTGGCTGGCGAATTGCTTTTACCGTAAATTTACAAATACATAAATTTACCCCCCCCCCTCCTAAAAAGAACAAATAGGTATACTATGTGGATCGCATACTTTGCATTTTTCTGAAGGAAACACTCCATCATGACGTCATCGTAAATAAAATTAAAATTGTTCCAAGAAAAACACATTCATTGTTTGTGCGCATTCCGCCTAGGGATGGTCAATAAACGGTTTTTTAACGACCCTGTTTAAAAAAAACAACGTTTTTTTTAAAGTCTAAAATGTTTTTTAAAGCTCCCAGATATGGCTATGGGTCAACATATACAGGTATATCAAACAATTGCCAGTACTTTGTGCTGTTATATATGCCCACAGAATGGCTGTGGAGTCATGGGATAGCATTATAAGTGGTGATTTCTGTCAAAAATATCCATTTTTGATGACGTGTTATGTATATCACCATTTGTCAAATTTTCATGACTTCAAGTCAAGTTTTGCATGGAATAGCACTTATACAAGGTTATAATATAATGCTAATCCATTAACAGTGATGGATCACACTGTAGAAGTATGTGGGAGCACATTGGCTGGATATTATATGCTACACTAACATATCACGGCTTATTATGACACACAATGCATAAACAAATGGAAGCTTTGCACTAAAAATGCCTCAAAACCAATGAAAACAATCACAAATGGTAAAGTGTATGTGAAATTGCACGCTTGCGTGCAAAAAATTGCAAAATACCTAGTACATAGTACAAATTTTTTTGGCTGATGTTAAAAAAAACGGTTTTGATGCCTGTTTTTTTTTAAAACAACGTTTTTTTAAATAAAAAAACACCAGCCATCCCTAATTCCGCCTTTTCCTTTTTTAATTTTTTTTGTTAAAGTGCGTGCATAAGTATCCTGCTCGCGCGTTAACTCCTGGGACATAAGTTATTCTGGCCGCATACTCGCGGTCCGCCTAGTATACGTCCCCCCATTTTTCTGCTATAGGAAGGGAATCCCGCATTTTCTGTGATCTAGAGTGAAGAAACATGAATAAAAAACGTCAAATCACATGTTTTCACCGGTTGATACTTTTTCTATCAAAATTTGATTCAAGAACATTTTCTTTCGACAATTTCGGTGAATTTGTGATGGCGAAATGACCGCGTCCTTGAAAATCCCGCTTGAACAACGTGCTTCCCAACCCCCAACGCCCCAACCCCCCAACCCCAAACCGCCAACCCCCATTCGAGACCCCTGATTCTAGACGGGTTTTGGCGTGCTGAAATGATAAATCAACATAATAATAGTGAAACTATCTAGATTCTAGATAAGTAGGTGATGCAGCTTTCGTGGATATAAATGTCATATAAATGGATTTCGTGGATTTATGTGAAACGTTATCATAAAAATACTCCGGTTTGAAATGTCTGTGTGAAATCGTAAACAAGCTTTTTTGTTTATCAAAATAGTTTTCATGCTTTAGCTATGTAGTGCCTGATATGCATGCCAAATGTATTTAAGTTAGGGGTACTTCGGCGCTGCGCATATTTATGTAAACGTATTTTGGTTGAACAGACACGCCAGTCCGATTTCGCGCTCCGAATTGATCCGCACTTGTAAACTGGTGGCAAATTTAAATGGAAAATTCATACAACTAAGTTTTTAAAATCCCACATGCAAACTGGCAGGCTGTCATCTTGTGTGAGGGTGCCGCCAAGTATCTACTATATAAATATACCCAAGGGCGCACCCCCTCAGGCCATCCTTGCTGCTGAAAATACTTTTCTGTATTTTTTTCTAGCAAATACCGGTATTAATGGAAAATCCATACAAATTTTTGTTCAGGCTGGAATTTGATTTATTTATAAAATTGGTTGGGTACGGGTTAGGCCACTAACTTTTTTGACATGGAGATGGTATCTTTCAGCAACTTTTCCACCCCTTACAACCCACTGATCTACAGCAAAATTTGGGTGCGGGGCTTGTGTAGGTTGTGAGGGGGTGGAGAAGTTGCAGGAAGTTACCATCTCCTATGTAAAAAAAAATTAGTGGCCTTAACCATCCCCAAACAATTTTATAAATAAATCAAATTTCGGCCTGAACAAAAATTCGTATGGATTTCCCATTAATATTTGCAAAAAAAAAAATAAAAATAAAAAATTTTCAGCAGCAAGGGTGGCCTGAGGGGTGCCCCATGGGTATATATCAACATTTTTTAAGACCTATCTAGCTACATTTAGGCCGCTACACACACTAGTGGACATTTGGTTTGAATGTCAACTGGGTTATGTCAATTAAGATTTTTGTTAGCCGCTATATTTATTTTTTCCATGTTGCGGTGAGTACATTTAGAGATCGTTCAGTTTACACGTCAACTAGTTGACTATAGTTGACATTCAAATGACAACTAGTGTGTGTAGCGCCGTAGATGTAGCTGGCATAGGTCTTTAAAAATGTTGATTTAGCTGGCGCCGTTGGGGGGGGGGGGGTAATTCCCCAATCCCCACTTGAAACCGCCATATTGACAATTCTGTTTTGTGTGAAATTGCACGAAAAACCCGCAAAAAACAATAACGATTAAAATTGTGATGCGCAAAAACTAGCAAAGTCCCACATAGGGATGGAAAAAAACCGATTTTTCAAGCATCACGGTGTTTTTTTAATCGAGTTTTTTTTAAATGAAAATCGCTGGAGTCAAAATGAGTCCTATTTTTATCTAAAATTGCCTGTTGGATATAGATGAGCTAAAAGCCATATAGAACTGATAGTCAGTGCACACTTATTCTTTTTGTAGTAATACAATATTGTAGAGATTTGGAAATCTTGAAAATAATGTATTTTCCATTTTAAAGTAATTAATTTGTCGTATTTTCCGTTGTGATTCACTTTTTATTGATCATTTGCAATTTTATTACAGAAATTATTTGTTCCCCCTGGCTACGTCCTTGCCATTAATGTTTTATCTGAAAACTAGGGTTCAAACGGGATTGACTTTTCGGGATCGGGATCGGGATTCACTTTTTGAGATTTCGGGATCGGGATCGGGATCGGGATTGGGGTTTCGGGATCGGGATCGGGATTGGTATTTTGAGATTTCGGGATCGGGATCGGGATCGGGATTGGCCGGGATTGGGGTCACGGGATCGGGATCGGGATTGGGATTAACATGTTTCGGGATCGGGATTGGGGTCTAGGGATAGAGATTTTCGTCACTGTTCTGGCATCCACAGTTGTTCATAAAGGTCTCAAAACACTGTTGGATGCCAGAAAAGTGACATAAAATGGACGCTGGGGGTTTGCGTTCACATTTTTGCACGCAAAAATGTCATTTTATCACTTTTTATAATTTTCACGATTTTTTCCGGGATCGGGATCCCGGACTTGGGAGATTCTCGGGATCGGGATCGGGATTTGAGAGTTTTCGGGATCGGGATCGGGATTGGTATTTTTGGATTTCGGGATCGGGATCGGGATTGGGGTTTCGGGATCGGGATCGGGACTGCTAAATCCCGGAATTTCACGGGATCCGGGATCGGGATCGGGATCCCGTTTGAACCCTACTGAAAACACATGGCAAACCTCTGTATACTTCCCGCAATGATTCACAGCCTACCTTACATGCTTAAAAGCACACAGAAATGGGTAGATCACATTTAACATACAAGCACATATCACAGTTTGTCTCCCTGCACATGCCGCAGTGCTCATATCACAGTTTGTAACCCTGCACATGCCCGAGTGCTCAGATCACATGTCACTGTGCTCATTGCACATACGCGGGGCGGTGTTGTGGAAATGGGGTAGATCACATTTAACATATTTTTTTCCTGGTGCTGACCGTATTTCCTCAAAATTCCCCAGGGGTTTATTACTTTGTCAGCAAAATTTTGAGAGGAGTTCATTTGAGGGGGTATTATTTTGTCAATCATTATTCATTTGAAAATCATAGTAAATAATAGACTTTTACATACCCAAAACCAGTAATAAACATTTTCAAATATGGGTATGTTTTGACACATCAACATAGATACACAGCTGTGATGGAAATCGGCAGCAAATATTTCCAGATGTATCATGTTCAGATGGACATATTTTGTGGGGGTAGGTAATTTTTCCTGCCCGTTCAGACCTGGGGTTTTTCAAGTGGGGAGGGGTCCTTCAAGGGGCGTATTTTGAGGAAATGTGGTATTTTTATTTCCATTTTATTTCCAAATGTGTTCTGTTGATTTTGTTAGAATTTCTGTCAAAGTTTTCTGCAGATTTTGGTGGTTACAATTTTTTCATTTTATACCATTTCAAATTTTATGTCATTTTTGTTGAGAATGTGCTACCATTTTTACTTAAATTTAACATTTTATTTTGTGGTCAATTTGTTAACCTACATAATATTTTTGTCAGCAGATAAACTACATATTTACTAACTTGTTACCATAACATATTTAACTTGTTAACATATTTACTAACTCCCTTGGGTGCATTTTTTCATTCTAATTTTCAGCTCGTTACTGGTATACACTGGGGTTTATTCAAAATGGGGAGTTATTCAAGATAACATTATAGATAATTCTACTATTACGTATCAGTCTAACATGTCTCTGCAATTTATTTCACAGATAATCTATTGATTTCATTTTTTGATATTTGTAAATGGCTGTATACTGTCAATGTGCTGTACATTTGTAAATGTGTCACATGCTATTAAACTGATACATTTTTCAACTTATTAAAACACAAGAAAATAAATTTATGCCAATTGAAGTCAATCAACTGACGCCAAAAGTAATTTAACACGCAATCAATGTTGTGCTGACCGTGGCAAAATGGATGGATAAAGAAATACAGAGAATTGATAATTAGGCTCATATTCGCATATTTACTTATTTGCACTATTTTACTTTTCATGCACTATATTTATTTACCACGCAAAATATCAAATTGTATTTCCTGCACTATATTATTTACCCATGGAGAATATTCGATTAGGAAAGTGCTCTATAAGTTATTGATAGGTTTATGTGGAATGTTTAGGTTAAAAGGTCAAATATGTTATTATTAGGTGTATTAATATAAAATTAGGCTCATTCAACTCGCCGTAATTTTCTGATCATGATTATACATACATTTGCATAGTTTACTTGCAGTTTACAAAAGTCAAATCTTGTAAATATTTACGTGCTGCGTAATTATCTAGGCCAGCGTCCTAATAGAGAAATGGTGCCCTGCGTGCAACTAGCATTTACTTTACAAAGCCCTTCGCATAGGTATAATTGTCATAACCCTGTTCACAACTATTTATATTTACTTAATAATTATAATACCTTGCTCAATCGAATATATTATAAACTCTGCTCAATTACAATACCCATTTACCTCAATAAGTCCCAATTTGCTAGATTATTCAACATACGTTTCCAGGAAGTGATTATTATTATCATGTTGAATATACCTTATTCTATTTACGTCATTAGGAACATTTACACTACTATTTACAGTTTTCAAACCCTAATTTATTAGTTCCAATGTGCGTCAATGTTTCTGACAAATTGAAGCAAATTAGTAAATCGGCCGAGTTTGCCGACTTCGCGCCTCAAGATTAATAGTTTTTCCATTAGCCCAATTTGTACCTGGTATTTCTTCACCATAATTATTTGAATGTATACACGCGCAGTATAAGGCAACTGTTTCGGCTAGATGTGTTTATTTGTTGCATTTATGTCTTATTTGTGCATTTGTATTAGGAAATTACTGTAGCTGTTTTTCTATACGTGATTTCCGTGTCTTAGCTACTTTGAGGGTTTTTACTTCAGTCTGCGGACCCACCCCAAGTGAACAAAATAAGCTAGCGATAGAAACTTCGACTAGGAAGCTCGCTAGGCTTTGCGCTTTTGTAACACGCTGTATCTGATCGAAATAAAGTACCTGAAACAATTCAAACCCCTTTTTTCAACACAACTACGAAATAAACTCAACTTGGCTGTCGACAAGTGGACGTTCGGCTACAACGGGAAATCAACCACTCTAAAGGCCGTTTCTCACTACGGTCTTGGAGCTGCTGGATTCGGTGGTAGAAGACGCTGACTTCGGTGGCTTCATCACATGGCGCAGCGAGCAGGGTGATTGCATGACATTGTGCTATCACCAAGCCGGAACGGACATTGTGCGGCAGTTGGCAGAACTTCAAAAGTCCTGCTGAACATCAATTGGCCTTGGCTGAGCGTTGGCTGTTGATTTGCAGACAGCATTGTGCCAGAGTCACGGCACTCCTGTCTACATCCTGGGAGCGGTTCTACGCTCACGCGCGGAGGACACTGGAGTTCTGACAAGCCTGTCAGGATTTCAGGCAGCTTTCACCAGTGTTCTGGCAAGGTGCTAGACGCTGGGCGGCACCGGCATTTGACAAGGAGTCATTGTCGGACGGTGGTCAAACTTTCGCTGGACGCTCCTGGATATCTGGACACCAGTGACCGCTCGCACGTCCTTCCTATGCCAAGGGAGGGTGACCTGACGGAGACAGGATCGCCACAGAGCCACGCTAGTCAAAGGGCTGTTTTTTGGGCATTCGCGGAGGTCCCTCGCTCCACTGGGTAAGAGTGGACTCATACCTCGGAAGTGCAAAAGTAGGGGTATCAGTGTACAAAGGGCTGTAGCTGACAGAGGGCTGTAGCTGACAGAGAGTGGATTTGAAAACCAAGTATTAGGATACTTGGTAGCGTGTAGGGGCTTTGCGGAGCTCCCATCAAATATACACGCTGTGCCTGCTCGGTACCATCAGATCAGACAGCACAAAAGTGCCAGAAAACTGCATTGCACAGGCGCAATTGCAGAGCAGTGTAAAGAAACACTGCCCAGAATCAGAAAGTGCACCAGAGTGCACAGAAACGTGTCACGGGCGACACGGCAAGCGCAGCACTGCGCACAGCGGCACAGGAGCCGCTCAGGAAAGCAAGTGGCCGGCGTGGTCACAAGGCACACAGGCGTGCCAGAAAGAGCGCCAGAGCGCTCAGAAAGAGTGTGTACGGACCCTCTTTGGGCGCACACTGCTGGGCAAATAACTTGTTTATTGTCCAGGTGGATTTGACCGGTGTGTTGAAGTCAACGCGTGTAAACAATCACGTCAGGGGCTTTAGGAACACACCTGGTGCCAGTGCAGTAAAGGTCAACGCGTGAGAACACGTCAGGGGCCGGTAGGACTGCATTGGTATTGTGCGTGGCACAACAAATCCGTAGTGCACAGAGCACTACACAGAAAGACGCAGAGAAGCGTCCCAAGCGTCACAGGCGACGCACTATAAAGAGAAACAGTGAAGGAAAATTCATCAGCGAAAATGGTTTCGCCAACGGGTCACATCAGAAAGACCCTGGGGCCAGCAAAGCACAGGGTGGAAAGTAGATTGGCAAGAGAATTTGCCAAATATGACCTGGAACTATTTGCGGAAGCATCAAAGGATGATAAGAGAACAGAGATGAGAAGAGTGATTGCATCTGTCAAACAGGAGGGTGCAAAATTGGAAAGTGCAATGAATGCAGTGAAAACTCAATTTGACGCATGGAGGGATATCGTCAAGGACATTGACGAACCCGACCAGATGGAACAAGAACAGAAGATATACCAAGACTCATATGAGGAATATGCAAATATGTCAGACTTGGTGACACAGAAAGTGGTAGCCATGAATGTGTACATCGAAGAGTTGCAAGACATGATCCAGCAACAGAGCGGAAATACCATGTATGAAGTCAATACAGCATTCATACAGCAGATGGCTGCACAGATGGCTCTGACAGCTCAGGGAGCTGCTCCTGGAGCCAGTTCAACCAATGCAACCACAGCAAAGAGCGTCAAATTGCAGAAACTGGAAGTTGAACAGTTTACTGGGGAAATTGTCAAATTTCGATCATGGTGGCAAATGTTCGAATCCCACATTCACAATCGGACAGATTTGGAGGACATTTCCAAGTTCTCATACTTGAGGAGCTTGCTGAAAGGCTCCGCATTTGGCATGATCAGTGGATTGAGTGTGACCGCAGAGAATTATGCACCCGCAATTGCAATGCTCAAAAAGAGATATGACCAGCCAGTTGTGGTCAGAAACACGCTGATGAGTAATATCATGAAGCTGCGACAGGCCAGGAATACCTGTCAGGATATGAGAATTTTGTTTGATGCAATTGAAAGGCTGCTCCAGCAGTTGGAGTCACTGGGTGAATCAGTGGAACATCCAATGCTGTTGAGCCAGCTGCAACAGAAAGTACCACCCGAGGTTCTCAGAGAAATTCAGAAGGAACAGGGAACTGAGGAAGCCTTGACGGTGGAGATATTCAGAAAGCTGTTTGGCAAGCAGCTAGCGCTCAGTGAGGCTGTACAGTACGCACAGCAAACTGAGGCACCAGTTCAGCAATCGCGCCAAGGATTTGGGAATAATCCCCGCGCACAGCAATTCAATAATCGGTTTCAAGGCAATGGGAACCGATTCAGAGGGCCAGAGAACCCAAGGACCAGCACAGGGAGCATGTCTGTGATCCAGAATGGTCAGAGTGCACCACAGGCTGGATTCATGAATCCTGGGAGGCCGTGTGTGTTCTGCAATGACACACAGCAATTACACTTTAACGATAAGTGTCCAAAGTTCAAAACTGCCAGAGAAAGGAGAGTGATTTTGTCAAAGGCAGAGCGATGCCTGAGATGCCTGCAGAGAGGGCATTACATGAATCAATGTCAATTTACGAGAAATTGTTTCTATTGCAAGTCCAATAGGCACCACACTGCGGTGTGCCCAGAGAAATTTGGTGACAATGGCAATGGAAACGCTGGACGGCAAATTCCAGCGTTCAGAGCGAATGGTCAACAGAATGGCCAGCAATCAGCAAACAATGGCAGAAAGTCTGTGCCGACGGCCGGTCGACCAGCACAGAGCCAACAGAGAAAGGCCACAGTGAATTGTGTCACTGTGGAAGAAGCTGGACCAGAAATGGTGGAGACAGAGACCATATCCAGCACGGTGGTTACAGAACCAAATACAAAGCAAGAGAATACGTCAGTGAACCTGTCAGTAAACAGGAATATGTCAATGCTGATGACAGCCAGAACCGTGATTGAGGCTTCAGAAATGGATACAGAGATGGAGCCTGAACAGCCACCACTACAGATTCAAGCGTTCCTGGACACAGGATCCCAGGGAACATACATGTCAGAGAAAGTGGCCAAGAAACTCAATTTGAAGAGTACAGGTGAACACCACATCCAGGTGTACACATTCGGAAATGAAAAGCCGCACTATAAAGTAGTACAGCAAGTGGAATTCAGAATGCGGCTCAGAAATGGCCAGAAAGTTGATATGGTGGCTGATGTGGTCCCGACGTTGACCACAGAACAAATCAAAGTGCCTGTGTCAGAACAGGATGAAAAGTACCTGCAGAAGTACTTCCCGGATGAGAGTTACTTTGCAGACAGAATTCCCAAGGAAAAAGGGACAGAGTGCAAGTTCAAGCCAGACATTATAGTGGGCTTGAATTATTTCTGGGACTTGATGTCCAGAAACACCAGCACCACCAGACTTCCGTCAGGATTGTATGTCATTCCATCAGAATTGGGATTGCTGATGGGAGGTGGGCAGCTGACGAGCAACAGAAATCAATGGACCACGGATGGCGCATATCCGGTGGTGGTCAACACAATTGTGCATCAAATTCAGAGAGAAAAGTGGTACGAGGAAGCACCGTTGTCAATTGCTCCTGTACCAAATGTCAAAGACATGGATAGACTGGATACCATTGGCATAATGGACCAGCCAGACCTCGTCGAGGATGATGAGGCCATAAAGCAGTTCAATGAGAGTGTACAGAGAAACCCAGATGGACGGTACTCTGTAAAGTTCATGTACAAGCCAAATTTGCATGAACTACCAGACAACAAAGCAATGGCGTTCAAAAGGTTCAGATACCTTACCAACAGGCTCAAGAGAGACCCAGAATTACTAGAGAAAATTCAGGCAATCATGAAAGCGCAAGAGGAGCAAGGAGTGATTGAAAAAGTTCAAGAGGATATTATGGATGGCAGAAAGTTCCATATTTTGCCTCATCAACCAGTGATAACGCCAGAGAAAACTACCACAAAGGTCAGAGAGGTATATGATGCCTCAGCGAAACCGCCAGGCATGCCAAGCTTGAATGAGTGCATGTATCGCGGTCCAGTGATACTACCACAGCTGGTAGGGATGCTGATGCGATTCCGGTTGCATGGAATCGCCCTGGTCGCAGACATAGAGAAAGCGTTTCTGCAGATTAGTCTGCAGGACAGTGACAGAGATGTGACAAGATTTCTGTGGTACAAGGATCCCACGAAACCATCTATGGAGGACAATATCCAGATTTACAGATTTGCCAGAGTACCATTTGGTATAATCTGCAGCCCAGCGCTGCTGGCGCTAACAGTCAGATACCATCTGAATCAAGCTGGCACAGAGAATGCAAAGTTGATCGATGAAAATCTGTATGTGGATAATTTGATCCTCAGTGTGGACACAGAGCAGAAAGCAATCGAATTGTACCAGGAATCCAAAGTGCTGTTCACAGAGGCACAGATGAATCTGAGAGAATGGAACAGCAACAATAAGAACTTTACTTGGCAATTAGCAGAGTCAGATGTAGCCAAGGAAATTGTCACAACAGTCCTAGGAATGAAATGGGACATAGAAAGCGACCAGATGTGGCTGAAAACGCCAAAGACAGTCCAGAAATCACAGTTATCAGAAACTGACCAGAAAATCAAACTTCCCACGAAAAGGACAGTTGCAAAGGTGACTGCGGGATGTTTTGATCCAATGGGACTCGTTAGTCCTGTCCTACTGCCAGCAAAGAGATTTTTGCAAACGTTATGGCATTCAGGACCAAGTGCCAAAGAATGGGACACACCCCTGTCTGAGGAACAGACAGCAATTTGGCAGCAATTAGAGACAGAGTTGCTCAAAGTTGGACAGATCAAGTTCAACCGAAATTTGAATTATCAGAGTGGTGCAGATGCACAACTGCACATTTTCGTTGATGCCTCAGCAATGGCATACAGCGCAGCGGCATACATATGCCAGAAAACGGAAAATGACAGCGGCACATCAAGCCTGCTGTACTCCAGATTGAGACTAGCTCCAAAGAAACCAGAAGTGACATGTCCACGGCTGGAATTGTTAGCAATGTTGATCGGCAGCAGAATGTCAAAGTTTATTCACAAGGAGCTCAAGGACGTCAAATTCAGTCAGACAGTTGTATGGTCAGATTCAACCTGTTGTCTGAAGTGGCTAACAACAGCGAAGCCACTAGCATGTTTTGTCAAGAACAGATTGGATGAAATCAGGAAAATTCAGAGTGAGACAGAAAACATGCACATCAGACACATTGCAGGACTGGAAAACCCAGCTGACATGGCCACAAGAGGCATGAATATGTCAGAGTTGGAAAGCAGTAACCTGTGGTGGAAGGGGCCAGAATGGCTAATGACTGGAGAGTGGCCAGAGCCGAAAGTGGAGCCAGTTACGCCAGAAGTAATGGCAGAAATCAAGAAAGAAGAGCTCAAGTTCCCAAAAGCCAGTCCAATTTACCTGGGCGCCACACAGCAGGTGGTCAGTGACCCAGATGCCAGCAATATGCAAGCTGATGAAAGCAAGCAAAGCAACCCATTGGGAATTGAGATTCAGAGATTCTCATCACTGACAAAATTACTGGATGCAACAGTATACGTGATGAGATTTGTGCGACAGATGCACAAAAAGCGCAGCAAAAATGACAGTCAGAATGGATTGTCAGAAATCATGAAAAGTATCTGTGGTACAATAAAACCACAGGGAATTATCAGTATTGAAGAGAGAGAGAGTGCGTGGAAATATTGGATCAAAGTGACGCAACAGAATCATTACAAAGAAGTGGCAAAGATTCTGGCAACAGGCCACAGCAAAGGCAGCCAGGATGGCAAGAAAGCAGCTGCAGACCAGCAGTTGATCAAATGGCTCAATGTGCAAATGCATCAGGATGGAATCCTGAAGTGCCACGGCAGAATGGAGCATACAGACCCACAGGAGGTCACAGTGCCACTCATACTGTTGCCAGCAACGGCTACAGTGACTCAGCTGATCGTCAGAGACCAGCATGAGAAGTTAATGCACGCAGGAGTGCAACATACATTGGCAGCGATCAGACAAAAGTACTGGATTACACAGGGCAGACGAGTGATCTACAATGTGACAAGAACCTGCCCAACCTGTAAGAAATTGGGAGCGAAGCCGTACCAGCTTCCACCAATGCCAGATTTACCAGAAACTAGAGTTCAGAGAGCCAGACCGTTCCAGTATACGGGCTTGGATTATTTGGGACCAGTTTGGTACAAAGTGGACAAAAATCACAGGAAAATGTGGATCTGTTTGTTCACATGTATGGTGACACGTGCAGTTCACCTGGAAAGTGTGCTGGACATGACAGCACAGGAATTCCTGAATGCAGTCAGGAGATTCATCGCCAGGCGTGGAAAGCCTGAGGCAGTGATTTCAGACAATGCAACGCAATTCAAATTGACAGAGAAAGTGCTCAGCACAAGCACTGACAAGGCCATCAATACTGGAAAGGAATGGTCAGAAATGGTCAAAAATGGAGCAGTACAGACATACTGCTCACAGCAACAAATCCAGTGGAACATGACTACTCCTATGGCACCATGGCAGGGAGGAGTCTATGAAAGAATGGTGGGCATCACCAAGAAACATTTCAAGGCAGCTGTGGGGCACAAAATGTTGACCCTGCAAGAATTGTTGACACTTCTGCCAGAAGTCAAGGCAGTGATCAACAGCAGGCCAATCTCTTACATCTATGGTGATGTAAAGAGCCTCAGAGTGCTGACACCAAAAGACTTCCTGACAGGGGAAGGTCAGATTGGAACACCACAGTTTGACGCAGACAAAGATGGAGAATTTGTGCCCAGAATGGATAACGCAGCGAAACTGCAGAAATATTGGGAGACAACCCAGCAAACTTTGGATAAGTTCTGGGACTTATGGCATCAAGAGTACATTCCGAGCTTGAGGGAAAGAACTCAGGTGACACACAAACATGGCAGATTGACAGCGACTCAAGAACCCAAAGTGAATGAAGTTGTACTAATTTATGAAGAGAACATGCCTAGAGGTGCATGGAGGATGGGTCGCATCGAGCAGTTAGAGCCCAGCAAAGATGGACAGATTCGCTCAGCAAAAGTCAGAACTGCCAACAGAAATGTGGTCAGCAGACCACTCAATCAATTGTATCCGCTGGAAATCAATTCAAAGACAATGGATATCCCAGAGACAGCAGTGACAGTCAAAGTGGATTTACTGGACCCGGCAATTGTCCAGAAACATGTCAGAAATCAGAGCTCGAACAGAGATTCTGTACCAAGCCCTGCTCAGAGGAACTCAGCATCGGATAGAGTCCTGAGGAGTGCAACAGGGAAAGCCACAGCAACCACCAGCAGTCTGGTGATTGGAATGCTGTGTATGGTGTTGATGCTGACAGGCATGTCAGAGTCAGCAACGCTGAGAGAAGCCGGCAAGGCTTACAGCGAAGTATTTTCCAGAACATACGTTCTAGAAACCTCGACAGTAAGGCCACCATCATTGGCAGCGCATCATGGATTGCTGCCTTTGCCTTCAGAATGGCCACCAAAATCTGTCAGAGAAATGCAGACTTATGAGAGATTCAAGGATGCAATCAAGGACCATCCTGTGGAACAAGTGATCAGCTCACAAAGCCAGAAGTATCAGATTTGCACCAGTGGAAGACATGGACATGCGCTTACAGTTCCTGAAGAAGTGCAGTGCCATATCCCACCAAGGAATTTTGTCAAGGCAATGAAAGTTACACTTTACGCACAGAGACAGATTCCACAGAAAGAGAAAGCATACAGATGCTACATCAGAATCAAAGAGATTATCACACACACCAGTTTCTGGGGAGCGAAAGGCATTACAGGCAATTTTGAGAAATACCAGCAAGTTGGCGTGGTAGCCTGTAACTATGCAAGAATTCACAAGATGTTTAGAGGAACACCTTTGGTGGAAATGGAGCCCAGAGTGTGGACAACCAATCAAACCTTGAATGTGGAATATTCATGGTGTTGTCATGACAAAGAAAATGTCGTCAGTAACTTCTACATGGAAGAAGGAACTGTGGCTTCACTCGATGGAAAGACTGTAATCAGCGACTTGCAAGATTTCAGCCAGTGCAGAGCCATGATGGGACATTGCAGAGACCACAATTACGGAATTACAGTGTGGGATACAGAGAACTTCAAGCATCAATGTGCATATGAGAGAATTGGCAGATTCAAATCAGAGATATCTGGCCAGACAATTATTGTGTCAAAATTGCAAGCAGCATACTCCCACAGCAACAAGACAAAGAGGCCAATTGGTTCAGAATGTGTTCCAGGAGACACATACTACACCGATCAAGGAGGTGTATTCATCCAGTTTGACAGAAGAGAAGATGTGCCTGTGGAATGGGCAATGCCAGGAAAGATAGTGGAGGCAAGAGAGTCAACAATCAGTGGAACATTGTATGCCAGATTGGACGACAGAAACTCCAAGTTTCAGTTCCTGCAACATGTGGTCAGAGAAATGACTCAGGCACAATTTGCGATTGTATGGCATCAGTTATGTCAACTTCGCAAGAACCAGCTGGACATGTTGACTCAGCTTTTCCGCATCGATCCAACATTGGGAATTCGAGCCATGCTGGGAAGACAGGATGTTCATGCAGAATGGGCTGGAGAAGCAATTATGTTTTGGGAATGCAAGGAAGTGCAGCCATACATAATTTATCAAACGGGAAAAGTGGGAGAGACATGCTACAAATACACACCAATGAGATTGGATAAAGACGGGCCCTTGTGGTTCAAGAGCCCAGGCAGCAGAGACTTGGTGGAGAAATCACCAGAAGAGGACTGCAGCCACACCACACCGCACCTGTACAGAAATGAGCATGGACAGTGGAAGTCCGCACATGGAATGGTGCATGTCACAGAGACGCCAATTGAAATGACATGGAAAGGACAGTGGCAGGCCTTCACGTTTGACGCGCCTCACCTGTTCACCAACATTGTCAACAGAGCGACCAATTTCATGGATGTCAGAGGCCAGATTCAGAGACTACAGAATTTAGAGCATGTGCAGAACCAGTTGATCGATTACACAGCAGATATGTCATTGGATCCCAGAGTGATCAGAAATTCAATAGAAGGCATTGGAGCTGGAATTGGACAGACAGCAGCAGGAATCGGCAAGGCATATGGTCACTACATATCTGGAGTATCAAAAGGGTACACCAACTTTATGGGAGGAATGCTGAAAGGACCCTTTCAAGTGATCATCAACACAATCGCAATGCTGCTGGGGATCACAGTCCTGATAGCTGGAATCGTAGCTGCGGGATACCTGTGGTACAATTGGAGAATTGCCACAGGGAAGCCAGTAATTCCACCATGCGTATACACATGCATATGGAAATGCATAGTGTGTCCATTCAAGTGCATATGGCTATGCTTCAGAGCCGTCAGATACACTATCAAGAAATCAACTCAGAAAGAGACCAATTATCCACAAAGAAAAGTACGCAAAACAGAGTTGAGACCAGCAATCAAGAGGAGAGCCAGATCCAACTCAACACAGTCCGTCAGATTTGCCAGAAGAGCAGAAACCGAGGACAGAATGGCAAAGTCACTATCAGCATACGTTCAGCCAGATGAAAGTTCAGCTGATGAGGGACAAGTCAGAGTCAGGAACAGAGACAGTGTTCACATGCCTGATATCCGCAAATTCACCTCACGCGAACGCGCAGGAAGCGACACGGGCAACTACCTGCTTCATCATCAGGCTAGGTCAGCGTTGGCATCACCCACAACCGGACCTGCGACTTCACGCACACCCACGACTTCGCGTACGACCACGTTCACCACCGAGGCGACTGTGGAAACGCCACTCATCACGTTGGCACCCACCACCACCAACATGTGACGTTGCTGCAACAACGGGGTGCAGCAATTCTTCCGCCCGGAGTGTGCTGACCGTGGCAAAATGGATGGATAAAGAAATACAGAGAATTGATAATTAGGCTCATATTCGCATATTTACTTATTTGCACTATTTTACTTTTCATGCACTATATTTATTTACCACGCAAAATATCAAATTGTATTTCCTGCACTATATTATTTACCCATGGAGAATATTCGATTAGGAAAGTGCTCTATAAGTTATTGATAGGTTTATGTGGAATGTTTAGGTTAAAAGGTCAAATATGTTATTATTAGGTGTATTAATATAAAATTAGGCTCATTCAACTCGCCGTAATTTTCTGATCATGATTATACATACATTTGCATAGTTTACTTGCAGTTTACAAAAGTCAAATCTTGTAAATATTTACGTGCTGCGTAATTATCTAGGCCAGCGTCCTAATAGAGAAATGGTGCCCTGCGTGCAACTAGCATTTACTTTACAAAGCCCTTCGCATAGGTATAATTGTCATAACCCTGTTCACAACTATTTATATTTACTTAATAATTATAATACCTTGCTCAATCGAATATATTATAAACTCTGCTCAATTACAATACCCATTTACCTCAATAAGTCCCAATTTGCTAGATTATTCAACATACGTTTCCAGGAAGTGATTATTATTATCATGTTGAATATACCTTATTCTATTTACGTCATTAGGAACATTTACACTACTATTTACAGTTTTCAAACCCTAATTTATTAGTTCCAATGTGCGTCAATGTTTCTGACAAATTGAAGCAAATTAGTAAATCGGCCGAGTTTGCCGACTTCGCGCCTCAAGATTAATAGTTTTTCCATTAGCCCAATTTGTACCTGGTATTTCTTCACCATAATTATTTGAATGTATACACGCGCAGTATAAGGCAACTGTTTCGGCTAGATGTGTTTATTTGTTGCATTTATGTCTTATTTGTGCATTTGTATTAGGAAATTACTGTAGCTGTTTTTCTATACGTGATTTCCGTGTCTTAGCTACTTTGAGAGTTTTTACTTCAGTCTGCGGACCCACCCCAAGTGAACAAAATAAGCTAGCGATAGAAACTTCGACTAGGAAGCTCGCTAGGCTTTGCGCTTTTGTAACACGCTGTATCTGATCGAAATAAAGTACCTGAAACAATTCAAACCCCTTTTTTCAACACAACTACGAAATAAACTCAACTTGGCTGTCGACAAGTGGACGTTCGGCTACAACGGAAAATCAACCACTCTAAAGGCCGTTTCTCACTACGGTCTTGGAGCTGCTGGATTCGGTGGTAGAAGACGCTGACTTCGGTGGCTTCATCACAAATGTCACCACTTCTAATCGTTCATGCTGCCAGCCGCGCATTTGCACCTTCCTTAACAGGGTACTTATCTATTATTAATTATTCTTATTCTTATTCATTAGAGTACTTATTCTAATTATTGGAATGCATGTCACATGTGTTTTCAAATTGAGTATCATGATAAATACACATACGCAATGCGCGCACACGCAATTCCACAACACCGCCCCGCGTATGTGCAATGAGCACAGCGACATGTGATCTGAGCACTCTGGCATGTGCAGGGTTACAAACTGTGATATGAGTAGGGTTGGAAAAAAACGTTTTTTTTAACTCGGTGTTTTTTTTAAAAAAACACGTTTTTTTTAAAAGAAAAACGTTTTTAAAAAAAAAACGTTTTTTTTTAAAAGCTCCCAGATATGACCTAGTGTCAACATATATAGGTATATCAGACACTGGCAATACTCTGTGATGTTAAATATGACCATATAATGGCTGTGGAGCCATGGGATAGCATTATAAGTGGTGATTTGTGTCAAAAATATCCATTTTTTGTCGACATATCGTTCGTATATCGCCTTATAGTCGAATGTTCGTGACTTCAGGTAAAGTTTGGCACGGAATGGTGATCAAACAAGGTTATAAAAGGAGGTTGTTACTTTGGGAGTGAAGTTACACACTGTGGAGGTACATGGAAGCACATTACCTCAATATTATATATTACAGCAACATATGTCGGCTTATTCACCCATGGTAGCACATAGAAATGGATGTTTTGATACTAAAAATGCAACAAAACCAATGAAAACAACCACCAATGTCAATTTGTGTGTGAAATTGCGCACTTGCGCGCAAAATTTTTGCAAAATACCTAGTGCTTAGTACTAAAAATTTCGGCCGATGTTTAAAAAAAAAAAAAACATTTCGGACGTCATGTTTTTTTAAAAAAACAACGTTTAAAAAAAAAAGTTTAAAAAAAACATCGGCCAACCCTAGATATGAGCACTGCGGCATGTGCAGGGAGACATACTGTGATATGTGCTTGTATGTGCAATGTAGCACACTCCACAGAAATGGGTGATACACCACCAAATTTGCTGAAAAAGCCACGAAGAAAAGCAACCCATCTATTCAACCATGCATAACACTACGCGCTTGTGAGCATTTTATGCATTTTATATTTGCCAATGTATTATTCTTCTGTTTGAATTCCATTTCTTTTCCGCAGTTGGCGAAATTCAAAAATTAGAGAAAAATCGTTTTCATTACCGGGGGTCTCCAAAATTACCCTTGTTTGAAAATGACATTTTGAGTGGTAGGGTCTGTGGTTGGTTAAGGGTTTTTGTGTAATAATTAGGGTTTTTTCTTCAAAAATGTCCGAAACTCGAAGCAACTCTGCAACTCCCCCTCCCCCACTCCATCTGGATACATCCTTGCCTAGTGGGGTCCCCTTACTGTTGGCTTTCTAATGGGTTGCGATACTTGAATATTTATATGGCGGTACACTCCACAACATCAGATATTGTGGAAGATTATCACTTGACATCATGCTTTTGCCCACTGTTACTGTTTATTGTAGTCCAGCGTGCGCTCAAAAATGTTATAAAAATGGAAAATGTTTGGAATATGTCGAAAATGTCGCCCGCGCGACACTGTCTGGCTATGTGTTTGCCGGTTCAATCGGCTTTATCAGTTTTGTGCCCGAACTTTATCGAAATTCACCCGCATCCTGACTGTGTTGAAAAATTTTCAGTAGAGATGCGATTTTTCAGGAATTTTTTTTCCAGTTTTTTTTCCATGAAACATTCTCAATCGAAATATTCCAAATATTTATTCGGTTGCGTGGTTTGTGCAGATTTGAGAGGCCATGTTCGCTTGCGCCGGTGCCCAGCCGCTCTGCAATTTTGTTATGTTGAAATCGAATTGTTTTACAGGATTGCTTTCAGAATAATTACTTGTGTGCACTGGCGCAAAGTATGCACACAAAATTACTTATGTCTTAGTCAACGACGCTCTAGCAGGATACTTATGCACGCACTTACCCAAAAAAAGAAAAATATTTAAAAGGAAAAGACGAACTTGCGTAGAAGCGACGATAAATTTGTCCTGAAACGTTTTTTTGTATAGTTTTGATGTTATTAATAATGACGTCATGATGGGTTGTCTCCAATAGAAAAATCCATAGCATGCGCTCCGCGGAGTGTACATATGTTCATGCATAGTTACTGAATGGTCATTTCTTTTTCATACTGAAATCTAGAACCATTTTGGTCATTTCCCCTAACGTTTGTGTAATTATTTATCTTACATACACTTTTTGTTTCTAATTTTCTATAAAAAATACCCAATAGTTTTGCCATCGCTTCACGCGGTCGAGCAATAATTCACTCTGGCAAACAAATATATTCTACGCATTGATAACCCTAAACGCGTTTCGCAAAGTCTCTGCGCTATGTAAATTTATATAGTTCAATCCAAACGCACTCAGCTGCAAAAGGGGCACTTTTTCCCCAGCTGTAAAGTGCTATTTTTGTCACTTCATGTCAACATGCGGTTTGCCAGTGCATCTTCATGTGCCATCTTCACTTTGCTCCGTCTCAATTCCTTGAAACCAGAGTTGTTATAAGTGCTGAACTTTTTCAAAAGTACCCGTACTGGTAAATACTTTCATTTTTACCTGTCCTCGAAAAATGGTTACATGGTTACTATTTGCTTTTTGTGTGCATATTTGAATTTTCTGAAATACTGAAAAGTACCGAGTACTGATGAAAGAGTACGCGTACAGATGGGTACTCGTACAATTAAAGTATTGTACCCACGAGTATTTACCCAGTACGCGGTATTACGCGTATTCCAGAGTAAAAGTAAATACCCACTATCAACTCTGCTTGAAACTTCCTTCCCTTCATTTGTTTTTTATTGCATCGCTGATGTGAACGCTAGTTTAGAATGGAACGTGCCGCTCCATTTTAAGATCCACACTTGAGGTTTTACTCGTTATTTTTTTGCCGTGTGGGGGCTTGATGTTTGGTATACTTCCCTATGGAGAATATTTTTAGATGTTTTTGTCATGCGTTAATGATGCATTGCAATGAGCCAGTGCTATTTCACCTACCATAGCTCCGTTTTGTGGAGGATTGTGGTTTATTTTTAAGCCGAAATTTGATATTTTGCCGGATTACATACTACGGGCGGAAATTGTCCAAAAACATTGGAAATCATTAGTTGAACAACTATGCATCATAACATTTTTGTTCAAAATGAAATTTCCCACCAATGTGCGGGTCATCTGGCCAGATTTGTTTTTGAACTGTATTTCTGCCGACCGACTTACCATCCGGCGCGGCAAAAACTGAAATCTGACCGCGCTACAGTAATTAGTTGATCATATTAGATGACTAGATCTCGTGTTGAGCACATGATCTGATAGGGACCACACACTGGAAAACATTTATCCGCGTTTTTTCCGCGTGTGGAATTAGAAGTTTGAAAGCGTATAAAATGCGGGAAAAAGCAGCAGAAAATTTACCTGACTCGAGTTGGTAATTTATTAAAATTTTCAGAATGAGACATGCCTGATAAAGCCTGTCAAATTTGCCACTGATCCAATGGAGTATAATGTAGCTTTACTTCCATCAACAAGGAGTGAATGAATAAGATTAGCTTTGAGACTGAATTCAGATTGAATTTGAGTTTTAGATACAAGTAATTGTCAACAATTAAATTGCATAGGGACAGTACTTGATTTTTTAATATGATAAAAAAAATTTTTCAACACAGGCTGGCTTCAGTGATAACTGATTTAATGACTGTTATAAAATCACTGATAAAAAACTCAGAGTAAGCCCAACCCACCATACTGTTGCACACACTTCTACAAAAGAAAATATCATACTTTCTTTCTTCTATTTCTCTTAGCAAATATTGACATGATTCCATGTTGAAGTCAAAGACAGTTGTGAAACCCAGTATATATCAGAAGGTGAGAAAAAGTGAGTTTTAGTAGAAATCACTGCTTATTATGCATCCCATGACTCCACTGTCAAGATATGACTACAATAGGCATAACAAAAATTATATGACACTCAACATACTTATTTTTGAGCTATACCCCGATATTGGAAAACTCTGATTAAAATTAAAAACTTGATTTAAAAAATCAAGGGGTTTGAAAAATCAACTAGTGTACCTGGGCCATTTGTAGAAAAAAGTATGTCTGAAGATGATTTTTCCGCACTGAGAAATCAAAATGGTCCGCATGCGGAACGAAAAACCCCAATGTGCGACTCGCTATTAGCACTGTATGAGTGCTACTGTACTCTGCTGCTGCTAACTGTAGGGCTATTTCTTGTTTTTGTCATTGGTGGCTCGTTTGAAGTTTGTCCAAATTTTATAGTGGGAAATGTTAACAGATACAACAAAACAGCAGCTACAGAAGCCTATTTATCAAGATGGTTTCAAAAAAATTTACCTCTTATTGCGTCAAAGTATCACTGAAATTTGGGGAATTCACAAATGTGTCTCGGGAACATTTCGGTGTACCACAATGAGGAGCCTGTCAACCAGGGGTTTTGTAGATTTGGACCCCCGCGGGGGTTCATATAGATAGTAGTGATGGAATGGCGCCATGCCGCTGGCGCCATTTGAGGGCGCCAAAGGGCGCCGCGCCATGGCGCCATTGGCGCTTGGCGCCCTTTTTCTGTGGCGACCGTGTCGCCTGGCGCCCACATTCTGAAAGGCGCCATTTTTCCGTGGCGCTCTTGGCGCCTGGCGCCCTGCTTTAAAAGGGCGCCAAAAAGGTGCCAACAGGGTTTCAAGGTGAGCGTTGTATAAATAAAAAAAATGAACAACGCATCCGTGGATGATCTAAATTCGCCGGAAAAATGGGTTTGAGTGAGTGGGAATCTTTCGTCGAACGGTTCAAAAGATGTGCCTGACAGATCAGAAGACGAGAATGATGGACCATCGAACTTGCAAAATCATAAATCAATGGATTCAAATCGTTGCAATTTCGTTTTTGTCCATTTCAAGGGAACATTGATTGAAAAAGTCTATTGGAAGTGAATGGATTGTTGTCAATGACAATTTCCATTGTGTTCCATCCAAAAATTTTCTGTTGCTAGTCTTGTTTTTGTTTAAGTCATGGAGAACACGAATTAAAACCTAAATGCATGTACTAAAGTGCTGTAGAAGCATTTTTAGCACACACAGGGTGTTGTACGCACCTATTTATACTGGCGCCTTTGGCGCCTGGCGCCCTATTTTTCAAATAGCGCCATGGCGCCCTTGGCGCTTGGCGCCCTCTTTCCGTGGCGCCCCTGGCGCCTGGCGCCCACTTTCCGAATGGCGCCATGGCGCCTGGCGCCCTTTTTTCTGGCGCTTTTCCATCACTAATAGATAGCAAATCGCTCCTCCGGAGGGATAGATAGCTGAAAAAGTTTCTGGGGTGTTTGGGGGGGGGGGTTCGCGGGGGTTCAATATATAGGGTTTTCCAAGGTATAGAAGTAAGAAAAGGAGGAAAAATCGCTAAAAGTAGGTGAAAAATGGCTAAAAATAAGTATATAAGCATAGGGTTGGAAAAAAAACGTTTTTTTTTAACTCGATGTTTTTTTTTTTAAAAACGTTTTTTTTTAAAAGCTCCCAGATATGACCTAGTGTCAACATATATAGGTATATCAGACACTGGCAATACTCTGTGATGTTAAATATGACCATATAATGGCTGTGGAGCCATGGGATAGCATTATAAGTGGTGATTTGTGTCAAAAATATCCATTTTTCGTCAACATAACGTTCGTATATCGCCTTATAGTCGAATGTTCGTGACTTCAGGTAAAGTTTGGCACGGAATGGTGATCAAACAAGGTTATAAAAGGAGGTTGTTACTTTGGGAGTGAAGTTACACACTGTGGAGGTACATGGAAGCACATTACCTCAATATTATATATTACAGCAACATATGTCGGCTTATTCACCCATGGTAGCACATAGAAATGGATGTTTTGATACTAAAAATGCAACAAAACCAATGAAAACAACCACCAATGTCAATTTGTGTGTGAAATTGCGCGCTTGCGCGCAAAAATTTTGCAAAATACCTAGTGCTTAGTACTAAAAATTTCGGCCGATGTTTTTTTAAAAAAAAAAACATTTCGGAGGTCATGTTTTTTTTTAAAAAAAACGTTTTTTTTTTTAAAAAAACGTTTAAAAAAAAACATCGGCCAACCCTATATAAGCACATATATAGCCAAAATAGGCGATAATGAACATGAACTAGCGATTTTGGAGGTGAAAAAAATATAAAAAGGTACGAAAATTTTTCAAAAATCGCTCTAGATAGATAGATAGCTGGACGATTTGGGGGGGGGGGGGGTTAGGGGATAGTAGCCAAAAATTTTGCCTCCGGGATAGATAGATAGCTGCCGGATTTGGGGGGGGGACCCCCCCCTACAAAAACCCTGCTGTCAACTACTGTTGACGGCGATCAAAAAACATTCGTTGTGGTAAACTCTAATGTGCTCAAATCAGATTTATGAGTTTCCCAAATTTTTGTGCTGTACTAGTGTGCCACATTGCATAATTACATTGCACACTGCACAGCATATCTCACAAACCCATTTTTTTTTACATTTCGCATGCCAAGGACAGATTTCAAATTCGAGGCTGGACACGATTTCAATTTTCACTCTCGGTCAATCTGAGTTTTCAGTAAACTGACAATAAAATATCACGAAACATTAGCGAAGAGGAAAAATCGTTAAAATGGCTCACTTCATTTTTGGTTTTGAATATGCCCTTGGATGTGCGCCGCGTGAAACACGTAATGCGCAATATTAGAGATTGCTCTAGCCAATTTGTATTTAGTGTGCTTAATGCTCACTATCTCTATCAGATAAATGGGTTTTTGGAATTTACATTTACTGTACACTGTTCGAATTTCGGTTCTACAATTTTAGACGGAAATTCTGGTAACTGATAAAACTGTACTTATTTTAGTTTGAGAATTTGAGTTGAGCAGAATGAATCATTCTCGATTTCCACCAACAGTAGATGACGAACTGCTCATTCTGGCGAACTCAAATGCGCTGTCAACTGATTTTCAGTTCCGAGAAATTTTGTCGATAAACAATTTGAGTTAACCAGAGTGTACAATTTTCGATAGACGTCTAAAATTAGTTGACAGACTACTTATTTCCGCAAACTCAAATGCGATCTATCAGTTTCCGAAATCTTGGCCCTAGTATACGTGCAATTTTCGAGGCCGTCCCATAATCGTGCATCTAGCAAATTGCTTGCAATTTTCTGTTTTGCTCCCACGGCCGGCATTCGCGTGCTAGGCTGAACCAATTTATCATCATTTTTTTACAAATCGTTTCGTGTGGTTAGATTGTAATTTGAAGAGAAAAAAACCCAGCACAAACAGTTGGTCGGGACCACGAAATTTACCGTATCCCGTGAAATGTTACTTTAGAAATAGAAACTTTCGTTCTGATGAACTTTTATATTTATTGTTTTTTTCCCCTGGCAGTTGCTTATATCTGTAAATTTCACGGGGTGTTCTATTTAGCATTCCAAAATAATTATGGAATCACATATATCTTAAGCTGCGACGTTATGTAAAACTGGAATATTTTTCGTGCTTCTCATGATGTTATTTACACAAATCCAACTGGAACAGTGCCAAAACTAATTCGTAAATAAATATAATGAGAAATTTCTAACGGAAATTATATTTTGAATCATTCTAAACATATTTACCGTTATTCTGTAAATCGAACCTGAGTAAATCGACGAATTTTTGGAATTTTCGAAAATTCTCGAATTTTCAAGACCAGGGAAAAAATTAAGTTGATTAGAAAGATTGTTTTACTTCCAAACTTTCGACAGACCCAGGGTACGGTAGTCACTGAACCTGCGCATGCAATGATTACTGAAAAAATTAACCACGATTTTCTGTTAGGAAGGATACGGTATTTATCAATTCCATATTTTTATGTTTTGTTTTTATTTGAGGGGGACACGCGTGCGGATTAACGTGCTTGCTCATTTAACATGATTAATTTTTTTAATAACGGTCTAGTATAGAGTTGGAACGATATTTCGTATCGAATATTGAATTTCGGAGCCAAGAAAATTATTTACAAGAAAAATTTTTACTCACATCAAAAACAATTTTGATGTCAAGAAAAAATATCAAGAACAAAAACAAGAAAAAATATTTTATATACTACCAGTCATAGTGTTGTAATAGTGTTGTAGCTTGGGAGCCATGTCATGTAAAAATTTAATGTATTGAAGATATCTTCATATTAAAATACCGTTTTTCCTCGAAATACCCCCCTCGAAATACCCCCCCTCGAAACACCCCCCTCGAAATATCCTCCCCTAAAAATGGACACTATGAACCCCCCTCCAATTTCAGTGTATAGAGAACATAGATGACGAAAGCTCCGGGAAACGCAGAACACACGTTAAAAACAATGAATGTGTTATGTAAGAATAGGGTTTATGCGGTCTAAACTGGTGGAAAATATAAATGGGAAAATCACTTAATTGTAAATATTTTAAAATCCCACATGCAAGCTGTTAGGCTTTTATCTTGTGTGAGGGTGCCCCAAAGTATTTACTATATATACCCTAGGGGACACCCCCCTCAGGCTACCCTTGATGCAGAAATTTTTTTTCATGTTTTTTTCTGGCAAATATAAATGGGACTTCCATACAAATTTTTGTTCCTTACGAAACAAAAATTATTGATAAATTTTTTTCTGGGCATTTGGAACCAAAAAGTTTTTTGACATTGGCAGATTGTAATTATGTGCATCTTTTCTACCCAGTCAGAAGCCCCAGAAGCCCCACACAATGGTGGCGTTGTTGATCAAACATGAAATTTTTTTGGAGAAAAATGTAGGTTTGAAAAAGTGAACAATCCACTATCCCAAGCTATTCATGGAGCACATGGGGGCCAGAATTGGCTTGTTTGGTGTCAGGGGCAACATATGGCTGCTTCTGGGCTCCATTTTTGCGTTCAAGTATTTTTATAGCCAATGATAAAAATGGCCCTGCGTAGAGGGGGCACTCGCCTGACAGCGTGTCTGGCACCTGCAGTGTCTTGATGCAAATGACAAAATACTGGTGCCCATCCAATGTGGACACTAATTATTTGATAAAAACCTATAGGGGCCAATGGGCAATGTGCCCTGTATCTAGTGTGACTGGGATAAACAAATGAAGAGGTCATGCCCAGAAAATTGAAAATCACAGTTTTTCAATCACAACTACAATTTTGATAATCAAAAAGTTTAAAATCATTGTTGTCATGTTTTTGTGGTCCATGCCTGCTTGCTGGGGGCAAGTTTTGTGGGTGTGAGTGGACCAGGGGCCAAATTATACTCCCAACTTACCAGCTGTCAAAATATGGCTGTGGGAAAGCTATAAGTAATTTTTATTTTATTTGAAAAGGACCCAACACAAGTGCATTCATTGCTTGTGTTGGCAGCACACAAAAAAATCGGCTGTGCACTTTACTGCAGCTGTATTTTTTTTTTTTTTTTTGAAAAGTCCCATTTATATTTGCCAGGAAAAAAATTGGAAAAAAAAATTCATCAATCTGTAGCAGCAGAACAGGGGGGTGCCAGGGGGTGCCACTTGGCATATATGTAGGCAAATGTTGTGGGCAGCCCCTGGGCAGCCCAAATGGCAGCTATATTGGGCTGCACGTTTCCCTGTGAGATACATAGTTATGAAAAATGAGGTACCTGATTTCCCATTTATATTTGCCACCAGTTTGCGTACTTATGTAAGTCTATAGAGTCTTATAAATGGTGGTTTTTATTGCATTTTTCGACGTCTGTGTATGTTGCAAACAACGATTGAGTACTGGGATTTCAAAAAATTTCTGGCGAAATAATAACCCCCCCTATAAATACCCCCCTCGAAACACCCCCCCTCGAAATACCCCCCTCCCCGTTGAACACCCCTCGTTTAACCCCCCTCAAAATTTCCACTCTAAAACAGAAACCCCCCGGGGGTAATTCGAGGAAATACGGTAGATGCCGTCTTTCCTCTAATAGAGGAGCGTCATTCTGGTTTTTCGTCAATTTTTTACCTGCAGGATTTGAGGATGCCGTTTTTCACACTAATTATTTGAACATTTTATTTTTCTGTGAAACACGGAGAATAATTTAATTTCAGAGCACCAATCTGAATGATTTGAGTGTTCTCGCCATCCATTTATTATATTTTTGTATTTTGGCACTCTTCCAACGTAATTTCCACCTGCCGTTCTATTAGAGAATGCCGTTCGATTGGAGGGTGCCGTTCTATTTTTCGTTAGCGCAAAAGCGTGCCAAAACCTACCATTCTTTTTCAGGTATGTCGTTCAATTTATTAGAAGAAATACGGTAATCATGTATTAATATCCAATGTATACCCATGTAAATATTTACATAAATACACCGTCCATGGTAAATACACATCTAAATAGATTGGCACGCTCTCAGGTAGATATTGGAAACTCATAGAAAATGTACTTTGGATATCTTGCGGCCGAATATACCGCCGCGCGCCGGTTTCTAGTTACATCCTCTTTTCAAGGAAGCCTTCCCTTGCCTGAGGAGAATCGCTTGTGTACCAGAGTTGTTAAAAGTACTGATCTTTTTTAAAAGAAAACGTAAACGTTAAGTATTTTTATTTTACTCACACATGAGTACAGAAAACGTAAAGTATTTTATTTTTACTTTTACACTGCGTAAAAGGTGAGTAAAATACTTTTTCCAGAGAAAACGTAAAATGAGTATTTTTTCCAGGGAAAACGTAAAAATTGTTATTTTTCATCACAGAAAACGTAAAAGTCATTTATTATCGCACAAAAATAACGTAAAAATTGGTGTGTTTTTTGCAATTTTTACTCTGAAATACATCAAAGATGTGTTTTTCTCCCCTTATAAGTATTTTTTAGAAAAATGTCCTATGTTTGTCACTTTGTCTGGCAAAATGGCATTTTCTGTCCCTTTAAATACGCTTTCAAAAAGTACGCGAGTATGTGAGTACCGGTTATTTGTTCGGGAGGAAACGTAAACGATTTACGCAGTACGCGAGTATACCTATTAATCGAGTAAACGTAAATACGTTTTAACAACTATGTTGTGTACTCGTTTTCAGTTTGAATTTTTATTTGCAAACGCACTGCAATCGAACCGCTCGAAATAACCGCTCTTCTGGCGCTAAGAATGTGCATTTTATAGTTGTTTTTTGTTGCATTTTTGATATATTTTTTGATGGGTGGTTGGATTTTAATGAGATTGAGCATTGATTTGGACGAAATGGCGAATGGCTTGATTCATAGTCAGATGCTTGTCCGACTATTGAAGTACATGTCGGGGGTCTCCAATGGGGTGGGGGGTAACCCCCCGAAACCGTTCAGCTATCTATCTATCCGGAAGCAAGCGATTTGGCTACTATCCCCTGAACCGACCTCCCAAATCGCCCAGCTATTTATCTAGTTCATGTGTTCTACAGATTATCCCTATTCTCAGGTATTTTTGAACTATTTATATGTGCGTATTTTCACCTACTTTTAGCGATTTTCCCACCTTTCTTCTATACCTTGAAAAAGTCTACCTATACATCCAGGGGGGGGGCTGCGGCCCCCCCCCCCTCTCCCGGGGTGAAACCAGCAAGTGACCTGAAAATGCGATTTTTCCAACGTCAGCGTAAAAAATTTTGCGCGCAAGCGCGCATTTTTCACCAGAGATGGGATAATATCATCAGAGTTGCTCCCCGTGGCCGCTTATCATTATAAATACACTCAATGGTGTGCTTTTTGCTGTATTTATATGTATGTTTACATACATATACAGTGTTCCATGGCGTTGGCGCCAACGCCAATGGCGCCATGGCGTGGCGCCTACTTATGGCGCCTGCGCCATGGCGCCATTCCGCCTCTCTGTGGGTAAAATTTTAGGGCCCCCCCCCGTTCGCCGGGCTCCGTAAATAAGCAGCCCGCCCCCGCTCAAAAATCCTGGATACGTCCCTGTATATATTTATCCAACTCCCGCAACCACCCGAACCCCCCCCCCCCCAATTTTTCCCTTGAATCAATCCCTCCGGAGGAGCAACTTGCTATTTATCTAGCCAACCCCCAAAATCAAAAGGTCAAAATCAAGGAGACCCCTGTTGTTACATGTACAGGGAACCTTTTATCTATTTCAGTATCAATATTATCGTTCCCACTCGAATAGCTCCCCGGCGTAAGCTAATTAGCCGGTGAAAAATTACGCCCACATCTGAGTGTATAAAAGATAGCTTGGCTCGGCTATATTGCTCGCTTAAAATATATTACATGTATTTATAAAACGGAGCGAGGCACTTTAGTTCAATTGAAATACGATGGTCTCAGATTTTGAAGGGCCCACTTTTCTATATTAATTTGATAGGTTCTTGTATGTCACATGGTAAATATTACATTGCCGATATTATCGATAGTAATTAGTGCTTATGAATGCTCGCTTTGTTAGCACTATAGCGCTTTTTAACCAAAATTTATACACATTTGAATATTTAATTAACTGTGGGTTCTTTTCCTGAAACCGGAACCCTTGGCGCAAATGCCTTTTTATGGTAGGGATGGGAAAAATATTGTTTTTTTTTACTGACCACATTTTTAATTCCCGAAAATTGGCGTATCGAACCAACATAAATGTTAATCAACTGGAACACGATGTCATGTTTAACGTGGACATTACTGAAAATTTCAGCCGCCGTTTTTTAAAGAAACCTGTCTCGATACATGTCTGTTTAAAAAACGGTTGAAAAACTTCAGCCAACCCTAGTTTATGGCATTTGTGTTCCTGTGAATGGCACTTTGCCTGGCAGTTTGCCTGAATTTATTTATGAACTGATAGATAAATACTCACATAAATAAATACTTGGTTTAGTATTTTTTAGAGTGCGTTTTATCGCCTTTAATGGACTGAAATCACGTGTGGTGATTTCCTGTTTTCAAATGTTTAGATTCTATTTGATCTGATTTTTTTCTAGTGAGTAGGAAATGGTAATGAAGCCATCTAGCTAAATGGTTAAAGCTGAATCATTATCTATTTTGGGCGTGCATTTTTAAAATGCACCGTCTTGTGTGTAGGGTTCAAACGCGATCCCGAATCCCGATAAATTTATTGATTTTGTGGTCCCGATCGCGATCCCAATCCCGAACCTCAATCCCGAACCCTTAATTTCAAAAAAACGAATCCCGATCCCGAATCCCGAGAAATTTCGGGATTTTGTGGTCCTGATCGCGATCCCAATCCTGAAACCTCAATCCCGATCCCTAAATCCCGAGAAATTTCGGGATTTTGTGGTCCTGATCGCGATCCCAATCCTGAAACCTCAATCCCGATCCCTAAATCTCAAAAAAACGAATCCCGATCCCGAAACTTTTGAAATCCCAATCCCATGTAAAATGCTCTGAAAAATTGAAAAAAATGTTTTATTTCATACTAGACTTTTGAAATTTTACATGACTTTTACACTTTGCATGATATTTTCTGTGCATTTACTGGCACCTGGAGTTAATGAGATTACACATTTTGAGTAAAACGCTCGAGGGAAATGATAAAGCGATAAACTTATTATTATACTTCTATTTTTCTTTGCGATTACCGTATTTGCTCGAAATACCCCAGGGGGTTTCTGGCGTTCTTTCTGTTATATTGCAAACTTGCATTAAAAAATACATCATTACATTGCATACATGATGTAAATATTTTATTCCAGACGGGGGGGTATTTCGAGGAAATACGGTATACACAATTCACGCAAAAAAATCGCGAAAATTAGCTCTGTAATATGTTACGGGGAGTTAGTCTGTCCATGGGCATGTTAGAAATTAGTTGTAAATAATAATTTATAAATAAATTCCGGGGGAGGCCGGGTTCTAATTTGTCAACACATTTCCAGTAAATATCATTATGAATATTGAGTCACCTGGAGGCAGTCCCAGACCTTGTAAAATGCCTTGTAAGATGTCAAATTTTATGCAAAGTGTCAAAAGTCATGTAAAATGTCCTGTAAAATGCCAAACGTAGGTTAAGTAATGCAAAGTACGTTTACATAACTTTTGACACTGCATTGCATGACACTTAACATTTTTCAGGACATTTTACAGGGTCTGGGACTGGCACCTGGCCCCATCTGATGCTCAATGCTTGATGGAGCAGTGTTGCTAATTTATTCTTGCGTCTACCCATTGATGGCACCTGATTTACACAGGATTTATGGAAATTGTAATGTGGGCGTTTAGATGAGCGAGTCATGCCTCTATTCGAATTTGAGATAAATAAATAACAGATCCGACTGGAGATGGGCCAAATTTTTGCTGCTTTTTTATAAAAGCTTCCTTTTTTTAAAAATGGCGGCCGGAACTTTGAATTTTGCAATTTTTGCGCGCAAGCATGCAATTTCACAAATTTACTTCGTTTTTTTTTTTTTTGGGGGGGGGGGTGTTTTCATTGATTTTGCGGCATTTTTGCTGTCAAATTTTGTCAATTCTGCGTGCTAGCATGTGATGATCATCCGTGTTATGTTATTGCAATAAATATGTGTATGCAATCCTGCCAATGTGCTTCCACTTGGATCCACAAGTATTAGGTATCTCTTTTAATTTATTTACGTCCTCTTATAAGCTCTTATAGGCTTCTTGAACACTATTCTATGCCTAGTTTGATTGTAGTAAATAGTTTGATTTTTGATGAAAGGCAATATATTTAGAATACTTAACAAGTCGACATAAGGATGGAGTTTTTCCAGAAATCACAACTTAACAAGGTATAGGAAACATCACAAGGTATTCAATGAGACTTATAACCATAATGGCCCTACACACACTAGTTATCACCGTGACCGATGTGAAAACTGAAATGGCGACATGGCGACATCCAGCCTCTTTTTGTATGCTATATGTGTTTTAGTTTTAAAATTTTCAAACTTTAACTTTCATAAATTTAATTTATAATTTAGATAAAATCAAATCGTGTTCATTAAATTGCATTTTTTTTTTTTTTCAGTTTTCCCACGAAGTCACGGTGAAAACTAGTGTGTGTGGGCACATTCGGTCGGTTAAAAACGGGGCGTCTAGGACTGGAAAACAACTTTATTTTATAACCTCGGTTTTGTAAAAACAACAATGTTAAAAAATTGAACGCTTTTTTAAAAACCTCTGAAATATGGTTATGAGTTCACATATACAGCTAAATATGTGAAACACGTATTCGCATTTAGTGATGTTTCATATAAAGCCATAAATATATAATGGCTGTGGAGCCATACATAACATTACAAGCAGGGTTGGCAAAATCTCAGAAAGAAATAAAAATAAAATAAAAATAAAATGGAAAATTTGAGAATAAAATAAAATAAAATGGAAAATTTCAAAATAAAAATAAAAATTGTATAAAAATTCGAATTTTTGTAAAAATTTTGTAAAATTGTATACAAATTCATATTTTTGTAAAAATTGTATAAAAATTCATAATTTTTGTAAAAATTTTATTTTCTTGCTTATGGTTCAACATGTTTATCCATGGAGCTGGATCAGTCCCAAGCCCTGTAAAGTGTCAAATGTCATATGAAATGTCATGCAAAGCATCAATTGTCATAACAAATGTTAAGTAAAGTGTCAATTGTCATGACAAATAACAAGTAAAGTGGCAACTGTCAAGCAAATTGTATTCAAATCTTGTTTTCTATCCAAATCTTGGTGTTGGTTTTGTATGCAAATCGTATGTCAACATTTGGATATAAAAAATAAGATATGGATACAAAAACATAAGATTTAGATATAAAAACACAAGATTCGGATACACAATTGACACTGCATGACATTTATCATGACAATTGACACTTTGTTTGACATTTGAGATGTCAATTGACTCTTTACTTTACATTCATCATGACAATTGACACTTTGCATGACATTTTACAAATATCCCCGCACACTCCAGTACTCCTTCTACTGAAAATGCAAACCATTATTATCAATAATTGTTACTTTACACTTGCTACCTATTGCATGCAACTACCTACTGCATGTAAGTTCTGCAAAGTAATGGAAAGATTTGTCACTAGTTTTTCATGTTTAGGTCTAATTATAAAGTTTTTCTGGCCTCGCATGCAAGATTCTGATTTTTTGTAAAATTTCTGTACATTTTTGTAAAATTTTTGTAAAATGGTTCCATTTTATTATTTTATTATGATTTTGGAATAAAATAAAATAAAATAAAATGAAACAAGAATAAAATACAAATAAAATACATTTTTATACAATTTTTATACAATTTATATACAAATGATTTTTATAAAACCAACCCTGATTACAAGTGGTTGATTTCTGAGAGAAAAATCCATTTTCGTCCACTCGTTATGTGCTTATATCATTTTTCATTAAATTTTCATGACTTCAACTAGGGTTGGAAAAAAAACGTTTTTTTTTAACTCGATGTTTTTTTTTAAAAGCTCCCAGATGTGACCTAGTGTCAACATATATAGGTATATCAGACACTGGCAATACTCTGTGATGTTAAATATGACCATATAATGGCTGTGGAGCCATGGGATAGCATTATAAGTGGTGATTTGTGTCAAAAATATCCATTTTTCGTCGACATATCGTTTGTATATCGCCTTATAGTCGAATGTTCGTGACTTCAGGTAAAGTTTGGCACGGAATGGTGATCAAACAAGGTTATAAAAGGAGGTTGTTACTTTGGGAGTGAAGTTACACACTGTGGAAGTACATGGAAGCACATTACCTCAATATTATATATTACAGCAACATATGTCGGCTTATTCACCCATGGTAGCACATAGAAATGGATGTTTTGATACTAAAAATGCAACAAAACCAATGAAAACAACCACCAATGTCAATTTGTGTGTGAAATTGCGCGCTTGCGCGCAAAAATTTTGCAAAATACCTAGTGCTTAGTACTAAAAATTTCGGCCGATGTTTTTTTTAAAAAAAAAACATTTCGGACGTCATGTTTTTTTTTAAAAGAAACGTTTTTTTTAAAAAAAAAACGTTTAAAAAAAAACATCGGCCAACCCTAACTTCAACATAGTAATTGGACATGGGAAAGTGTTTGCAAGGCTAGAAGAAAACATTATTACATTGAGACTTGAGAGTGGGTGATACTTCACACTTCAGAAGCGTGTGCAAGCATATTGGGACGATTTCATATAAATACAACGGGTTACGGGATACAACAGTATTACGGGTTATTATTTTGGTGACTATTATTATTATGGTGAATAATCACTTTGGCATCAAAATTTGTCCCAAAACCAATGCAAATTACCCCCAACAAAATTGCACACTTGCACGCAAAAAAATCAGAAACACCCACCGAATCGGTACTGAAAATTGCGGCTGCGCTTAAAAAAAACAACAACGTTTCAGATGCTTGCTTTTTAAAATAAACTCCGCCCCTTTTCTAACAGGCTCCTTAGAAGACACATTTTCCATCCCTAATCAGATCTAAGGATTAAATAGTAAATTCCTCATTAATAAATAAATCCTTCAGTGACGTATTTATTTTAACAGTCAGAACTTCATTAGTCGCAGATCTTATTTACACCCAGCGCGTAGTGATATTGAACAGCTGATTTATTTCTAGTATCATTTTGAGTACATTTTGCGAGCGCGCACGCGCCCTAGTTTACCGCCAGTTAACTGAGCTAATTAAAAGTTAATAATTGTAAACAGGGAGGGGGAGTGAATCTTTTCGCTTTGGGGGTTGAGATTGAAAGGAACGACACATTCCCGTGGATAAAAACTCGTTTCAAACGGATTTTTCAGTAGACTGAAGGTTTCGGTGGTCTGGCGGTCAAATGTTACCGTATTTCTCCTAATAGAACGGCATGACTCCGATAGAAGGGCACCTCCGATAGAACGTCAGATTTTGGCACATTTTTACACTAACGAAAACAATAGATCGCCGGCATCCTCCAATAGAACGGCTGGTAAAAAAGTTGACGAAAAAATAGAACGGCGCTCTTCTATTAGAAGAAATACGGTATGTGTTCGTAGCCACTATCTCGCGCGGTACAGGCACGTATTTATTTACCCTCGTGCGAGCCGTTTTAAATTAAGCTATTATAAATTAAAAATTCCTTCTCGCGACTCTTTCCTCAAGTTGGGTGCTCGATTCAATATTCAATCATTTTGCCCATCGTTAAAAGGCTATGAGCAATCTAAGAAGCAATCAAATCCATCACGCGAGCACGCACCCGAATGAAATGCAAGTCGATTCGGTTGATAGCGACAAATGCGCAATTTTGTGTGGATGTTGAGTTGTTCCCATGGATGGCTTGCGGGGATAGGTGTATACAAGGACGTATCCAGGGGGGGGCGGGGGGGCTGCAGCCGGGGGTGATACCTAAAAAGTGCCGGAAAATGCAACTTTTCCGATATATTTTTCGATGTTTCTTAAAAATTTTGCGCGCAATTTCTTTCCCATGCATTGTCTTTACAGCGGATCGGCCCCCGTAAACCAGTTTCCTTGGAAATGAACTGATTTTTGCAAATTTCGCTTTATATGTATGCATATTTACATACATATATAGCGGTTCCTGGCGCTGGCGCCAACGCCAATAGCGCCATGGCGTGGCGCTTTTGTATGGCGCTAGCGCCAAAACGTCTTTCCGTCCCTATATAGGGAAAAATGTTAGGGGGGGCCGAGCCCCCCCCCCCCGTTCGCCGGCACCCGTAGACAAGCAGCCCCCCCGCTCAAAAATCCTGGATACGTCCCAGGGTGTATACTATTCAGTTTTCCTGCGCGCTAGTTGACAATTACATCGGATGTCAACTGGACCGACTGGTTTCCATTCAGGATTTAGTTGACGATGACATCGGGTGTCAACTAGGCAGACGGTCGCTGAACGATGGTCATATATTTAGTTTTCGACATTGTTCAGCGACCCGTCAACTAAAACCGAAATTGCCACCTGCATCTGAATTGAAACCAGTTAACACCCAGTTGCAAATAGCTTCAATATGATGAGTTCAATCCTTCCCAAAGAGCTAACACGCTTTAGATATGAACCGTAAGTTATGAAACAAATCGCTTAGAATTTACATTTATATTTATACTAAATAAATATCGCCTCTGATCATATCTTATCTGATCATGAAGTGTAGTTTTCGATTTTTATTTTTTCAACAATAGTTGTAGAAAAAATAGCATTGCTTTAGGTTGAATATGTGAGATTCACTGAGTACAATTTGGTCTTCTATCGCACTAATTCCTCATTCTCATCCACACGCATTTAATTTTTACAAATTCCCCATTATAACTTCCAGAATCTTATCTATCCGCTGGCATTATCAATGGAAATACACTAAAATCATTAAAAATCAAAAACTCCGAAAACTCAGTTAACATGATGTTTACGCTAATCGGCATTCTCTACTCATTTCTGTTCTTTTGCGGTTGTGTGGGAAATATTTGGCTGCTATATTTGTTGGTGATGCAATTATTCGCGCCAATGTTCGCCAAAAAAAGGACCCAGTCCACTGCGATGACTTATAGCCGATCAGCTATTAGCATGTTGAATGGTTAGATTGTGAATTTTGGTGCATTAAGGGGTCTCTGGGATTGGACCTGGTGCTACACCCGGGCCCTGTAAAATGTCTGTAAAATGCATTGTATGCAAAGTGTCAAAAGTATGTCATAAAGTCAAATGTAAAATGGAAAATGGTATGCAAGGTGTCAAAAGTCATGTAAAATGGAAAATGTTATGGAAGGAGTCAAAAGCGTTCCCGGAAACCTTCCCTCCGTGGACATCTTACCTTCTGGAGGTATGATGTCCAGGCGGACATCATATCTCCAGGCGGACATCTTACCTTCTCAGGAGACGGACATCATCACTTTGCAATATAAAATTGATACACGTTTGGGCGATAATATCAAGGATTATCCAGGCGGCGGTAAAATGTTTGAACATTATCCATATGTAAATACGTGATTCCGTCGTTCTGAATTATTGGCATCGCCGATGTGTATCTTATTCATTTCGATTTTCGGCGGAATCCAAAATGGAGTGCAAAAGATGTATCCTCGGCGGACATCACACTTAGTATGGAAAGTAATATCGAATGGATTTCGGGTAATATGGATTTCGGGATCGGGATCGGGATTGGGGTTTCGGGATCGGGATCGGGACTGGTAAATCCCGGAATTTCACGGGATCCGGGATCGGGATCCCGTTTGAACCCTACCCTTGGGTGCGTTATGTACATTGGTGCGTTATCGTCAGAATTTGGGAAAACCCAGGGGTTGACAAGTGTTGACCCTTGTACAGAACGCACCCATGTACAGAATGCACCCATAGACAGAACGCACCCATGTACAGAACGCGCCCATGTACAGAACGCACCCATGTACAGAACGCACACCTCAAAGGTGATCAACGATCAACTTAGAGGCTAATAATAATTCCAATAAAATATGGTTTCACATAAAATTGGATATAACGTAAAGTATAACATACAAAAACGCACCCATGTACATAATGCACCTGAGTACATAACGCACCCACATACATAATGCACCCACATACAAAAACGCACCCATGTACAGAACGCGCATGAGTATGGCTCGAACATCATTTTTTTCAAACTCGAGTTCGAGTCACAACCCCAAAATTTTTCCGGTCGAGTCGGCGAGTCGAGTTGGGGGAGTCAGTTAAAAGTCGAGTCCGCCATTAAAAATGGCGTGTGCGGAAAAATAAGTATGCCGCGTGAATTATGTAATATGCGTGCAGACTTATCTAAAAGTAATAGTATAGTCTATAAGCAGGGTTGGCAAAATATTTGTATTTATATACGTCTGCACGCGAATGCGATCATTCACGCGGCGGACGTATTTTTCCGCACATGCCATTGACCCCTTCAAAAATCCAAGATGGCCAGTTCTCATAACTGGACTCATTCGTTGCAAAAGCATATTTAGATAGGCGCACATATGCGCGCTCCAATTAATCGATTAGACCCATGCAATGTAACAGACGCCTCTATTACGCTACTAAATGCGGGTCATTTATCGGCGGAGCTATAATGTCCCATATGTATGCATTTTACTAGTGTTTATACCGCAGACATTATACCTTCCTATGTCGAAAATGTTGAAGGTATGATGACCGCGGAGATATGATGTCCTCGCGGACATCATATCTTCCGAAGGTAAGATGTCCATGGAGGGAAGAATACCTGGAATCAGTCAAAAGTCATGTGAAATGTCCTGGAAAATGGCAAACCCGTTTATCATTTTACAGGCCATTTTACGTGACTTTTGACACCTTGCATGACATTTTACGGGGCATTTTACAGGGTCTGGGAGTCCCAAAAACCCCGCCCATTTTGTGACCCCCAATTTTGCATCTACCAAAAAAACAGGTGCCGCGACCAGCGGCGCCAGGGCCAGCGGCGCCGGCAGGGCTTCATTGGCGTCTAATCATAGCAGGGCTACCAGACAAGGTCTGCGTGGATGTGTCAATTTGGGACCATTCCTGCATTGTGTCAAGTCAAGTGACGAATTTTTTGACAAGTTTCGAATTGCCGGTTAAACGGTGACCAAAGTTTATCGAGAATCTAAAAGTTTCTCTCAATTTCTCAGTACAGTGTTTCCTCGGCTCAATTTGCCCCACCGATACTAGTTTAAGGGTAAAATTTCGGAAACTAGCTTTGGATGCATTTAAGTTTACTGGAATGATGAGTTTGTCAACTAATTTTGACAGTGATCGAAAACAATTCATTCTGAAACATATTTTGAAATAGATTTATCAATTTCTGAAATTTTGCCCTTAAACTAGTGTGTTGCCACATAGGGTTCAAACGGGATCCCGATCCCGATCCCGGATCCCGTGAAATTCCGGGATTTACCAGTCCCGATCCCGATCCCGAAACCCCAATCCCGATCCCGATCCCGATCCCGATCCCGAAATCTCAAAAATACCAATCCCGATCCCGATCCCGATCCCGAAAATTTTCAAATCCCGATCCCGATCCCGAGAAACTCCCAAGTCCGGGATCCCGATCCCGGAAAAATTAGTGAAATTATAAGAAGTGAAATGATGACGTTTTTGTATGCAAAAAAAGTGGATGCAAACCCCCAGCGTCAATTTTATGCCACTTTTCTGGCATCCAACAGTGTTTTGAGACCTTTATGAACAACTGTGAATGCCAGAAAAATGGCCAAAATCTCTATCCCTAGAACCCAATCCCGATCCCGGAAAAATGCCTATCCCAATCCCGATCCCGATCCCGTGACCCCAATCCCGGCCAATCCCGATCCCGATCCCGATCCCGAAATCTCAAAAAACCAATCCCGATCCCGATCCCGATCCCGAAACCCCAATCCCGATCCCGATCCCGATCCCGAAATCTCAAAAAGTGAATCCCGATCCCGATCCCGATCCCGAAAAGTCAATCCCGTTTGAACCCTATTGCCACATACAAAGAAATATGTTGCTTGTACAGGGTGCAGGATTGGTAACTTATCAGCTGCACAATTTATAAGTTTTTTGGACACATTCCAAATGTCAACTCAGGCGGTTGCGGCGGCCACCTGCACGGTTCCACATCACAATTTACAGCGTACTGGTACCTGTTTGTGTTGAGCATAATCGATCTAGCATCCATTCTTGTAATACCATTGCTTCTGGTCGACATTTTGGAGGGAAAATGGATTTTGGGCTTGGCTCCTTGCAGGATATTCTTGTTTTGTGAAGCGCTGAACAAGTTTTTGAGGTGTGCACCAAGTTTCATGCTGAATTTGTATTAAAATATTTACAACACGGGTTCAGTAAGCAGGTTTTGGAACTTTTATGGTTAGATAGAAATTTGAAGATGGCAGACCATTCCTTAAATGTTGCCAGACATTTACATAGGTATTATTTACATTTGAATTTTATGATTTTGCTCAGTATTTAGCACATTTTCAACTGGATTTTGTGCCAATTTTGCTCCAGAAAAATACACATAGAAGCTAATAATGGGTTATTATTTTGGACAGATGGCTAAGCAAAAGTTTAGGGTAACAGAAAGCAATACAAATACGCAATCATCAGTGAGTTAGATATGCATTTCTGTAAATTGTAATTAATAATACATTTTGCATTTTCATGCCACGAAATGGGGAGGCCCATGTGTGATCCATGTGCTGCTCTGAACCCCTTTCTATGTTTTCTCCCTTTTCCCAGCCCACTTGTGATGGTAGTGCTCACAATGGACCGCTATGTGGCAGTGTGCAAACCAACTGCATATCACCTGAGAACTGGCACAGTGGCAGCTTGTGCACTTCTAGTTTGTGCAGCAATCTCGCTGATTGCAGTGCTGCCAGTGGTGTATTTTGCAAATGTGATTGAAGTCAGTTATGCTGCTGGTCAGTTGTTTTTTGTGTCAAAAAATTGCGTGGCACAAAGTATAATATATCTTATATGGGACCCCACTCTTATGCAGAATATCCTCCATGTTCATGCAATTTTGAGTATGGAAATGAGGCTAACTATTCAAAAATTGACAATGAGGGTTTTGCCAGGGATCCGCAGCTTGATATTTTACCAAAGTGTGTGCTGGATATATCAGATGAAAGCTTGCTCAAAGCTTTTGATATTTGTCAGGTTTTGCTTGGTTATCTGATACCATTACCAGTGGTTTGTGCTGCATACACTGCACTGGTTTTGAAAGTTTGTCAATGTTTTTTTCATGAATGTTGAGCTTGTATGACATTAACAAAACATTGAATTTTTCACACTTCAGGTGTGGCGTCATGTCCGCCAAAGCACAGTGGGCCAATCATCACAGAGCACGATACCAAAGACACGCCTAGTTATATGCTCATTGTTGGTAGTTGCATTCTATTTTGTCTGCTGGACACCATATTGGGTTGGCAGACTTGTGCAGGAATTCTTCAGTATGTTTTGATTGTTATGTCTGATAAATTAAATACCAAGTTTTGAATGTCACACATTTTCAGAGGGGTATGATGAATATGGCCAAGCATCAAATCCTGCACAAATTGATCAGCAATCGATGTTGCTGAATTCCACCAGTCCAGGATTTTCTGCATTAGAAATCACCACCTATGATCCTCATCCAGAAATTCAAATGACTGATAATCCCAGCCTGTGCACATGTGCAATTACATCAGAAATGGATGATGGCAATTATGGTGTAGGCATGGTCTTTGTGCTCTACCTACTGCATTCCCTGCTCTATGCCCAATCAGCATTCAATTGGATTTTCTATGCCTTCCTGAACCGCAATCTCCGCCAGAGTACCGCCAATATGAGACATGGCAATGCAACACATAGCACAGCCCACATTCAACCCAACAATCCTTCCTCCATGTTTGGCAACCAGCCTGAAAATGAGGACCTCAAAAGATCAATGACATCACTATTTGCCATCCACAAGGCTTCCAACAGAACCAATGTCAGTGCAAAGGATATTGGGAGCTATGAAAGATTACTGCATCATGGCAAGAATGGGCATGTTGATAAGACATTCCTGAGATCACCTGGCGATCCTGGACCGTCTGTTCTTTGTGTCATTTATTTGTTCTGCCTGTGATTGAGTGCATGCATAAATACATTTTAAAAAATCACTTCAGCTCAAGTCCAATGGATTCAACATCACCAGTGGTATCATTTTCATGTAGCAGTGGGGATTTTGAGCAGACATCACCCAGTTATCACACTAAAATGCTCGTTGCACCCAAAAACCAAGAAGCAGGGCAGGGGAAATATAGAAAAAGAAGGCATACAAATGACATGGATTGTGTAGCACAGTATAAGAGACCGGTTGTTTTGTCAAATCAACAGGCTCACACAGAAAATGACTCCATGAAATTTGGCAGTGAAACAGATGTGAACATGCTAACATTGCCCAACAGTAGAATTTCTGTGACGAGTGTAAATGAAATCAGTAGGAATCAGGCACAACATCATGATGACTGGTTGTAGTGTTCTTTCACAATATTAGCATCTTTTTATACTGCAGGACCAAATGAGAGTTTTTGTGGCAGTTGTGATGTATTAATCTATTTCATGTACCTTGAACTTTACTCAACATTTTTTCACATTTGTCAAACAACATATCCATTTATGTTCCCATGCGCGTAATATTGCACATTTCTTTTTACTGGTATTTATAGTTTTTCGACATTTCCTTTGTTGTTTTCTAACAATAGATATGATTGGATGTATTTTCAAAAAATTTCTGTTGATCATGAAACATTTATTTTGTGTTCCTGCATAATATTGACTGTTCTCAACAAAATGTTTGCTAGATATTTATTATTCTTAAAATATTAAATTTTTACCGCATTTCCTCGAAATACCCCCCGGGCAGGGACGTATCCAGGATTTTTGAGCGGGGGGGGGCTGTTTGTTTACGGAGCCCGGCGAACGGGGGGGGGGCTCAGCCCCCCCCCCACCCAAAAATTTTACCTGTACAGTGGCGGAATGGCGCCATGGCGCTGGCGCCATTCGTAGACGCCACGCCATGGCGCCATTGGCGTTGGCGCTGGCGCCATGAACCGCTGATATGTATGTAAATATACATACATATGGAGAGATGGGCACGAAATTCAACGTATTTTACAGATATTTGAGGGTACAGGTGCCGATTTTCCAATAATCCTGTGAACGGTGGAAAAATGCGCGCTCGCGCGCAAAATTTTTACATTGCACCTTGGAAATTAGTACCGAAAACGGCATTTTCCTCGATTTTTTCCGGTCTCACCCGGGAACGGGGGGGGCTGCAGCCCCCCCCGCCCCCCCCCCCCTGGATACGTCCTTGCCCCCGGGGGGTGATTGTTTCATAGTGGTCCCGAGAGGGGGGGGGGGTATTATTTCACAAGAAAATTTTTGAAAACCAAGTACGAAATTGTCGTCTGAAACGTACGCTGACGTCGAAAAATGCAACAAAAACCGCCATTTATAAGGTTCTGTAGTCTAATATTAGTATGTAGGTGGTATGTACACTGTTCTAACGTGACGCCGACATTGTTTTAACGTGTGTTCTGCAGTACACAGAACACAAACTACAGTTATTGTCATGTACGTTCCCTTTACACTCAATTTGGGGGGGGGTGTTTCGAGGGGGGGGTGATTGTTTCACAGTGGTCTCCAGAGGGGGGGGGGGGTATTTCGAGGGGGGGTATTTCGAGGAAATACGGTATTCAACTAGAAATAATTTAATTATGTACACACCTACATACTATCGCAGTACAAGTTTATAAGGCCATTTGGACGATTCCTGGTTTATATCCAGATAATTCAGTAGCTGTTAATATTTTTGCAAATTAACATTATTGTTAACATTTTTTAAATTTGTAAATATTTGTAAAGCATTTGTATATGCAAATTTAACATTTGTTATTAACAGAAATTGTAGTCAAACGTCTTATTTGACATTTTAATTTGATATCGATCTGAATAAATCTGCATGAATTTGAAACTAGAACATTAACACTCGAATTCCAACCCGCATTCAAATACATTATAAAAGACATCACAAGACAACCGAACTACCCCTCTCCCTCGTATACCCCCCCCCCACCTGTAAATCGCAGTCGTCCACCGACCCCCGCATCACCGGAGTGACAATTGTCGCGTTCATAATCTACCCGGCGCGTGCGAACAGTTTCAATGCGGAATCCCTCAAAGGTCAGGCGGTCGCCAAACATCTTAGGGAAACTGTGCACAAGATTAAGGATAATTTCGGCGAGAGGTTGTATGAGTCTTGTTTGAGGTTTGTTTGGTTGGCAACGTGCCAGTGGGGTGACCCTGTGTGGGACTGGTGCCAGCGCGGTGACACTGTTGAGGGTTGACAGTGATATTGTGGTCACCTAAAGACTCTTTTGAATGTATTCGAAACGGATTTTTCGGATGACCGCTGGCGACTGCTATTTGACTAGTGTATACCGTATTTCCTCGAATTACCCCCCGGGGGGTTTATTTTTTCAGAGGGAAATTTTGAAATGGATTTAAACGAGGGGGCTATTTCGAGGGGGGGTTATTTTTTCGCCAGAAATTTTTCGAAATCCCAGTATACTCGGCGTACGTGATACTCTGCCCTCGCACTGATTTATGTCTCGTGTTGGAAGCGTGCCAATGATTATTAAATCATGCGATTTCCGTAAAAATGTGAAAAAAATTCATCGATGTGAATATGTTAATGAATAACATTATAACAACAATCAATTTTGTCATCTTTTTATGAAACTCGGACGCGTTAACCATCGTTGGCACACTTCCAGCGGGAACCACGCGTGCAGGGTGTAAAGTAACCGGAGTATACTAAATTGTTGTTTGAAACGTACACAAACGTCGAAAAATGCTAGTGCCATAATGCCCATTTTGAGGGGGGTATTTCGAGGAAATACGGTAGGCACAATTCCGAAACAAAAAAAAATTGATCGGTCAACATAAAAGTGGAGTAAATTTTCGAGCAGATGACAGTGAAAGTTGGTGAAATTATCGCCTTCGCTTTTCTCAACTCGGCACCGGAGAAATCATCCTAGACGGTGGCTGCAGGAAAAATAGCTGGCCCCGCCTTTTCGGTACTAAAACCCTGTCAACTAGTGATGGAATAGCGCCATGGCGCTGGCACCCTTTTTCTGTGTCGAATTCAGTATTAATTTGAAGGGAGCGAGAGAACAGTGCAATTTGTTCATCGTCTTTCAATATAAATAATAGGATACATATAAACCGTTGCACAACATTCACTGCGGCGCCTTCGGCACCTGGCGTTATATTTTTTTGATTGCGCCGTGGCGCCTTTTCCCTCATGGCGCCTGGCGCCCCGGTACCGATTGGCGCTTGGCGCCCTTTTTCCGGCGCTTTTCCATCACTATGCCATCACTACCGTCAACTCTCATGGGGAATTCAAACATCATTTATACCCCGCCCCCCCCACAGAGGCAACATGCCCAAAATGGACGACCTAGTTCTGGAGGCGGAGCGTATCCAGTTGAAACGGTGCATCCTCTCGAGCAAGAGGGAGTCTCTGCCGCCCATCTGCACGCACAACATGGTGGACGACGCGAGCGACCCCGTGTTGAACAAGTTCAGGCAGTGCCAGCTGTTCAACAGGCCCAGCGATAGGGTCAAGGTGGGTTTTGGTTTGGTTGTTGTGTTTGGTGGTTGACTAGTTGACATCGAGTGCCAACGTGTTTCGATGTCAACTAGGATTTTGGTTAAATGCACGTGCCGCAATGCTGACATTTGTGTTTGAAGTTTATTCTGCGCTTCGTCACCTAAATCTTGACTGAAATCCGAATTAGTTGACTTGACACCCGGTATCAACTTGGACTACCGTATTTCTTCGATCATATTGACCGCCAATGTATTGTTTCGTAAGCGGTTTTGGGGGGTCAATGTAAACGAGCACGGCAATGTAAACGAGCACGGCAATATATTTTTCAGATCGCATTCATCATTTAGCGTTTAGCGACATAAGTGCAAATCATTGTCAATTTGTGACAGAACGCTGCACAATATCGTATGAGTAGATGGCGAAAGCACAACAGATGGTGTGCATATGTATGGCGGTGAACATCAAGACACAAATCGGATCATGCAACGTCAATTTTTTTCCATACGGCAATGTATTTTTCACATGCCCCACAGACCCGTCAATGTAATCGAGCAAGCCAATGTAATCGAACACGTCAATAAGATCGAAGAAATACGGTATATGGAAAATTGGAAAATGAAACGGGCTGTGACCAGAATCAATTAGAACGTAAAGCGCTGTGACACCCACGCTGTGGCCCGCAGCCTGTAATGTGTAAAGTCATGTGTCAAAACAAAACAATGTCATAAACGAATTTGTTACAAATGTCATGCAAAATGTCAAATCTTCAGTAATAAAATATTTATTTCTTATTTTTATTGACGGCGTGACATTTGACATCATACATTGTACGTTGCGGGGGTGTTGTCACCTCACCCCACGCTATTTTATTGTTGAATATATAAATATCAGGTGGTCTTCCATCCCGAGTTTCTGTCGGCCGTGTCGCCGCTGATCGGCCTCGACTACGAGGACTTCGTGCGCGGCTGCCACCTGGGTGTTTTCCCCAGCTACTACGAGCCCTGGGGCTACACTCCCGGTGGGTGACGTAGTATCGAGTAGATTCGACGGTGTCATGGGTCGGGGTAGGGTTAAGCGCAGGACTTACCGAGACCTAGACCTAGACTATGGCGACCGATACCGGAAAGTGTGGACATTTCGACGAGACCGCGACCGTGGTCTCGTTTTAACCATAGGTAAATACATGGTGAGTTGAATGGTCAAAAAGGAGTCGGTACATACTCAACAACTTTTCATGTGGACTGGTCCTATTGTGCCCACACACACTAGTAGACATCGCAATTTCGCGTCAACTCAGTGTCAATTGAATAATACAAGAAGTTTGTAAAAAGCATCACACTTAACAGGAACAATGAAAATGAAGTGTCATGATGTGAAATTAACTATGCTCTATCAGATAGATAAGTTGAAATCACAGTATCACTTATATTCAGTTGACATTTAGTTGACACGAATTCAGTTGACATCCAGTGTGTGGGGGCCCATTATCCAATGGCGTATTTTGCACACGAGAAAAAAAAGTGATGAAAAATATCTCCCCGTCAGAAATCCTCCCTGGGGGACTTATTCAGAATATACGCCATATACCTTCCCACACACTACACGCCCCAATTCAAAAAGTAACCCCCAAATCACTCACAACCCCCCAAACCCCCCAAACTCCCAGCCGAGTGCACCGTGATGGGCGTGCCCTCGGTGTCGACCAACCTGTCCGGCTTCGGCTGCTTCATGAACGAGCACGTGCAGGACCCGGCCGCCTACGGCATCTACGTGATCGACAGGCGCTTCAAGTGCGCCGAGGACACGTGCAGGGACATGGCCCAGTGTCTGTATGATTTTTGGTTGGTTTTGGGGGTGTTCTTTGTTGTAAGGTAGGGGTTTTGTTGATTTGGACCCCTCCGGGGGGGTTAGGGGGTGGTAGTCAAAATTTAGTAGCGTTTGGGGTAACCCCCCTCAACCCCCCATACTGAACTCCTGCTGTATGGATCAAACATCCGGAATGCGTTGGAAACAGAAAATCGAGACGTTTTTCGTGCGGAAAAAGCACGCGGTCGTGTATTATGGAATACTCAAACGATTACCTGCATCCCATTACCTGTAATTTCTCAACCCCTCCCAATGTGCCCCCCCCCCAACGACAGCACGATGTCGCGTCGTCAGCGTATCATCACTCGCAACCGCACCGAGCGCCTGAGCGACCTGCTCGATTGGAAAAGTCTGGGCGTGGTGAGCCAAAGGGCGGGGTTGTATTCGAACAGCCCGACGCGTACTTGTCGGGTTGCCCGATTTTTTTGGCTGGGATTTTTTGTTAGAGTGCTTTGGTCACGTGTGATCGAAAGGGCGCTGGATACCTTATGCTTTATCAGATACAATACAGAAGCCCGACAAAAAATTTTCATCAGCTCGAAAAGACCTGGGGGTATTTCGAGGGGAGGGTGGTTAATTCAAGTGGATATTTCGAGGAAATACGGTATTTGAAGGGTGGGGGACCCTTGGCCGGCCACACGCGTCAAATTTCTCGCTGTATTTAGTGTCATTCATGTTCGGCGCAGTTCTACCGCGAGGCTCGCCGGCGCGCCTTGGAGAAACTGTACCCCGAACGCGTCAAGCAGATTACTGAAGAAGTTTGTTTTGCTATTTGTACTGAACACATTGAGTGCTGAACAAATAGCGCTACCGTATTTTGACGAATAAAGTCATGTGAAAACGTGTGCAACAAATTCGTTCATTGTGAGAGCGTTCATATGATGTAGTGAGAAGAAAATTTGTTTGTTTTTTAAACTGTGAGTTAAGTGTTAAGTGACAAGTTAACAAGAAGTTAACAAGTATTTTCATTGACAAATTTGATTGTAACTGATCCCCGATCTATAATCAGTCGACTAGCCACCGACACTTTTACTTCCCTTTTCACTCAATCACCCCCGCCACAAAACATCCAACCCCCTCATTATCAACCCCCTAACCCCCAAACAACTCCCCGCAGACGATGCGTCAGATGCCGCGCCCCCTATCGGAACCGCCGACGCCGAGCAGCTCGCGGCCCGGCTCGGCGCCGAGCACGCCGGGCCACTCGGACTCGGACGACACGGACGACAGCGAGAACGAGAGGGAGGAGTTGCGCAGTCGTTGAAGTGGAGGGGAGGTGGTGATTGGTTGAACTTGGGTGGGATGGACTTTGATTGGTTGAGGGTTTTTTTTATGGTTTAGTGGTTATACTCCGGTGGCTTTACAATGCGTGGTTCAGACTGGAAGCGAGCCAACGATATTTGACGCCTACTTTATCCTTAAAAATACATTGTTTTCAAAATCAAAAAGTCAAAAAAGTTTTACTTCAACCTATTCACAACAGTAAATTTTTGCATATTTTTACAGAAATGCATGCTTTAATTACCGTTGCCGTGCTTCTACTTGTCACTGCCATGAGACATAAAAATGAGTATTCATTGCACTGGTAAACGGCACATGACTTTTTTTCATTCATAGCCCTAATTGCGTGAACCAATCAAAGTCCATCGAATCAGGGACAATCTAGCTTTAGCTAATACGCATTAGCGTGTGAATTTGTAATTTTCGGACGCCCATGGCTTTGGCCAAAGCGTAAAAAATACGCAAGTGCGTTTTAGCATTGGCTTAGATTGAATAGGAACAAAATAATATAAGGACTGCCCGGCCAACTCGTGCCACATTAGGTGGAAAGTGAAATTCAGGGAAAGTGAAATTATCCATCGCGATGGTGAAAAACATCTATTTCGGCTTTACGAAGCTTAAAATGAAATAAGCTAAAGAGCTAATATCGTTTTTCGTCGGTGCGCAAAAAATGTGTTTTTTGTGGTCTGGTGCCATTTTTAACACTAGGAAAAATTTTTGTTGCAGTTCTGTAGCGAGATTCTTTTTTATTGTATACACCTTGAGTATACTTTCTAATGGTGACACATATTTATATAGTTCTATTTATTTTCGATAGAGTTTTATGTGGTGTGGTATAACATAGTACAGCATACATGCTGATGGATATAGGTACATTTTATAGGATATAGGTATATTTGTGACATTTCTGGCCGCTTTCAAAATCTTCTTTTGACAGGAAAATGGGTCGTGTGTCGTTTTTAAAACGGTGTCATTTTATTCTAGTACACAGCACTGGTAGTGATACGCCATACAGAGACAGTCAACAAAAACTTACCCCCTAATTGCTCACATGATTCGTGCAGTTTTAGGTACCAATTTTGAATTATATTGAGTACAATGCCTTCATTCGTGTCGTTTAAGGTTGCTCCAAAATAAAGGTATTTTTGGTCTAATTGTTGTTGTTTTTTCAACAAAAAAATTTAATTCTAGTCGTATTTATATATTATTTTAGTTATCCGATCACGTGACCAGTGTACTGATGTGAAAAGCGCCAAGACTTTAGCGCCAACCGTCACTGGCGCCGTGACACAATTACCTTTGGCGCTAGCGCCAACCACCGGTGCCAGGTGTTTTTTCCTGGCAACATGCCAAAATAGCGCCAAGTGCCAAAAGCGCGGCGGCGCTTTTCCAACCCCCTGCGCCAAGCGCCAATAGCACCACAGCAAAATGGCGCTGGGTTCCAGGCACCAGCGCCATGGCGCTTTTACATCAATAGACTAGTGTACTAGCGTTGGTAGATAATTTGACAATTCATACATGTTGTAAACACGGTTGAGCCTTCGTTTCAAACCTCATGTACACGTACCGTATTTCCTCAAAATACCCCCCGGGGGTTTGGTTTGTCATTGTTGAAATTTTGAGGGGGGTATTTCGAGGGGGTTTATAAATTCATAGTGGTTTGTTTGAGGGGGGGGGGGTATTTCGAGGCAATACAGTATGTTCGAACAAAAAATCACGGAGCACGAAACAAGGATGCTATCAACAAAAGTAACGAAAAAGTGTGTACCCAGAAAGTTCTAGCCGACAATGGCGCAGTGGCTGAATTGCAATAGTTCTTGTCGCAAACGCACAATTTGCCACGCCTTCCAGCGATACCAGGGGCGAAATTTAAAGCCCGGCAGCCTTTCACAGGTAGCCCAATTGATAATCTGATAAATTACTACTGGGGCAGTCCCGCACTGTAAAGGGTAATATGTCAAGTGTCAAATGTCATGTAAAATGTCAATTTAAAAAAATTAAAAAAATTTATGACTGAACTTTTGGCATTTCCATGCCATTTGACAAATTTGTATGACATTGTACAGGATAATTGACACTTTTTACATGGCGTTGCCTTGCACCTGGTTTGAGTTTGCTGGGGAAGAATACATCCCCCGAAATACCTCCCTTTAAAATTGTAGTGAGCCCGGTTATCGGGCTGCCTAATCAACCAATTGGGCTGCCCGGAAAAAATCTGTTGGGCTGGTTAAATTTCGCACCAGTTGGCCGGCAGCCAAGTAGTTCATGAACGCCTGCCAAAATGAATACAAATTAGCTTTTTAAAGGCCACTGAATATTATTGATCAAATGCCACGCTAAGATTGTTTTGGTTTCTGAAGATTTGTTCATTTTAGTCAAAGAAATACTTCCATGATTAACATAAATAAATTCTCAGAAACCATATGGATGACCTATAAAATATGGAAATATTTGGGAATACATATTGATTTTGTTCCAGGCTTTAAATGTATTATACACGATAAATTTCGGCCATACTGTTGCGTCCGAAGTTTTGCGATATAAACATTGAATCAAAACCACATTGTGTCGGGCACATAAAAACTCCCGAGCTGCCCGAAAAAATCTGTCGGGCTAATGGCGGCCCACACAGTAGTTTACACATGCGCGTAAACTGGTCTGTGTCAACTCAGATTTCGGCTTCACGTGTCGCAGAGCGATCTTCTAATGCACATGTGGCAATGTTGAGTAACAAATATTACGATGAGTGCATTAGATGATAGCTCTGCGCGCGTGATACCGAAATCTGAGTTGACACATGTGTCAACTAGTGTGCAGGCCGCCATTCAAATATGCGACCTGCAACAACTTACCCGGCGGGACACAGGTGAGCACCGTGCTCACATAAACATTGCCCTTTCTCTGCCAACTTGCATTTATTGGCTGTTCAGTTTCCTCATCTCTTCTTTTAGGGTCTGGTGGCGGTTGCCTGAGTATCAAGGAGGGATGAATTCTTTTCGGGGGGGGGGATTGTTTCCGTATTTCATCGAACAAGTCTGCAGTGGAATCGGGGTTTTTTATCGGGTTTCTTCTGATAAAACGGCACACCTCCAATGTGCCCGCGCACAGTAGCTTTCACACGAAATTTCAAAAACTCACAAATCAGCTTAGAACGCATTTGAGTTTTCTACACTGAGGTGGCCGTCAACTACAGTGCACGGAGATTAATAATGACTCATTGTGGAAAACTCAAACACGTTAAAAGCTCATTTATGAGTCTTCGAAGTTTCGTGTGAAAACTAGTGAGCGCAGGGCCAATGTAACTGCAGGTTTTGACACGTTTTTACTCCCGAAAGTCCTGTAACACTCGATTTTTTCGTGGGTGAAAAACTGCCAAAACATGCCGTTCTATAGGAGGTGCCCTTCTATTGGAGGTATAGCATCTATAAACAGAAATCTGGGGTCAATTCCGCAAGTGGAGAGGTAAAAAACCTGAGAAGTGATAAGTAAAACAAGAAGTGAATGGTATTTAAGCAAAAAATTTCAAATCTGAAATAAGTAAACTGGCTAAACACGTTTCATATCTCAATTTAGTTTGCTTTTGATCTTTTACATGGCACTTCACTACTCATTTTACTTGGCTTTTAACTGTTTCCTTGTTGTTACACTTCTCATTTACTTCTCACTTCTAAAATGACTCTTTACTTCTTCACTTGCAGAATTGGCTCCTGGGGCCAGAATTCCGCAAAAGGCAAAGTTAAGAGTAACGTTTAAAGCAAAGTAAAATGATAAATGGTAAGTAACAGTGAAGTAAAAGGTTTAAAGTTGAACTTAACCTTTATATTTCCATTTTACTTTTAACTTAACTCTCAATTTTTAACTTCACTCTTAAATTGTCATTTGCCATTTCACTGTACCGTTTACTTTTACCTTTTATTCAACTTTTAACTTCGCCTCTTGCGTAACCGACACCTTGGCTGAGCGGATAAATAATGGGAAATCATTCGAGTGAAGGCTCCACTTATTCGAGGAAATACGGTAGCCAGGGTTGCAGCGATATGTCGAATTAAATATCGACAATATTTTCGATATCGATATCGAAAATTATGAAAATACATCGTAAATCGACATCGAAAAGTGGTATCGGTGCATCCCCAATTTAAAACAGGTGCCACTCCCAGAGTCTGTAAAAAGCCCTGTAAAATGCCATGTCGTGCAAAGTCATGGAAAATGCCCTGCAAAATGGCAACTCGGTTTTGACACTATTGATTTTTGACACTGCATGACATTTGACATTTTACAGGGTCTGGGAGTGCCCCAAGGTTAAAAATTTTCATGCCAACGTTGATCTCTCCCCATGGCCATGATTTTTATTGTCGCTGGTTTTTATGCCCCACGTGACGCTGGATATCAGCGCGTCCGTCCACGATTTCTCGTCCTCCTCTGAAATGGGTTGGGACTAGTGATGGAAAAGCGCCAGGACAATTCAAAAAATTGGCGCCATTCAAAAAATTGGCGCCGGGCGCCAGAGAAAATGGCGCCAGGCGCCATCTGAAAAAATGGCGCCGGGCGCCAAAGGGCGCCAGAAACAATGGCGCTGGGCGCCAAAATGGCACCAACCAAAAAGTCAGTGTTATAGCCTGTATATCATCACGGAAGCATTTACGGAAGAGCTACGCGCTATACACTTTCCCTGATGCCGACACTAGCTACAAAACTTGTCTTCTCATGAATACCCATGGGGGTATTTCGAGGTAATACCGTAAAATATATCGTATTTCGAGCAAATTTTGAGGGGGTTAATTCAAGGGGGCTTATTCGAGGGGGTCTTTTATTCCGCCAGAACTTTTATGACATTAAATTAACTATTCATTGCTTGTAACATACTGAGACTTAGACATTCGGATGGCAAAAAATTCGACCACAACAGAGATGCATAACTGTCTACAGCGTAATGTAAACACCTTCCTGGTCACGTCCGGCACCCATTTTTTGGTTTTACTTCTTACATTCATTCCCCAGTTCTAGGGCGACCCAGAGGCTGAAACTTGGGGGAGATATTGGCGCAACCCCCCTCTACTTTGCATGAATTTGGGGGGTCGCGGCGACCCCTCTCAGGGTGGGTCTCCCTAAGTGCAAATTTTTGTTTGGCTTTTTTGGTGTCCCACAGCAGGTCCGGCACCCGCTGATTTCTGAGCTGTGGGAGGGGTATAAATCTCAAATTTTGGGGTTGTGTTACCAACACCACTCCCCTACTATTCAATAACACCACCACTATTCAATAATGTGAGATTAATGCGAAAAATTTCTCAAAAATTTGCTTATTCTCTAAAAAACACCACTCCCCAATAGATGGATGACAAAAAATTCACTTTTTGGAACTTTTTTTATTAGACACTTGAAGAGATGGTTTACAATAAACTCGGCGGACATGAAACGAATCAGGTATTCTGCCCTTGGTTCCCAATGACGTATGTTTTTTAATTCGAACTTGAATGGACGGATTCCATTCGGTTCACGATACATTTTATTCAATCCGACCTTTTAAAAGAGAACGATATGAATTTGATAGACATATCGTTACAGAAAGTCGGATTGTAAGGCATTAGGCCCGATCTTATCGTCGCGGCCCAGATAGATTCCTCCGAAAAAGTACGTATGAAATTTGGCACACGTCCAAATTCCTTGCGTTGCCTAACAAAAAGTTAAAGACGCACGATTTCCACTATACCGTTGCGGAATTACCTAAGTCAACACAAGATTCAACGAGTACGTGGGTCGCCATTAGCGGCAATTCGCGGTCGCTGAATTTGACTTAAACGCGAACGCGAACGGTGCGTCACGCGTCTTTAAACTTGATTGCATGAAACGCAAGGAACTTGGACATGTGCCAAGTTTAAGTATTCACAATCGTACAAAAATCCCGTAGAACAATGACTTCCAATAAGTCCGCCGAGTTTACTTTAAAGGGAAGGGTTTGATGTTTAAAGTTATGTAAAGAACCATACCTTTAAAATGCCTGCATTGCAAAATTTACTTAGGGTGAATTTTATGACATCATAATGACATCATTGCAGGAACAAAAATTTACAAAATTTACTCTTTGAAATTCCCCCCAAGTAAATTTTGCAATGCATGCATTTTAGAGATATGATTATTTACATAACTTTTAACATCAAACCATTCCCTTTAAAGTATCGTAAACCATCTCTTCAGGTGTCTAATAAAAAAGTTCCAAAAAGTGAATTTTTTGTCATCCATCTATTGGGGGTGGTGTTTTTTAGAGAATAATAGAACTTTTTAGAAATTTTTCACATTTATCTTACATTATTGAATAGTGTATAGTAGGGGAGTGGTGTTGGCAACACATCCCCAAAATTTTAGATTTATACCCCTCCCACAGCTCAGAAATCAGCGGGTGCCGGACCTGCTGTGGGACACCATAAAAGCCAAAAAAAATCTTGCATTTAGGGTGACTCACCCTGAGAGGGGTCGTCGCGACCCCCCAAATTCATGCGAAGTCGAGAGGGTTGCACCAATACCTCCTCCAAGTTTCAGCTTCTGGCGCACCATAGAACTGGAGACAGGGTGTCACAAGTAAGATCAAAAATATGGTGCCGGACGTGACCGAGAAGGTGTTTATTTAAGTATGTACTTGAAGGATTCCTACCTTGAGAAGTTCCCCCTCAAAAAGGTCTGACAAAAGAACAATTCGCAAGGGGAATTATCAAGCAAATATGGTATATAAGTATGTATTTATACCGTACCGCCCCTATCGCGTTTCCTCGCATAAACCCCCTCAAAATACCCCCAGATTTGAGCGAACTTTGAAAAAAATAAACCCCTGAAGCCGAGGGTATTTTTAAGAAATATGGTGCATTGTAAGCAGGTAATCAATGATCTAAAGGCTGGGAGAAATCATTTGATATCGACGTTTTTCCAATTGTCGGTCTTGTTTGAAGATTTTTAGTCCATGTTGTAAATATAAAACAATCAACATGAACCAAAACTTGCAGTGCTAGCAAAAAATTACATGTGAATGTGTTAAATATCACCTAAAATATACCATTCAGGTGAAAAAGGCAGTTGAATAGAGAAAAGATAACTGTACACAGGGCCGTATCCAGGGGGGGGGCGGGGGGGGCTGCAGCCCGGGGCGAGACCAGAAAGTGACAGGAAAATGCGACTTTTTCAACGTCACCGTAAAAAAATTTGCGCGCGAGCGCGCATTCTTCACCAGACATAAGGTTATTATCATCAGATTTGCTCCATGTGGCCGCAAATCGTTATAAATACACTCAACGTTGTGCTTTTTGCTGTTTTGTATGTATATTTACATACATATACAGCGTTCCATGGCGCTGGCGCCAACGCCAATGGCACCATGACGTGGCGCCTACTAATGGCGCCAGCGCCATGGCGCCATTCCGCCACTATGTAGCTAAAATTTTAGGGGGGGGGGCTGAGCACCCCCCCCTCGCCGGCCTCCGTAAACAAGCAGCCCCCCCCGCTCAAAAATCCTGGATACGTCCCTGACTGTACATCTCCGCATCTTGGCTCCAAAATAATGGCGCCGGGCGCCAAATTGGCGCCAGCGAAAATGGCGCCAAGCGCCAAGGGCGCCGTGGTGCCATTCGAAACAATGGCGCCACAGAAAAGGGCGCCAGCGCCATGGCGCCATTCCATCACTAGTTGGGACATGGGACCTGTGGACAAATTCAGTTGCAACACTCAATTTCGTGGATGGGGCTTTATTCCCCAGCTAACCCAGGTGCCAATCCCAAACCATGTTATGTAAGTGTAAAGTATTTAGAGTGTCAGATGTCTTGATAAATGTAAAGTGTCAATTGCTACGCAGAGTTCAGTAATAAAATCTTAATTTTTTTGTTCTGATTAGAATTTTACATGACATTTTACACTGTACAGGGTCTGGGACTGCCCCCAGACCTGGTGCTATTTCAAGGAGCTTTATCCGAGGATGTACACTAATTACTTTTATGTAAATCAATTGTAATCCATCTATAATATTGTTGATATTTACCTTTCTTATTGATCACTCTGGTTATCCTCTCAAATCTGATGCAAGCCACGCCCCTGCATAGGGCGCAGTTCTGTTCCGGGTTCGATGCGCAGGCGCCTTCGTAACAGGTCACCAGCGCCCTATGAGCGGCCAGCCATTTCGGCGTCGCTTTTCGAACGTTCTCTTGCAGAACTGCGTTCGGACGATTGATATATTCTAGTGGGTTTTTTAGACTGAGATAGAAAATTAGAGGTTAGGGTTTTTGGTAGCGCTGGGAATTTTGCTTGTTCAAAATACCCATGTCACGTGGGAATTCCGAGGAAAGGGGGGATTATTCGAGGAAATACGTAATGTCGTTTTGTCCGGGTTAGTATGCAAAAAGCATTGAGCTGCTTGTTGTAGGCATAGGCCAAAAAGTACATTTCTTTTAGGTGACAAACAGCACCGCCAAACTAGGCAATGCTCGTATTTTCTGCATGCTCGTGGTGCAAAAGCGCCTGAGAAAAATGCCACCAAAAGATGACGCCAGGCACCATTCATAAAAAAGGCGCTACGAAAAAGGGCGCCAAACACCTATTCGCTCTGGCGCGCCGCCGACAAATGGCGCCAGCGCCATGGCGTAATTCTATTACTACTATTAATTCCACAATTCCCAGCGCCCCCACTGCGCTTGTCGCCTTTAATGACTAGCCAATGGCGCTTTCATCCATTTCAATTTCACTGTCAAAGTCGGAATATTCGGCCGCGCGAACGCCGCATCGCATAAAATCGCAGATAATCATAAAAATCGTCCAAATTATGCTCAAATTTACTGCCGCCTGATTATTTGGTACTATCATTGTTGCATAAACATTTTAGGGGATTTTCTGCGACATTGTGTATGAATTGTGGAAGTTGATAAAGGTTCAAATAACGGTAAATATACATGTGAATCTAGGTAACGTATTTTTTATAATAGAAGAGCGCCGTTCTATTTTTTTCGTCAACTTCTTTACCTGCCGTTCTATTGGAGGTGCCGTTCAATTGGAGGCTGCCGTTCTATTGTTTTCGTGAGTGCAAAAACATGCCAAAGCCTGCCGTTCTATTGGAGGTGCCGTTCTATTGGAGGTATGTCGTGCCATTAGAAGAAATATGGTGTACGTTTTCTCAGCGAAAAATTTTTATACAAGTTATCTACCAAAACTGGCCAGATTCAATATTTTCCTTTACTATTTCCACTGCAACGAGAATATATCCCCTCGGGAATTATCGAATTGAGTGGGGAATAAAGTATACAAATGGTGGAGGGAATAAAATGTACTTGCGAATTGCGAAAACGCGATGCATCGCAAAACAAGCGATAGCAATATGGTATTTTTATGATTGAGATTTCATGGTTACGCATTATTCATGACATTCGGTATCTGGATATGTTTTTAAGCTTGAAAAGCACGGTTAAAAAGCAGTGAAAAAACTGCCCACCCGATAATATTTTTTCCAATAATAATGTCAAATATTCACTCAGATCCGCGGAGAATATTCATCAGAATGTATAAAACAAAAGGTAAAAAGTAATGCATGTTTAATGGAAATGCAGCTTCGACGCGTTATTTAGTTGAGCCGTTGTTTTAACGCAGACACATACATCATTGCACAAAAGCTGGTGACATTTTAACATCGCAGCATTTTGAATACCGACCGGGGCCACTCCCAGACCCTGTAAAATGTCAAATGTCATGCGAAGTGTCAAAAGTCATGGAAAATACCCTGCAAAATGGCAACTCGGTTGCCATTTTGCAGGGCATTTTCCGTGACTTTTGACACTTTGCATGACATTTGACATTTTAGAGGGCATTTTACAGGGTCTGAGTGCACCCTGGGGCCAATTCTGCAAGTGGACAAGTCACAAGAAAAGTGAAGTTAATTAACAAGTGACAAATTAACTTCTAAGTGGTGAGTTTTTTATTTAGAAGTTTACTTGTCACTTGTTGGTTCACTTGTCGCTTGACTGATCACTTGTAACTCCACTTAACACTTAGCACTTTTCCTGTTACTTTCCCACGTGCGTAATTGACAGCAGAAGAGTGCACTCGAGCTAATCACTCTCAGAGTCTAAACTTTGCATCATTTGCTTAGAAAACAATTTTCCCACACTTAAACGCAAATTGCCTCCCGCGCGCCCGATTGAAGACTTTTCCATTAAAATTACCGTATTTCCTCGAAATACCCCCCCCCTCGAAATACCCCCCCCCTCGAAATACCCCCCCTCAAAATGAACACTATGAACTTATAAACCCCCCCTCGAAATACCCCCCCCCCCCAAATTTAGTGTATAGAGAACGTAAATGACAAAGGCTGCGGTTTGTCATCCCGGCAATGCAGAACACACGTTAAAAACGATGACTCTGTTATGTGAGAACAGTGTTTGTACGTCTACACACTTATAAATGTCTTTAGAGTCTTATAAATGGCTATTTTTGTTGCATTTTCCGACGTCTGCGTACGTTTCAGACGAGATTTTAGTACTGGGATTTCAAAAAATTTCTGGCGAAATAATAAACCCCCCCCTCGAAATACCCCCCCCCTCGTTTAACCCCCCCTCAAAATTCTCACTCTGAAACAATAAACCCCCCGGGGGTATTTCGAGGAAATACGGTATTCGTGCCATCATTTAGTTTCGAAAAATCGTCGTCCGGACTTCGCGAATGAGCACTGAACAGCACAGTTGTGAAAAGGTATTTACTTTTACTCAACAACTATTTAAATATACCTATTTCCTCTAATTATCATTAGGTAATTTACATTTTTTATGTCTACACATATTTATAGGTGCTTACTTACATATTTATAGGCAAAAAGTACTACTGTAAAAAAGCAAAAAAATCAAGGTGGTGCCAGAGAAAGAGGTGTTAAGCGCCAATTTCGCCATGGTGCTGGCACCCTTTAGCGCATTCAACTGCGCCAACGCCATGGCGCCATTCCAACACTAGTCATGACATTTAACACTTGATTTTACACTTTACAGGGCTCCGGACTGGCACCTTACAGCATGTTTTGCAGAGTATTTGCAACAAACTTTTTTCAAAGTAAATGTAAATGTAAAGTATCTATTTGTAATCACACCTGAGTAATAATTTTTATAAGTAAAATAATTCTTTTTCTTTTACTCATAAGTTAATCTGAGTAAAATACATCACTGTTTTCTCACTGGAAAATGTAAAAGTGAGTATTTTTAGAATTTTCCCCAATTTTCACTGAGAATCACTAATTTTCATAACTTTTTCCCCATTTTCACCTTCAAACTCACTTCACCTTCAACTGCTTTTGCCAATTTTCAGTTAATATTCTCAACTATATGTATACCTATATATGTGCTTATATACCAAATTTTGACTATTTTTTCATTATTTTTAGCTTTTTGTTCCTCTTTCCCTTTTATACACACCCCTTCTTCCCTTCTTCTGTACTCAAGTACTTTAAACAGTACGCATAAAGGTGAGTACAGGTACTTTCATACAGAGAAAACGTAAACATTTACGCAGTACATACTCTGGGTATTTTCAACTAAACGTATATACGTATGGCTATGGAGGTTTTTTATGTGATTGATGTGTGCTAAATTATTCTATGGTGTCAATATTGTGTGACTATAAATAAATTTTTGGTTTGCCATTCAGATGTCTGGTACGGCTACTAGCTTGGGAACCCGAACCGAATCGTGGTTCCAAGCGTACTAGTTGGTTGAATTTACTACAAGTTGTATAAGTTCAATCAACTACTACACAAGCATATTTTGGAACCGATAACCAAGAACCGGAACTGAAAATTTTCAAGAACCGATACCCGAACCGAAAGTTTTTAGAACCGAGAACCGGAACCGAAATTTTTGAATTTCCCAACCCTAGACTGGCTGGTACACTGGCATGTGCTAACTTTTTTGGATTGGTCAAAGTTGCTTAAAGGTCAAAACATATACCTAAGTACCTATACGTATACGCATCTGAACATATCAATGGGTCTAACTTATACCTCTGCTCATAACTCCTATAATGACGTCATCCCAAGTTATGATTTGCAAAACTGCAGTTATGATTTGCGATTTGCGTCATGAGTTATGTTTTCGAATTTTCGAATTTTTTTTGCCATCGTTATACGCAACAAATTGATCATTTGCCTAAAGGGGGATTATTTTTTCCTCACTCGTCTAACAGAGGGTTATTCAAAATTCGAGTAAATACGGCATGTGTGAGCTAAAAACAGAAATAAAATTGAATAAGTATAAGGAATTATTATCTTAATACTCTGTGAATAAATTGATCGGCTGATATCGGGGGCACTCCGAGACCCTGTAAAAAGCCCTGTAAAATGCCTATTGTCATGCAAAGTGTCAAAAGTTATGGAAAATCCCCTGCAAAATGGCAACTCGGTTGCCATTTTGCAGGGCATTTTCCATGATTTTTGACACTTTGCATGACATTTGACTTTTTACAGGGTCTGGGATTGGCACCAGCTTAAAATTAAATCCCCAGTGTAGGGTGCTATGATCATAATTACAAATGATATTCTTGTTGATCGCACTTTTTCCATTTATGAAGTTAGCGTGCTTACCGGAATGATAACACGTTAATAGATGGGTAGGTATGTATTTACAGTATTTAAGTACGCGGTGAGTGAAATGAAGACAGACATGAAACAAGGGTAAAATAACATTCAGTAAAGCGGATATAGACGTCTACTTTTATCAATGTGCAATTCTCTCATTGTTTTACACACAATCAATTATTCCTAATTAAAGTGAAAATTGTATGATACAGAGCAGGTGCCAATCCCAGACCCTGAAAAAGCCTTGTAAAATGTCAAATGACATGCAAAGTGTCAAAGTTCATGGAAAATACCCTGCAAAATGGCAACTCGATTGCCATTTTGCAGGGCATTTTCAGTGACTTTTAATACGCTCCATGACATTTGACATTTTACAGGGCTTTTTACAAGGTTTGGGAGTACCCCCAGCTGACTCCCGGAACTGCCAAAATGATTTTGCAAAATGAGTAAGTATCACCCGGTTTTATTGTTTCACCGTGCCTGCATGCGCATAAATAAATAATTATAGTATTAACATCACTACAATTCCCGGATAAATTTAAAACAACTATTGTCCTGTCACAATGAATTACTAGTGAAACCCTACAGCGGCTTCATTTGCACGTGTACAATTTATTAACTTATTTGCGCTTTATCGTTTTGCCCGACTCTGCTAATAGTGTTTCACATAGTGATGTAAAAAGCGCCAGGGGGCAGTCCCAAGCCCTGTAAAGTGTAAAGTAAAGTGTCAAATGTAAAGTCAAATGCAAAGTCAACTGTCAATTAAAACAAAAAAGAAAAGATTTTATTACTCAACTTTGCATGACAATTGACACTTTACTTTGCATTTGACTTTACATTTGACACTATACTTTACACTTTACAGGGCTTCAGATCGGCACCAGGACTTTAGTGCCAAGCGCCAATAGCGCCAGAGCAAAATATCGCCAGGCGCCAGAAGCGCCATGGCGCTTTTTGCTTTGGCGCTAGCGCCAAGCACCAGCGCCAGGCATTTTGTTTCTGGCGATGGGTAAAAATTTCGCCAAATTTCGCCTAGCGCCGCTGACGAAAAGCGCCATGGCGCTTTTCGTCAGCGTGTCGCGTCAAGCGCCAATGGCGTCACAGCAATATAGCGCCAAGTGCCGAAAGCGCCATCGCGCCTTTTGCTTCGGTGCTAGCGCCATCGCGCCTTTTGCTTCAGTGCTAGCGCCTGGCGCCAGCGTCATGGCGCTTTTACATCACCAGTTTCACCTATTGTAGTCTACCTGGAGAGGTTCACGCGGCGCGAACAGCGCGCGTTAATCGAAATTTTACCATATTTTGATGAATGAAGTGAGATGCAAATTTTTGTGTTAATTCACACTCACACATTCAAAATCAATGGATGATAGATACCAGAGTTGTTTAAACATATTTTCGAAGGCGTTAGTATAAAAGTAAGCATAAATATACAGGGGTGGGCATTTTCAGTTACCTCTGAAAAAACGCGATCGCTTGAGCTACGGTTCAGCTATCACAGTGTAATTTTGACACAATAGAGTAGACCCCATAGGATACCTACTCTGAGGTTTGCAACCCAAACGAATTTTGTCATAGCCCTAACCCCAAACCCCAACATACTCAAAGGGCATCAAAATCGGCCAATGTACGACAGAATGGAATGACACCAAAGACCGGTGACCCGCCCCCCTAAAATGCCACCCTCGATTTATCCTATGGGTGACGCCTAGTCACAAAATTAACACTAAAAACTGTGTGTTCCACGACTCACCCCATCGCGTTTTTCCAGCGGAAACTGAAAATGCCCACCCCTGTACAAAAAGCATTAGGTATTTTTTAAACCCTAGGAAAGCGTCAACTGCGGACGGTGGCTGACAAGAAGATCTATAGTTAACTGATGAGCTACCACAATCAAAGACAAACTAGCAAAGCCGCATGTAGATGTTTCTTCAACTATACTCAACGTACATGATACTCTGCTCTCGCACTGATTTATGTCTCGTGTTGGAAGCGTGCCAATGATTATTAAATCATGCGATTTGTGTAAAAAGATGGAAAAGTTCATCGATGTGAATATGTTAATGAATAACATTATAACAACGATCAATTTTTTTATTTTTTTTAATGAAACTCGCACGCGTTAACCATCGTTGGCACACTTCCAGCGGGAGCCACGCGTGCAGGGTGTAAAGTAACCGGAGTATATGTGAATTTTTCCATTTCAGCAATATTTATGCAAATTTTCACATTAATTTGTATGTCATCACTGGAGTGATGTGAAAAGGGCCAGGATTTTGGCAGAGAGCACCAAAAAAGCGCCATGGCGTTTTTTCCGACATACAGCGCCAGGCAAAAGTGACGCCGCATCAAAATAGCGCCAGGCGCCAAGAGCGCCATAGCTCTTTTTGTTTTGGCGCTTGCGCCAAGCGCCAGGCGTTCTGTTCATGTCGCCACCCAAAAATAGCGCCACGGCGCTTTTCCAGCCCCCAGCGCCGATAGCGCCACAGCAAAATGGCGCCAAGCGCCAAATGCGAAGAAACCATGGCGCTTTTTGCTTCATCACTAGCGACGTGACACTTATAAATACATACCTGATAGCAGAGCACTACTTATCAGACATGCATCAACAAGATATGAGATTTCTGAAACTTTTACATCGGTAATTCCATTTTGACAACTCAGCGGCACTGTGTAGACCGCGGGCATAAATATTAAATGATAAATTACGTAAACACGTGAAGTACATGGAAGTGACCGTTCATCGAGATGGGCCCAGTTAATCTGCACTAATTGCTAATAAAAAAGTGATTACATTAATCCATCAAGCGTTATAGTTGTCAATATTCAAATGATCTCGTTTCTGTTTATTCAAATCCGTGTGACTCAAGTGAATATTTTAGGTTGTGAATATTTATATAAATACCATATTTCTTATAATAAATAGCCGAAGTGTCATTTAGAGGTGGCTTTTTGCGGTCATCAAATAAAAAGAAGAGCATCTCCAATAGCAAAAAACCCCTGATAATTAAAAGTCGCCAAGCAGCAAAATTTGGGTGAGGTGCTTTTGAACTTAGTTTTGACCTGTGCATTGCAAGTTTGAATTAAAAGTATTTCATAAAAAATGATAAGGAATAGGAAAGCAGGTAAAGAAGCCATCTAAAAAAGACTTCTCTATTACAAGTAATATGGTAATTAAGTGGGTAAATGTATTGATAAACAAATTGTCAAGATTTGCATTCAAATCTTACTGATTACATGATTGTGACTCTATTAGCGCGAACCACACTGTAAACATCATTGAAATCATTCAGTAGATTACCACCCAGAAGCCTATTATCATTCCTGAAAAAATTTGCATCTGGGAATTCACCAATGTTTGTTGCTTGAGCCAAAGTCGCTTTGAATAGGACAGCGCCAGTTGATGGTATCTGAATGTGAATTTTGACATATTTATATAAAATTGTTTATTTGATTTGTTTTAAATTAGAAATTTTGGCATTTTGCCCAACCTTAATTGCCAAACTGTTAGAGGGATTCATCAGGCCGTAATGCTTGCCAGACCAGAGTTCCCTCACAAAGTATCCAGTGGGGTTGTCCAAACCAATTTTGGACAAACCTACTTGAACGAGTGCCTGCACAATTACAAACATTTTACTCATATTTTTAAAACTTTCACCAACCATGAACAATGCAAAGTGTCCGGTTTATGATATAGGTAAATGCATCATTTGCATTTATTGTTGAAATATGTAAACTACAAGATGGAGAAGTGACAATTGTTTTACAACTTGATTGTAAAATACTATATTTAAGACAATCACTTTCCCCTTCTATAATCTGTGAACATAACCTCGAGACAAAGTTGTCAAAGTCAAAGCCTCGAGTAAGTCAAAGTCAAACATGTTCCACAACAAATTAGTTTTTTTAGGAAACTCTTTGTACTCATTTAAGTCTTGTTGGCTCCCTGCCAACAGGGCGACATAGATAACTACATCTGCAAAGTTTGTGGTCAGTCTGATATACTCATTGTCTTCCCATTTCCACCACCAGTTTCAAATAAAATACCCATAGACTTACTGGCAGACCTGGATAACAAAGAAAAAATTTTTAGCATACCGTCCTTGAAGTGTGTCTGTTCAGCAGCGCAAATGCCACAGAGTTTCTCCCAGTTGCCATGTCACTTGGTGTAACATTTTTGGTATACACATCAACCCATGCAGTCTAAAAAGTGAGAAAAATAGAATTTGAACTCTGTACCAGATTCATAAGGTGTTATTAAACTCTTGTTATTCAGAAACTGTTATAAATATTGTAATATTGACAAAATTAAACACAAATGATGTTTTTGTTTTGCTGTTTGCAGCACTGAATAGAAAACTCCCAATCATATTAGCCAAAAATTCCAAATAAAAATTGTTTGATTTACTGGTGTTTCTTCATCAAGCAAGATGTTTTTATCAAATCATTGGTTTTGAGTCAAATTTCAAAAACCCTCACTTCAACTGTCCTTTTTCCAAAAATTCCCATTTCATCTTGATTGATTGCAATGACATCTGGATTTTGCAGAATATCTCTGAAGACTGGGGCTATTCTTCTAAGGTCATTGCTCATGATAAGTGGAGCTGACCAAATTGACCAAATGGTCATTTGGGCTTTTGCCTGGTCAACCGTCACGGTGGTTTCACCAACGACCAGCTGCGTGTATTTATTTAAATATTATAATTAGGTACATGTTGTATGAAATTTTATCACTTTTTTTGCCAATATTAGGAAAGTTTGGCTATAATTGATACAATATAAAACGATAAAAAGTTCATAGAGTAACCACTCGCGATAGCAAGCAAAATTTGGAATATTTGAGGAAAAAATTCGCCAAATTGAAAACCCATTGTAGAAAAGCACAATAATTTTAACACTTTCTTCCTAGGAGTTTAACATCATAAGTGAAACAACTTTTATGATATTTTAATGACATCAGTTAAAATGAGTCTACGTTTCACTTGACAATATTACTTTTATATGGTGTCTTATAATTTACCACATCAGCATGTTGAATTGTTGAAATCTATAAATTTACCATATCAGGATCATTCCACTGCCCAGGGCCATGGTGCATGGCAAGTTCATCTTGATTTTTTGTATAATAATCAATAATGCTTGCAATCGATGACCATTTCGCAGAGATATCACCGTAATTGCGCCACAAATTACAATTTTCAGCTATCGCTGTGTAGTTGGGCTGCGCGTGGATGAAGTTGTGATTTTCACGATTTCTTTTATGCTGCGATTACAGCTCGGGCGTAAAATTGACCGGGCGTAAAATTAATTACAGATGAATGGATAAAGATAGAACATTGTTATTTCAGTCAACGAAAGCTTAGATGCAGACGTTTCTTGTGTCCAAAGCTCATGAGTTTATTTTAATCGTACTGGGAGTTATGAATTGTAGCACAATTTTCTCAATTATGCGCTGTAAGTGGCGTAAAATTAGGGCGTAAAATTAAAAAAATTTGCGCCAAAATTCATAACTTCTAGTGCAATTAAAATAAACTGATGAGATTTGGACACAAGCAACATCTGCATGTGCGCTTTCGTTGACTGAAATTACAACGCCATATCTTTATCCATTCACCTGTAATTAATTTTACGCCCAAAAATCAATTTTACGCTGGTCAATTTTACGCCCGAGCTGTAATCGCAGCATTACTCTGCGGATCGCATGCTATGCATTTTTCTGAATGAATAATTTTTCCATCATGGCGTCATCATGAAGAAAATAAATTGTTCCAAAGAACAAAAAAAGTTTTCTGGAAAACGAACAACTCGACTCCGCCATTTTCTTTTTAGGCAAAATGTTTTTATTTTTTTGTTAAGTTGCATACAAAAGTCTCGTTTTCGAACATTATCGAGCAAGACATAAGTAATTTTGGGTGCATACTTTATGGTCCGCTCAGTATAACATTGTTTTTACATTGGCAGCACGCCAACGATAGGTAATTCACGCAACTATTTTAAAAAAGTGGTCGCTGCGAAAACATTTTACGCTTTTGAATCCGAAACAATGAACTTTCGTTGTTCCCCATGACACGAGATTGCATGCACTAGTTATCGTTGGCACACTGCCAATGTAAACCAATAAAACTGAAAATATGTGATTAAATAGGAACAAGTAAGTGGAGTAAAGCAAAAACCAACATCTTTCTTTTCACCAGTCACATAAGCCGGCCAGCTGCACGAATATACGATTGGTCTCCCGGTCGCATTCAGCAGTTTTGTCACCAGCGGATATCCCTGAAAAAAGTGCAAAAACTGTTTGAAAAACACTTTAAAGTGTCTGGAAAAGTAAGAAACGAAGTGCACTTCACCTTCGGCATGTCCTCAATTTTGCTGTAGCACCCGTCCAACTTCAAGTAATCGCAGCCCCACTCAGCGAATGTGTCCATATCGACTTTTTCATGTCCTCTGGTGCCGGGGTACCCGGCGCACGTTTTGGTTCCCCAATCTTCATAGATGCCCAATTTGAGGCCTCGCTGGTGCATCTGCGCATGTAAATTCGAGTGAACCAACTTGGCTTGGCATGCTTATGAGGATGGAGAAAATGGCATGCTTAACGCGCACTGCGATGAGTTGGCACCGTTCCAAAGAACGTAAAGTAGGTAGCTCAATTCCGCTGAAAAAGATCTGTATAAAAATAGCAACCTGAATGCCAAGTGTCAGTAAATTCAATTTATGTATATTTATATTCAGCCCAGTAGAGCTACATACTTTTTGTCAGACTCTTGGCTGCGAGTTATTCAAAGGGAGGAGTTATTTTCTCATCAGAATTGCCAGTAAATTGCATGATGAATTTTTTTAAATGTTTCAATATGGCCATGGGATCAATTTACTTCCATAAATCTGTAAGTATAAATACACATTCCATATTTGAAGCAATGAAATAAATATCAGTTAACAAAAAGGAACTCCAAGGTGTACAACAATGAACCACTCACATAATCAGCCAACTTTTTAATACCACTGGGAAATCTTTCTTTATCTGCCACCAATCGCCCAGTGCTGTTGTCTCTTTGGTGCTCCATCCAACAATCATCAATGTGCACAGATTTGTAACCCGCTGCCATATATCCATCGGCAACTGTGTGGCAATTAATTTGTTTCGTTTTTATGTATAGTAGACCTGTGGACATCATAACACTGTAGACATCACACTGCCACACAGCAAGAATGAAATTGTTTCACAATAGGCCCAGCATAAGAATCTAAATTTAATGATAAACCTCAGTCCCATTACAGTTTAGCCAACTTTCCAATGGATTCATAAATGAGGAATTGAAATGACCTACCGTATTTCCTCGAAATACCCCCCCCCTCGAAATACCCCCCCCCCTCGAAATACCCCCCCTCAAAATGGACACTATGAACTTATAAACCCCCCCCTCGAAATACCCCCCCCCAAATTTAGTGTATAGTACGTCTACACACTTATACAAGTCGTTAGAGTCTTATAAATGGTGATTTTTGTTGCATTTTCGACGTCTGCGTACGTTTCAGACGACAATTTAATACTTGGTTTTCAAAAAATTTCTGGCGAAATAATTAACCCCCCCCTCGAAATACCCCCCCCTCGTTTAACCCCCCCTCAAAATTCTCACTCTGAAACAATAAACCCCCCGGGGGTATTTCGAGGAAATACGGTATTTTCTTTTGAATTTTTTGTGTTTTGAACTTATTTTGTGATGTACCCACTCAGTGAAATTATAGTCAGTAATAACATACCCATCCTGTCTGCTTGATCCATGTAAAGCTGTTCCGATATACAACTATATGGGTGCTTTTTGCAGTCAATTTCACAGTAGAACATTGTCCAAGACATCCAGCCTGATGAAAACGAACGAAAATCACTAGATATCTCTAGGTTATTTGTCAAAACAATAACAACTTCAAATGTAAAAATGGATACCCATTGGCGGCGTGCGAGCTAAACCATTGTTTAGTGAATGAATTTTATCCACTTTAAATAAACACACAGTTAAAATAGCAGCTACAATCTTGACAATTGCCATTTCTCTTTTTATAATGTGCAATTTGTAAAAAAATTCAAACCCCGAGTAGATTTGTGAAACCACGGCAGCAAAAGTGACAAAATAGGTAATTCTAGTAGATAAATGCTAGGTAAGCGAAAACCAACAAATAGGTATGCATGTTATCTATGTATCTGTATATTTCTGATAGGACCATTGCTTATCACCGCAGAAATAAGCCCACACACACTTGTTGACATCGCAAATTCGTGTTTTTTGTCGGCAATGCCGCCACGGCGCCATCCATGAAAATGGTGCCGTGCGCCAACGGCACCACATCGCCTTCTAATAAATATGCATCAGGCGCCAAAGGGCGCCAGACGCCAAGATCGCGCCAACAATTGAATGTTTAGGTATATTTCATTCAGCAGTTTTATCGTTGCAGGAACATTCATACTACACCAGTTTGCAAATCACACTGTTTTATAAATACCGTATTTCCTCGAAATACCCCCCGGGGGGTGATTGTTTCATAGTGGTCCCGAGAGGGGGGGGTTAAACGAGGGGGGGGGGTATTTCGAGGGGGGGGGGGGTTATTATTTCACAAGAAAATTTTTGAAAACCAAGTACGAAATTGTCGTCTGAAACGTACGCAGACGTCGAAAAATGCAACAAAAACTGCCATTTATAAGGTTCTGTAGACTAATATTAGTACGTAGATGGTATAAACACTGTTCTAACGTGATTCCGACATTGTTTTAACGTGGTTTCTGCACTACGCAGAACATAAACTGCCGTATTCGTCATGTACGTTCTCTTTACACTCAATTTGGGGGGGGGGTATTTCGAGGGGGGGGTGATTGTTTCATAGTGGTCTCGAGAGGGGGGGGGTCAAACGAGGGGGGGGGGGTATTTCAAGGGGGGGGGTATTTCGAGGAAATACGGTATGTATTCATATAAAATTGTGGGCGTTTTTTACATTTTCATAAGGTGCACTTTATTCAAATGCAAGTATTTGGGGGGGGGGGTGAAAATTTCCACCACTTCACAAGAAACATGAACACAAACTAGGTATAATGACTCAAATATGCAAAGGTTAAACTCGGCAGACATGAAACGAGTCAGCTTTCCTTCTTTTATGTACGAGTAAGATATGTCTCAAATTCGAATTCAAACGGACGGATTCCGTTCAATTCACAGTTTATTTAAACCGATTGAACTTTCAAATGTGAAAAATAAATGGATAAAGCATTTTTATCAATAATGGATAGGGTAAAATACCTTTTGGTTCAGCTGCCTGCTTTTATATTGATTGTAACGAAATCAAATGTAAAAAATGACTACAAAGTGGGGTAAAATTGAGCAATAAAAAGCAGTAATACCGTATTTCCTCGAAATACCCCCCCTCGTTCTACCCCCCCCCCCTCTCGGGACCACTATGAAACAATCACCCCCCCCCCTCGAAACCCCCCCCCCCCAAATTGCGTGTAAAGGGAACCTACATGACAATAACTGTAGTTTGTGTTCTGTGTAGTGCAGAACACACGTTAAAACAATGTTGGTTTCACGTTAGAACAGTGTTTACCTTCTACATACTACTATTAGTCTACATAACCTTATAAATGGCGGTTTTTGTTGTATTTTTCGACGTCTGCGTACGTTTCAGACGACAGTTTCGTACTGGGATTTAACAAAATACGGTATATGGATTTGCATCTCTGAGTAATGTGTGGTCATAAACTGGTGGGACATTGAAATGGGAAATGAGTTAGCCCATTTTTGGAAACGTGCAGCCCAATTTTGCTGCCATTTGTTGTGGGGGTGCCCCAAACATTTATTTACCTAGCGCCAAGTGCCATTGCAAATAATCGCGCCGGGCACAAGAAAGCGCCAGCGAAAAGCGTGCCAAGTTCCAATGGCGCCATTGAAGGACACCAGCACAAAAATCTTTAAAAAACCCTTTTTCGCCACAGAGGTTTTCCATTCAATATCAATTTCGCCTGTCCCATTTAATTACACTATTATATTTACACGGAGTCGCTTCAATTCATGCAAAAAATGATATAACGTATATCCTTGAATAAGCCCTCATAAAAATACCTTCCAATAACTCCCCTGTTAGCTGACTGATAAAGACGTAGATTTTCGACACAAAAAAACCCCGAAAGCATGAGAGCTGGCGAATATCGTAACGGAAATTTTTTCCAGCGTATCCAAATGTTATCGATTTCATAAAAATTAAAAAGTACACCACAGAGGAGGAGGTTGTGCACGTTTCGAGTATGACTCAGTTACTGCAATCACTATGTAAAATTGTAGCTGAGGCTACTGCCGCGGCGGCATTGTCAGGGGCAAGGTATGTTTTCAAATTGATTAATCACTATTGCGCTTTGGTTTCCTCAAAAGACTTTTTAGACGTTTTGGCACTGTGCCAAATATTTTTATTTCTTTCGTTGTTTGTTTTTCAGTGTGACGCTGGCGTGCACCTGTTTACCTTGTGTGAAATTGAGAAGATGCTCTGATGATTGGCGGAAATTGGTTGTGATTGCGACGGCTAGTGGTGGTAGACGGTAAAATTTTGTTGAATTTCGAATACCATGTTCACAGGGACGTATCCAGGATTTTGGAGCGGGGGGGGGAGGGTGGGACTTCTCGATCACACGGCTTTATTATCAGTAAATGGTTCATTGTACTCTCAATTCATAGTAAAACACACTAAACGTGTTCATTACTTTAGTTGCCTGTATACTTACATACAAATTAGCGCCAAATACATACGCCAGCGCCAATCGCTCCACGGCGTGGCGCCTACGAATCGCGCCAACGCCATGACGATATTCTGTCACCACGTAAGTAAAATTTTAGGGGGAGGAGCTGAGCCCTCCACGTAGCCGGGCTCCGTAAACTAGAGATTGACTGTATTTTCCGTCCGGCCTATAGCATGGCTTGGGTTGCACGCGGGACGTTTTTTATAAAGAGTCGCGTCTGCTGACCAAATTGCACGCATGTGGTTGATTTCTAATGAAAGACACGAACCCCACACTGCACGCGTATTAATTGCGCCGATTGAATGGACACTTCATGCCAACAATTCTGTGCGGAATGGATCAAAGGCTGAACGCGATCGGATTAATACTTTCCATCTGTATTTAAATGTTATGTCAATTCCAGGGACGTATCCAGGATTTTTGAGCGGGGGGGGCTGCTTGTTTACGGAGGCCGGCGAGGGGGGGGGGCTCAGCCCCCCCCCCTAAAATTTTAGCTACATAGTGGCGGAATGGTGCCATGGCGCTGGCGCCATTAGTAGGCGCCACGCCATAGCGACATTGGCGTTGGCGTCCGCGCCATGGAATGCTGTATATGTATGTAAATATACATACAAAACAGCAAAAAAACACAACATTGAGTGTATTTATAACGATTTGTGGCCACATGCAGCAAATCCGATGATAATAGCTTATGTCTGGTGAAGAATGCGCGCTTGCGCGCAAAATTTTTTACGCTGACGTTGAAAAAGTCGCATTTTCCGGTCACTTTTTGGTCTCGCCCCGGGAGGGGGGGGGGCTGCAGCCCCCCCCGCCCCCCCCCTGGATACGGCCCTGGTCAATTCAAAGTTTACATCGGAATAAATAGTTGGCAGTAGTGAATTTAAACTTTTACAAAAATATATTTTAGAGATCCATCTACAAGAACTTGAAGTAGAATGAGTGAGAAGTGAGAATTAAAATGGCGTAACCTCTAAAGCGTAAAAAATGAAGTGAACTTTTTCTTCTCGTTGTACATCGCTTTTTACTTTTTACTTGCCACTTCACTTATTCCCACTCACTTCCCAGATTATCGCCTCATGCAAACATACATCACAACGCGATCATAATAATTTTTTTATGAATACTCGGCGGACATCACACTTAGTATGAAAACCTACCATAACCCACCTGAATAATGAACCAATAATATACAGTTTTTCATCCTAATATTTCGTTTTGACTATGGAATCATTAATTACGAAATTTATCACATGATTTTTTCATTTAATTATGGTTGGTTTTCATACTAAGTGTGGTGTTCGCCGCGTATACTGATGGCAATCTCTTATTGTTATTAAAATCAGCACCCAATCTGAGCAATAATCCCGAGTGAGTGCAAAGTTAAGCCCATGGCATTCAACCTCTGATCCATTCCGCCGCCGACCCCGTCCTGAGTTCATCATCAAGGCGGGGTCAATGACTAAAAACTTCCCAAGCGCAAGCGGGCAGCGTGCCAAGCCGGACGGAAAGTAGAATCTACCATGCGCGCGTGTTTTTCATAAGACCTTCAAAAGTCCTACCAAAAGTTGCATTGTCACCGACTTTTTGAGGTCTCACCCGGGAAGGGGGGGGGGGTGGTTGCAGCCGGCGCCAGACCGGTGCACAAGTAAAACCGGTGCACAAGTACGGCCGGTGCACAAGTTATAAGAGCGGTGCACAAGTACGCCCGGTGCCCAAGTAAAGTGCCCGTACTTGGGCACCGGGCGTACTTGTGCACCGCTCTTATAACTTGTGCACCGGCCGTACTTGTGCACCGGTTTTACTTGTGCACCGACCCACGCCCGTTGCAGCTCCCCCCATGGATACGTCCTTGCATGTTCATTGTTATAGTGTGAATTTTAATCCCTCGCGCAGATTGAAAGATCATTGGAAATTGAGAAGAGCTGCCGCTGAAATGATTGTTTCGAAATTTCGAGGGATGGCCAGAGGTAAATATATTGTGAACTAGGGTTGGGGAACCGAACCGACCCGAACCGAACCGAGAACCGAGCACTTTTTTGGAACCGAGAACCGGAACCGAACTTGAGAACCGAACCGGAACCGAGAACCGGCACTTATACCCGGAACCGAAGTAAATACCCGAAAGAACCGAAATTTTCTAGGAATCTTAAAGTTTTTAAACAGCGTTTTTTCAACACCTACATCTAAGCCTCTAAACAGCAGCTGAACATCTTGGTGCGTGTTCAGAATTGCAAAATTCATCTGTTTGCAAAATGATTGCGCGGGAGCGTGTAATTTCACATATACTCCAGCGACATTACACCTTACAATGAAATCTACCATATCCCACCTGAATAAAAGAACAAACATAAAAAAAAATTTCATCATATTTATCAAATTGCTTTGATAAATATGATGAAATTTTTTATGTATGTTCGTTTATTCAGATGGGATATGGTAGATTTCATTGTAAGGTGTAATGTCGCTGCAGTATACACATTATCACTGGTAGTAGTTTTCATTGGTTTTGTGGCAGTTTGAACCGTAGTTGCCAAAAGTTTTTTGTTTGTACTCAAAATAATACGCGTACTCACTCGCATACTACATAAATACATTTACGTTTCCTCCAGCAAAAATACCAGTACTCATTTACTCATGTACTTTTTGAAAGTACGCGAGTACAGAAAACGTATGTTTGCTTTTAATCTTTTTTGCATACCAGTATTATTATAATAACTCTGATTTCTGCATTCTACCATCAAATAATTGAATTGAAATTCAATAATAATTGAAGCTGTGATATGCTCCTGTAGTATGAAATATCCAACCAATGTACTTACACTTTACACATGTAAACTTGGGTATATTGTTTTTATGTTGTTCAGCCGATTATTACCCGATACCCGGTTATTTTATTACCCGGAACCGAAATTTTGATCATTTTAGAACCGAAAGAACCGAACCGGAACCGAGTTTAAGAACCGAACCGAGAACCGGAACCGAAAAAATTTCAGGAACCGAGAACCGATACCCGAACCGAAATCTTTTGGAACCGAGAGCCGAGAACCGGAACCGAAAATTTTGAAATTCCCAACCCTATTGTGAACTATGGTGGACATATTTTTTATGACAATATCATCAAAACAAATACCTTGACAATTTTGTTCTGGCTTACGAAAATAACGTAAACAGCTAGTGCAGCTTGGGGAATCATGTTGATTCATATAATGATGCTTACTGAAACACTTTTATGACTCAAGAACGTCTGACACTTTTTGAGGATTGAAATGGAGGAATAATAAGCTAACAAAGGCGGAACAAAAAGTCACAGCGACTCACAAGTTTATAGTTTGCCTGTCACCTCATTGCCTCACATCTCGCGTTAAGACCCCAAGTATCATAAACCCCATTCCCTCAAAACCACTCCCCACCCCACACACCCAAACATTACCCCCTGCCGCCCCCAGACCTGGCGTGGCACCAGTTGTGCCAGTTCGTGTCCACCGTGGACCGGTGCGTGTTCGCCCTGGACGCGGGGCTGCACTGCGGCGCGCTGCGGGACCCAGCTGGCTGGCTGCCAACTTGCTCCAAGCACCTCTACTATTGGGTGGTGCGTATCTAGATAGGTAGAGAGATACTTGCGAGTGTTGTAGTGGTTTTGGGTTTTGAAGCCTTGGGAAAATGTTGACTGTTTCAGATTTTGGAACGGTATCAATGTCGACAACAACAATATCATGTGATCGCGTTGGATGTCGTAGAATTTTCTGTATTGGATATCTCGATATCGGCCTAATTCAGTATCGATATCGACCTGTATCTCTACATTAATGAAATGATCTGTACGCTCAAAGGATCCATTTCTATTGTCAATTTACAATGTCAATTTCCATCAAAATCGCAGCTAGGGTTCAAACGATATATCGTATCGAATATCGAATATCGGATATCGACCATTTTTTAATATCGAATATCGATATCGAAAATTTTGAAAAAATATCGAATATCGAATATCGATATCGAAAATTTTGAAAAAATATCGAATATCGAATATCGATATCGAATATCGACCATTTTTTCGATATATCGAACCTATATTGTGTCCCTAAAAAAGTTATCATTTTCATTTTGAGATATTTATGATTGATCTGATGTGCTTGATCTGATCTGAGAATTGTATTAGATGAGTAAAAGTACTGTACTTATAATGTCATTTTTGTTGGAGTGCTAAATTTGAAGCCAGAAAATCCTGATATTCTATTTTTTGCAACATGCCCTTAAGCAATCAGGTTATCAGTATGAACTGTAATATCTACAAATTGTTATTTGTCTGATACACATTGATTTATCATGTTTTGTTCTACATGTTCTACTTTTGAGTGATGTAAACCTTGTTAAAATCACTTGTACCATTCACATTTAACTAAAGAGATGATTAACCGTGTGTGCAACCACATGAAAATACAATATGTCACTTGCTATACCAAAAGCAAATCGCAATATCGAATATCGAAAATATCGAAATATCGAATATCGAATATCGACCATTTTTTAATATCGAATATCGAATATCAATATCAAGGTTCCATATCGTATCGATATCGAATATCGAGTTTCAGAAAAAAATATCGAATATCGAATATCGATATCGAAAATTCATATCGTTTGAACCCTAATCGCAGCCGCACCCAAATCCGGGCGAATCGAATTTGGACGGCGATATTCTAGCCGCGCCAATTTCATCAGTCCCGCGGGTGGACGATTTGAATGAATGCGCCCAGGTGCCACTCCCAGACCCTGTTAAATGTCAAATATCATGCAAAGTGTCAGAAGTCCTGTAAAATGCCCTGAAAATTGTAAACTACGTTTTCCATTTTACAATGCATTTTACATGACCTTGAAAGTTCCCATGACATTTGACATTCTACAGGGTCTGGGAGTGCCCCCAGGAAGAGTTGTTGGTGGAATGCGTTTCGGAGCTTTTGAGCCAGGCGCCGCAGAGTTTGTCTGGTCGACTGAACGCTTTGAGATGGCAATATTTCGCGCTGACCGGGAGCGCTCGTAAAATAACCAGGAAGCTACCTGATTTGCAGAGAAAGGTGAGACTTTTTTGGCGGTCTCCATTGGGCTCAAACGGGATTGTACTTTTCGGTATCGGGATTGCCTTTCTGAGATATCGGAATTGGGGTCACAGGTAGGGTTCAAACGGGACCGCGGTCCCGGTACATGGTTCGGCAAAAAGTCGGGACTGGGGCGGTCCCGGTCCCGGTCCCGACAATTCAAAAAAGCCAGTCCCGGTCCCGGTCCGGACCACCCAGTCCCGGTCCCGGTCCGGGAATTTTGTAGTGGTCCCGACAATGGATAAAGAATAACATATTGTTTATGACCTTTTCAAAAAATTTGCCAGAAATGGCACTTTTCTAAAGATTACGTAGGCACATCTAAAAAAATTTGTGCGCGAGCGCACAAATACCCACCCAATGATTACATGTATTTTTCTGTAATATAACAGCGTTAGAAAGGTCCCCCACATGATTCTAGTGCGAAATATTTATAGGTATATAAATATACCTAGATAGTAGACATTGGCGCCAATGCCAGCGCCAATACTGCCATGGCGTTGGTGCCTACAAATGGCTCTATTTCTTAACTATAGGGCCAAAATTTAGGGGGGGGGGCATTACTTGAATAATGTGATAAGAAAAGGCTAATACATTGAGCGTGGTCCTTCACACAGTGGAGGTGTGTGGAACAACATTGGCTGGATATTACGTACCAACAAGGTTCAAACAAGACCGCGGTGCTGGTACATGGTTCGGCAAATCCTAGTCCCGGTCCCGACCCCTCAGTCCCGGTCCCGGTCCCGACAATTGAAAAAAGCCAGTCCCGGACCCAGTCCCGACCCCCCAGTCCCGGTCCCGGTCCCGGTCCCGACATTAGAAAATTTCTGGTCCCGGTCCCGGTCCGAAAAACTGGTCCCGTTTGAACCCTAGTCACAGGATCGGGATTGGGACTTTGGATAATGTTCTGGTATTGAAGGTTTTTCGTCAAGTTTGCATAAAAAGGCCTCAAAACACCTAGGATGCCAGAGAGGGGGTAAAATATGTTTGAGTACATATTTGTCGGTGCAAAAATCTCGGGCTTTTGGCAAATTCTCCGGAATCGGGAAATGATTTCGGGATCGGGATTGGGTGTTTAAAATGATTGGCTTTTTTGACATTTCGGGATTGGGGTTTCGCGATCGGGACTGCAAAATCCCGAAATTTCGTGGGATTCGGGATCGGGTTTCGTTTGAACCCTAGTCTTAAATGGGCTGACCACCCCCCCCCCCCCATTTTTTTTCTTGCCTATTCGTGGAACATCCGGAGGGTAAAAGTTCCAGATGCCACTCGTGCGGTGGGGAAAATGCGCGAAATTTTTGAGAAGTACCTACAAACTCAGTATATAGCCGCCATTCCTGGCATTTTTTTGCCCTGGTCTGTGGACTGTCAGGGTTCAGACGGGATACCGACCCTGGTGTTTCCAATATTAGCGGGGCAGGGGTCTCCAAGATTTTGGCCCTCGCGGGGGCTGGATAGATAGCAAATCGCTCCTCCCGAGGGATAGATAGCTGAAAAAAATTTCTGGGGGGGGCTCGCGGGAGCTAAATATATAGGCTTTTTCAGTGCATAGAAGGCCGAAGGGGGAAAAATCGCTAGTAATTGGTTAAAAGTGGCTAAAAGTAGGTTTAAATTGGCTAAAAACAGGCATATAACCATGCATATAGCTGGAGAGCACGATTTTGAAGGTGAAAAACTATAAAGAGGTGCGAAAACTAGTGATTTTGAGCGAAAATTGGGGGAAAACTTCTCAAAAACCACACCAGATAGATAGATAGCTGAGCGATTTGGGGGGGGGGTGTTTGGGGGTAGTAGCTCAAAATTTTGCCTAGAGATAGATAGATAGCTGAGCGGCCTCCGGGATAGATAGATAGCTGGCGGATTTGGGGGGGGGGCATCCCTCCCGAGGAGACCCCTGGACAGGGGTGGTCTTCAAATCCGTCGTCTTTCTATCCCGAGGATCCGGATACCCCAAAATCCACATTTCGGCTTACCGAAATTCCGATCTCGAAACCCGTTTGAACCTCACTACGGTATAAAAATTTTGGAGGCACCAGTGCAAACATTTTTTTTCATTTCAGGTTGAATTAGAAGACTGGCTTCGTGATTCCCTTGAAACGATCGCTGAATTTTCATTGGTGAGTGAAATAACGGTCCTGCACTCACGGGTGTAAAATGATGCGTGTAAAGTGTCATTTGCCCTGTATGAAGGATTCTAATCCAGATTAAGTGGCAAGTCAAGTTCCAAGTAGGGTTCAAACGGGATTGACTTTTCGGGATCGGGATTGGTTTTTTGAGATTTCGGGATCGGGATTGGCCGGGATTGGGGTCACGGGATCGGGATCGGGATTGGCATTTTTTCGGGATCGGGATTGGGGTCTTGGGATAGAGATTTTCGTCACTGTTCTGGCATTCACAGTTGTTCATAAAGGACTCAAAACACTGTTGGATGCCAGAAAAGTGATTTAAAATGAACGCTGGGGGTTTGCGTTCACATTCTTGCATGCAAAAACGTCGTTTTTTCACTTTTGATAATTTCCACTAATTTTTCCGGGATCGGGATCCCGGACTTTGGAGTTTCTCGGGATCGGGATCGGGATTTGAAAAGTTGCGGGATCGGGATCGGGACTGCTAAATCCCGGAATTTCACGGGATCCGGGATCGGGATCCCGTTTGAACCCTAGTTCCAAGTTACGAGTTCCAGTTCGCACATTTACATGCAATACGTATGGGCTAGGGTTCAAACGATATGACTTTTCGATATCGATATTCGATATTCGATATTTTTTCAAAATTTTCGATATCGATATTCGATATTCGATATTTTTTTCTGAAACTCGATATTCGATATCGATACGATATGGAACCTCGATATCGATATTCGATATTCGATATTGAAAAATGGTCGATATTCGATATTCGATATTTCGATATTTTCGATATTCGATATTGCGATATGCTTTTGGTATAGCAAGGCATATTTCAAGTGGCATATTGTATTTTCATGTGGTTGCACACATGTTTGATCATCTCTTTACTGAAATTTGAATGGTGCAAGTGATTTTAACAAGCTTTACATCACTCAATGGTGGAAAATAGAAGAAAAACATGATGAATCAAAGTGTATCAGACAAATAACAATTGGTAGATATTACAGTTCATCCTAACCTAATTGCTTAAGGGCATGTTGCAAAAAAAGCATATCAGCGTTTTCTGGCTTCAAATTTAGCACTCCAACAACAATGACATTATAAATACTGTACTTTTACTCATCAAGTACAATACTATGAGCACATCAGATCAACCATAAACATCTCAAAATGAAAATGAAAAGTAAATTTGGGGACACAATACAGGTTCGATATATCGAAAAAATGGTCGATATTCGATATCGATATTCGATATTTTTTCAAAATTTTCGATATCGATATTCGATATTCGATATTTTTTCAAAATTTTCGATATCGATATTCGATATTCGATATTAAAAAATGGTCGATATCCGATATTCGATATTCGATACGATATATCGTTTGAACCCTACGTATGGCCGGTGTTTTTTCAATCGCCTTTTTTAAACAAAATGGACTTTGAAACTTAACAATACAGGTTATTTCATGCCAGAAGGATCTGTCACCAAATTTTACAATGTTACAATTTTACATCAGCTCTATTATGGAGCTTCCTAAAAACGCACTCCATTTCCATTGCAGGACAGAGCGTCCAGTGGGTGGCTGCTTTCGAACAGCGGCGTTTTTCCACTATTGCGCCAAATCTATGCATTTTTCATATCTCCAGCGGAACGTGCGGCCAAAAAGGACAACCCGTCCAGCCGCGTGGCTAAGAGAAGGTCCGGCGTTATTGTCGCCTCGATAGTACGAACACTGGCCAATTTGTGTCTTTTTGTGGATGGAACTAAATTTGGGGAACAGTTGCTGCTCGCTGGTTGGTTCTTTTTTTAGTCCACTCACTTTTTCTGAAGGGATTCGAATAAGACGATGTTGGGGTTCTCCAACTGCTGAGTTTACCCCCTCAACACCCCCCGTCGTAGACCTACTGGGAAATTCCTGAATAGTCAAATAAAAATTGGGTCTCGTTGCACCTAGCCAAACAGTTGTCACACAAAATACTTTCATGAGACAAAATAACCCATCGGCCGGACCCTGGCTTTCACTATGCCATGTACCAGGGACGTATCCAGGATTTTTGAGCGGGGGGGGCTGTTTGTTTACGGAGCCCGGCGAACGGGGGGGGCTCAGCCCCCCCCCCCTAAAATTTTACCTGTACAGTGGCGGAATGGCGCCATGGCGCTGGCGCCATTCGTAGACGCCACGCCATGGCGCCATTGGCGTTGGCGCTGGCGCCATGAACCGCTGATATGTACGTAAATATACATACATATGGAGAGATGGGCACGAAATTCAACGTATTTTACAGATATTTGAGGGTACAGGTGGCGATTTTCCAATAATCCCGTGGACGGTGGAAAAATGCGCGCTGGCGCGCAAAATTTTTACATAGCACCTTGGAAATTAGTACCGAAAACGGCATTTTCCTCGATTTTTTCCGCTCTCACCCGGGAACGGGGGGGGCTGCAGCCCCCCCCGCCCCCCCCCCTGGATACGTCCTTGCCATGTACCTTAAACAAAATTTGCTTGCTGCACCCTGTACTTAAAGTTAATGAACTTTGTGAAATGGTCTACATCAGGTACTCCCCAAAAAAAGGTTTAATCAAATGAAAACATATACCGACGGGACTGAACGCTATACAAAAACTTACCGTATTTTGATGAATATACACGAAAAATTGTGCAAAATTGTGATAGCAATGTAGAAAAATGTGATTTTTGATCCTTTTCTGCTGGAATATAGTGATTCCATTGTAAAGTGTACCGTAAATGAAGTTTATTTAGTTGCATTGCAATTTGCAACCCTATCAATCCATCCCTAAACCCAGTCTCATTGGAAATCTAGTTACGTAGTTTTTCAACTTGACTCCGCCCCCAAACTCGAAGGCTGGCTGGACGAATGCGCTCAATTGGCGTCCGGCCGCGCCACAAGTCGACTCCGTTTGGAGCTGAATTTGCACGCCGCTAGACTGCTGCACAATCTCAGAGCGGTCGTTCTCAGGGAAATTGATCGTTGGTTTTTCAGTTTGAAAGTGTTTTTTGTTGATTTTGATGTTAAAGTGGTTGTGGCGATAAATTTTGACGTGGAAATTTGAGATTGAAAATTGTGAAATCGTTTAATGTTTGATCACGCCAGGGACGTAGCCAGAATTTTTGAGCGGGGGGGGGGCGGATTGTATACGGAGCCCGGCGAACGGGGGGGGCGTCGCCCCCCCCCTTCAATTTGACCCTGTGGTGAAGGAATGGCGCCTTGGCGCCAGCGCCATTGGTAGGCGCCACGCCATGGCGCCTTTGGCGTTGGCATTGGCGCTGAATACTGCTGTACACATATTTACTTTACATACATCTACAGCCACTCTTTCTATTTTGGGTGCTTTTTTGTCATAAACTAAAGGTATCAATAAAAGACTGTGTACGGTGCCGAAATGCGCGCTTGCGCGCAAACTTTTTCCGAACTAACAACAAAATCGCTTTACGGAAGTGCCATTTCTCGCATATTTTTTTGTCCAGCCGGGAAGGGGGGGGGCGGCTAGGGTGTCAAAAAATTTTTTTTACGGAAAACGGAAAACGGAAAGGTAAAATTTTTTCACTTTACGGAAAACGGAAAACGGAAAGGTAAAAAAAAAATTTCTGCTGGAAAACGGAAAACGGAAAGGTAAAAAAATTTCACTCAGCGGAAAACGGAAAACGGAAAGGTAAAAACAAATTGTTGGCCGGAAAACGGAAAACGGAAAAATGAAATGCCGGAAAACGGAAAACGGAAAGCAAAATTTTCACGGAAACGGAAAAAAATAAAGTGAAATTAGCACGGTAATAGACAAATTTGCAGAAGGAAAACCTGCATGCAGGTTTGCCTGTTTGGCTTTGATTGTGGTAGCTGTACATTCTGCAACTATGGATCATGCCTGTAACTTCACTTGTAGTTCAAGCTTAACTGAACCAACAAAAAATCATCAAAAAGTAGCCATAGTGGCCATAGGAAAGGAAACACTACAACAATTTCACAGTCTAGAAGCAGTGGGAATCACTGATGACCCCTATGCAGTTGATGACGACATTGCAGAGGAGATGATAATAAATAGCATAAAATTCAATGAAAACAACAAACAATACTATATTGACTGGCCGTATAAAGAGAGTATCAGTGACCTGCCCATGGGAAAGACAGAAGCCTTGGTGTGGTGTAAATCACTGATAAGAAGATTCAACAAAGATCCAAACTTATTCGAACAATACCGGAAAGTTTTGGACGACCAACTAGAAAAGGGAATAATTGAGATCTGTGACGACAAAACAGACAACAAGGGGATTCATTACCTGCCACACCAGCCAGTAATCACGCTGGGCAAATCGACATCATGCAGAATTGTGAACAATGGGTCGGCAGGTAAGCCCAGTTTCAACGAGTGCCTTTTTAGAGGACCAATTACAACACCATTAGCACTGGGCCTACTCCTGAGGTTCAGGGCAGGCAATCTAGCATTAATTGCTGATATTGAAAAGACATTTTTGCAAATAGGATTGCATGACCAAGCTAGAGACTACACACAATTTTTCTGGCTGAAAGATGCCTCAAAACCAGTAACTGAAAATAACTTAATAGTACTTCGTTTTAAATGCGTACTGTTTGGACTTGTCTGCAGCCCAGCAATTTTGGGAGCAGTCATAAAATACCATTTAAATGTGACAATAAACAACATGAATGAATATGAAGAAAATGAAGGGGAATGAAACCAGTTGGCGATGATAATAAACAACATTTACGTCGATAACTTCATCAAGAGTGTCACGAGTGAAGTTGAAGCTTTAGAACTATATTACAAAGTCAAAGCTTTATTTAACCAATGTTCTATGAACATGAGGGAATAGCTGTCAAACTCCAGATGAGTCATGAATGAAATAGCAGAAAATGACAGGAGTCCAAAGGTGAATAAAATTGTTGCAGTAATGGGCATGAAATAAAATCACTGAACGGACATGCTGGCAATATCAACACCAAAATTGCAAATTGACAGCATCACAACACCAACCAGACAAAACTTGAATAAATTATTGGTGTCAGCATATGACCCAATTGGGTTCACAGCACCTGTTTCACTGACCCTGAAATTCCAGTTGTCAATGCTGCTCCAAGAGACAAAAACAGCACAATGGGATGAGCCAATTGAAGATAAATACAGATTGGAACAACAATGAAAAATGCCAGAAAACTGAAAATTTAGCCAGAAAATGGAAAAATGGTCTGGTAAAATGGAAACGGAAAGGTAAAAATTTTTCAGCCGGAAAACGGAAAAATGGGCCGGAAAAACGGAAACGGAAAGGTAAAAAATTTTCAGCTGCCGGAAAACGGAAAACGGAAAGGTAAAAATTTTTCAGCTGCCGGAAAACGGAAAACGGAAAGGTAAAAATTTTTCGGCTGCCGGAAAACGGAAAACGGAAAGGTAAAAAATTTTCCTGCGGAAAGGCGGAAACGGAAAACGGAAACGGAAATTTGACACCCTAGGGGCGGCCTTGGATCACGCCATGTCATTTCGAACGCCTATCAAGTTTACCCCAAGTCTGAAGGGAAAAAAAACAACATAATTGACGCCTGCATATTTTTTCCTTCAACAACGTCATTCACTCACCCCCTGGCAGACAACTCATCAGTACGCGAGCCAGTGTATCTGGACGGGGTGCACATTCTGCACTGGCCCAAGCACCGCGCCGCCGCCATGGTGGACATCGTGTTCATTCACGGTCTCATCGGCAACGTGCTGAAAACGTGGCGTCAAAAGGAGCCGCCCCACGTGCAGAACTCTTCGCAGGTGCGCTGGGTGATGGGGTGGTTCGGTACGCGTTACGGTAAACTCCCCGGTAAACATTACATTGCCCTCACTACTGCGCGCAATTTTTTACGTGACTAATTTTACGGTGACGGTAATGCCTACCGGAGCGTGGTCATCACCACACAACACGGTAAATGAATTTCATCCTCACTACACCGTAACCATCCCACCGAATTCGCAGTCTGGCGGCGGTATCCTAGTAAAGCGCGCGCTGGCCTCGACAAAGCCATTGGATCGACTCAAGGCGCTGTTGCCGCTGCGAGAAAAGAGTGAAGTGCGTGAAGCGGCCGCGTGGCGTGAAGAACTGGACGAGACGCGTTGTTGTGAAGATGAAGAACTGTTTTCGTCCCGCTGCTGGCCCCAGGTGGACCGGGGATGGTGGTTTTCCGGGAAGGGGGTTGTCAGGGTTTGGACCCTCGGGAGGGGGGACGGGTCGGGGACCTATCCATGATTCTTGAACGGGCAGCTGTTTGTTTACGGAAGGTGCTGAAGGGCCACTGCTTTTTACCTGGGTTTTTTTTAACTACACAGTGACGGAATAGCGCCACGCCATAGCGGCATTGGCATTGGCGGCAGCGCCATGTACCGCTTACAAAATGTTGTAGAAAACCTCTCCACTCTTGTATCCAGGACTGGCTCTCGCTGGACGTGGCTCGAGGGCGGGCGCGCATTCTCGCCGCCGACTACGCGACCTATTTGACTCGGTGGGGCGAGCCGCACAACTGCCCCACGCTCAAGCACAAGGTGGTCCAGTTGGACGCCAAGTTGGCCAGGTGCCAGCCCCAGACCCTGTAAAAGACCTGTAAAGAGTAAAAGACGTCGTGTTGTGTTAAAGACCCTGTAGAATGTCAAATGTCATGTTAAAGACCCTGTAAAGTGTCATGTGTATCGAAATGTTATGTTTTTCTATCCATGATTTGGATCCAAAAAGATAAGATTTGGATGCGATACAGTAAGATTTGGTACACATGACACTTAACAGGGTCGTTCACATAACATCCTACAGGGTGTTTTACCTGACACATGACATTTTAGAGGATCTTTTACACCTTACAGGGTCTTTTACAGGGTCTGGGACTGCTTCCAGGGCCAAGGTGGGCTCGAGGCCGATCATCTGGGTGGGCCACAGCATGGGCGGCTTGCTGATCAAGCAGCTCGTTTGCGCCGACCCCAGGCTCGCTGCTAGCAGCTTTGGTTGGTTGCGTTTGTATTTTACATTGTTTCTGGGAAACTTGGAATCTTGAAGAAACGTGTTTGTGGATTTTTTTTAGTGTTGAAGATTTTTTTGGGGGGGGGTGCTTTTCCACACCTCGCTAAATGAAAAGAGAACTTAGAAGTGACAAGTTATAAGAAACATGATAAGTGAATGTTGATGAAGACATTAATTTTGCCACTAAGGATTTTTCTGATCACTTATATTGGGCCCACACACACTAGTTGACATCGCAAATCCGTGTCAACCAGGGGTTTAGTGGGGGGTACCCCCCCCCCCCAAATCCGCCAGCTATCTATCTATCCCGGAGGCAAAATTTTGGGCTACTATCCCTTAAACCCCCCCCCCCCCCCCCAAATCGGCCAGCTATCTACCTATCTGGAGCGATTTTTGAGAAACTATACCCCAATTTTCGCTCAAAATCGCTATTTTTCATGACTATATAGATTTTAACCTCCAAAATCACTATTTCATGCGTCTAACAGCCTATTTTCAGTTATTTTTAGTACTATATGTCCTTATACTATACCCCCCCCCAACCCCCCCCCCCCAATTTTTTCAGCTATCTATCCCTCCGGAGGAGCGATTCGGAATCTATATGAACCCCCGCGGATGTCCAAATCTACAAAACCCCTGGTGTCAACTGAATAACATAAAAAAATTTAAGCATCACATTTAACAGAAACAATGGAGATTAAGTGTCATGAATAAAAATTTAGTTGGCATGAACTTTTTTGTCAACTAGGCTGTGTGGGCCCATTGACATTCAACAGTAAATTTTGCTATTAGCCGAAACTTGCTTCCCCATTTTATGAAACTGGTCTATCAATTCCATGAACGTTTGTAAAGCTTTTTCGAATGCAGTCCAAATACCCCCGATCCCATCAGTCAACTCAATTTTAGGCTATGCATTTCTGTCAACTCCCCACTTCGGCTCGCGGCTGGCCAGTTCGCACGCGCAATCGACATTGAGTTTGTTGTTTCTGAGACCGGCAGACGATGTGGCTCATTTGGTGCACAAGGGTGAATATTTGGCCCATTTGAATAGGGTTTTCGGGCACATGGTTAGTGGTTTGCGTTTGAGGGGTATTTTTGGAGGGGGGTTATAGCGTTGTTTAGGAATGTGTTTGGGGTTGTGGCGGTACTTATTTTTAATGTCGGTGTTGAGATGTTTGTTTATCTGATTTAGTGATGATTTTAAATAATATTCTCGTCGTTCAACTTACCGATGAAATCTCTTATTCCCATCCCATCTGAAATTTGTTTTTAACATTACAAAACCTTATCCGAATCCATGCGGAATTTCTCAAAACACAGTAACACCCTTTCCGTACCATCCCCTCCAATCAGCACTCAGCCCCAACAAGCTCCGCCCACTTTCAGCTGGCACACTCACACCCGCGCCCTGTACACGTGCTCAACATAGGAGAATCGCTTCCCTCCGGCGGCATATTGACCGCCGACGGCAGCGCAGGCACCCTCGGCTTGGTGGTCACCGAGAGGTCAGCCTATCCAGGTTTTGGAGCCTATTATTGCGTGGATAAACGACATTTGGATACGTGCAAACCTTGGGGGAGGGGTGATCCCGTTTATGTACTGCTTTGTAGGCTGATTGAGGAGGTTTTGGGGAGGTTGTGATTTGGTGATTGTTTAGTTGATGTAGATTTGAGTGACTTTTTGCTATTCGATTGCCCAGAATGAAGCAGTTGATTAGCGAGCGCTATTGACATTTGGCACAAATCCAAAGAATAGACAATCGTATACGTCCAAAAACATTCAAATGTGAGACACAAGTATTCACATCAAACGGGTCCAAAACTGTGTAGCCGTAAGTCACTCGAGATTGTTTTATGTTTTGTGGGTTGTTAGATAAGTTAGCTATAGTGGTGATCATATTTATAAAAAATTTCATAGGTGTATTCCATATTTTTTACAAGTAAGGTGGATGTTTATGCTCAACTCTTGGTGCTTATCAATCTAGTCTGTTCGAACAATTGATTATCGACCCGTCAAACTTCAATGAAGTGTATTCGGTCCCGTTTTCTCATTTATGTTGCCTTCAAAAATATATTCACGGTTCCTTTTCAAATACCCGGTAACAAAAACCATTTCTTGACGAGTTCGAATCAAAAATTCCGATCAAAATTCTCTGTACAGCAGCATAAAAATAAACCCGGTCAGCAAATGGCACTTCACATTGACGAGGAATTGAGTGCTGTACGCGAGAAACTTGGCAGCTTGCCAGAGTGCAGTTTGGTGACTTGTCAGCGAGCGCAGGTCAGGGTCAGAGTGTCGCAAACTGCCGCCAGAACGCTGGACGCCTGTGTGCAGGTTCTTTTGTTGTTGTTTTTGGTCATTCATTGTGCTGGTTTGGTCGTGAAATGCAGGGGTCTCGAATGGGGGGGGGGGTTGGGGGGGGGTTACCCCCCCCCCCAAACCGCCCAGCTATCTATCTATCCCGGAGGCCGCTCAGCTATCTATCTATCCCGGAGGCAAAATTTTGGGCTACTACCCCCTAAACCCCCCCCCCAAATCGCTCAGCTATCTACCTATCTGGAGCGATTTTTCAGAAACTATACCCCAATTTTCGCTCAAAATCGCTATTTTTCATACCTATATATAGATTTTCACCTCCAAAATCACTGGTTCATGCGTCTAACTGCCTATTTTCAGCTATTTTAAGTACTATATGCTCTTGTATACCCATTTTGAGCTATTTTACACCTACTTTTAGCGATTTTTCTCGCTTTTCTTCCTTCTATGCCCCGAAAAAGCCTATATATCGAACCACCACAACCCCCCCCCCCCAAACCCCCCCCCCCCCCAACCCTCCGGAGGAGCGATTTGCTATCTATCCAACCACTCGGAGGGTCAAAATTCAAGATACCCCTGGTGAAATGAGAGATTGGTTTGAGTAATACGTATTTAAATGCCGACTTGAATTCGGCGAGATGATGCACTGCGGGTGGAGTTTTGCTTTCTGATCCTTACCGGAAAAAATAATTTTCGCGTAATCTTATGCAAAATCATAATTTAATGGAAAAAACTTGACAAATTTCGTAATTAATCTTTCCATAGTAAAACCGAGATATGATTAGAAACTATAATTTTTGGTTCATTATTCAGATTGATGATGTCCGCCGAGTATATACTTACTCTACCATATACTTTTTGAAAGTGAACCTTAAAAGTTTGTATATTTGTTGTCACAACACATTGGTTTTCGCCGTGGGATTATTCACCACAAAAATTACACGTTATACTCGGCGGACCGCAAAGTATGCGCAGAATCCTAGCATAATTTTGTGAATACAAACTTGTGATAAATTTCTTAATTAATTATTCCACAGTAAAAACGAAATGTTATGATGAAAAACTAAAAATTTTGGTTCATTATTCAGACGGGTTATGGTAGGTTTCCATACTAAGTGTGATGACCGCCGAGTATACTCTATTCATTTAATAATGGTAACATTCCACGCAGAGCGTGCGTTTCCCCCCCCCCAATACCTCTCAATTCACATTCGATAATTCCACTCAACGGATAAATGTCATTAAAAAATACCACTCAAACCCTTCGCAGTTTCCGGACGACTTTCCCGAAGCGCAGGTTCTGTTAGAGCTGAAATCAAAGTCTGTAGCGCAGCGATTTCTCGACTCTGTGGTGCGGCAGTTTGAAAAAGAGCCCCGCAAGTATATTGCACATCCCGATGGACAGGTGATTGGCTAGATGCCAATTCCGCAGAAGGGGAAGTGATATGAGAAGTGAAAAGTGACGTAATGAGAAGTGAAAAGTGACGTAATGAGAAGTGAAAAGTGACGTGTAATGAGAAGTGAAAAGTGACGTGTAATGAGAAGTGAAAAGTGACATGTAATGAGAAGTGAAAAGTCACGTGTAATGAGAAGTGAAAAGCGAAGTGAAATGAGAAGTGAAAACTATCATAAAAAACCGTAAAGGATAAATTCCAACTTATTTCTGTTGTTTCTGGTGACAGTAATGATGATTTAGTGGGAAATGTGCTGATTTTACGCTTGCGTCAGAACTTTGTTATTCAAAATGTAACACTTTAAAAAACTACCGTATTACCTCGAAATACCCCCATGGGGGTTTATTATTTCGCCAGCAAAATTTGAGGGGGGGGTTAATTCGAGGGGGGGTTTTATTATTTCGTCAGAAATTTTCGTAAGGATCGTAGTAAATAGTAGGCATTTGCGTACCCAAAATAGGTAATAAATGTGTCCAAACAGGATATATTTGGACATAAAAACGTAGATAGCTACACAAACTACTATGTGTAGCTGCAAAGCAAATTAACAGTAATATACATCATGTACATTGCGTTCATGACGTATTTATTATGTACATGACGTACATCATTCCGAAGGGGGGGGGGGTATTTCGAGGGGGGGTTTATTATTTCCCCAGCCCATTTTGAGGGGGGGTTAATTCGAGGGGGGGTTAATTCAAGGGGGGGGGATAATTCGAGGTAATACGGTATTTCACTTCACGTTTCGCTTCTCATATCACTTATCATATCATTCCACTTCTCACTTCCCACGTCTCCTTTTGTGGAGTTGGCTCCAGGTTGCCTACGAACTACTAATATTTAATATATTTTTTTTCGTCAGGTTATTACCGCCGTGCGATATGTCGTCGATGCGGTACGAGCAAATCGCCTGTGTATATGCACCGACGAAATAGCCCAGATAAGAAAGTTGCTAGATCTCGACAGCCCAGATACTTCGGATTTCCTGAAGGTGATAAATAATATGTTGGTGTTTTATATTTCTTTGAGTATTGAAAGAAGCACATGTATCCTCCCCATACATGTAACGGGTATACATGTGTACTGAGTAGATTTACATGAGCAGCGGGTTTACATGTGCAATGGCACAGGGGCGTTTCTGTTTCCCGTGATCTTTTTACAGTAGTTTGACAATATCTTAAAAATTTGCCACTTAACTTTTTTGTGTCTGACACCAAAATCTGTTAAAAAATAGCCACAAAATCCAAACAACACCCTTAATCCCAACCATACATCCGCAGATCCGTCAGTCGAAATCATTTATCCAATTTTCTGCCGCTGCTGAAGCCTACAGATTAACCGCAAAAATCACCATACCGGATGAGTATCCAAGTGAGAGGGTGCAAACTGAAATTGAAGATTGCAATTTTCCCAAATTATTCCAGGCTTTTTTCGCCGCTCAGGCGAAGGAAATAGCCAGGAAATGCGTTGAAAGGCCGGTTTACTCAGGTTTAGTTTTGGGGGGTTTTAGATCTATTATTTAGTTTAGTAAATAGTAGCGGTTTCTTTGTTGGATGGTGAACGGGCGATTTTCTGCGGCAGCCTGAGTTTGAGTGCATAAATTTACTCGGTATCAGGAGAGTATAAAGACTTTTTTCTCGTAGTCTATGCAGACGCACATTGGCCGGATATGCTCGCTTAACTAGCATGCTCAAAGTGTTTGCAACTAAAATATAACAAAAAATTTGAACAAGTACGGCCCCCGATATGAAGGTGTGCGCCTGCGTGCATGACATTTCAAAATGCCTACTGAATATGCACCGGAAATTTCAGCTGCCCCTTAAAACAACCCTGTTTCGATGTTTTTTATTTTTTATTGTCAAATAGTTTTTAAAAAACTCCAGCCATTCCTAGTTGGCACATTGGAGTATATAAGTAAGTACAAGTAGCCATTCGACACCATGGACCAACCTACCATTTTCTATACCGTTATTTATAATATACGTCTCTCAAAATCCTTGCTCCATGCAAACCATCGAATTCGCAGGCAAAGTGAAGAAAAAACAGATAACTGAAGAGTGGCATTTGCGCCCTTCCCTGCAACCGGTTGCCGAATTTCTTATACGGTGTGCGAAACGGTGAGTGGTAGCCACAGTAGTTACGGTAGACTATTTTGTTAAAAAAATTACAGAAAACTTTATGGTAACAATTTTGCTCTCGGAAAACCGGAAGTCAAGTGACAACAAAATTTACGTGTGGTAGTGATGTGACTGCAGGGTTTCAGTATGGGGGGATGGGGGGGGGGGAGGGGTTAACCCCCAAATGCTCCATCTACTAGCGATTTTTCTTCTTTTTCTAGCTCAGTATCTATCTAAAGCTTGAAAAACCCTATATATTGAACCCCTGCGGAGCCCCCTCCAAAAACAACAAGTATACACATGATTAGTGATGAAATGGCGCCAAAGTACACCGCAACTTGGCGCCCTTTTGCTACACGTGCACTGGGTAAACTTGTGCACCGGTGCACCGGTAGGCCGTTTTATGCACAAAATACTGATCAAAAAACGTAGTTACCCTATGGAACTCTGCGGTCTATGCGACAAGCGCTGTTTCGCAACCAATCCCGATGATAACGTTTTCGATGTGCCCGCCGCTAAATTGGATAGAAGAAAAAATATGACTACCGAGGAAATGCACAGTGTTGGTGTGGGGTGGCACTTTATTTTTTAAATTTTAGAATTTTTATTTTTAAAACACTTTGAAAATGACAAGCATCATTTTTTCGATCCATAGTGTTGGTTCAGCTAGTTTTTAGAAAGGGGCCGAGGTCCCTAACCCTCACTCCACTACTTATTCAGTGTTATATTCTGGTATCGTTCTAAATTTTCCAGTCTTTTGGATACGTTAAAAGATCAGTAAGCTAGAATTTTATGCAGTGTGATAATTGTTCAAAATTGACAGGGGCAATATTTTTCAAGCAACATGTTTTTCCTAAGGGGACACATGTTGTCTGATTCTGAACCAACGAATAAAATCCTGGCTAATATATTGATTGAAACAGTTGTACACACCAACAACAGCAAATTGTTTGAAAAATCGTCACAAAATAACCCCACTCTCCCAGGCCTATTTAGAAGCTGTGTCAGAGCTGATAGAACGCGTTTATTGTGGCCACATTTTCCATCATCACTGTCTGGATGTCTACATGAAGACACCCCCATTTACGGGAGGTGAGTTATTGGCATTGTGCCAGTTCCGTATAGTTTTTGTCAATTTGGTTGAATAAATGCTCGCATTGTCAGTTTTGTACTTCCATTGGATTTTTGCATAGTGCGGCGGTGCTGGCCTATGATATTGGACGGTAGGGAAAGTTTTTTCCGTTTCAGGTTCGTCTCCCATTGGAGTGTCTGGAATTCTAAGGTTTAAGTCAGGGTATATAAGCTGGAATTACAGCTTGACGTTAAATTCAAGAGTAAAAGTTTACTGCGAAAATGATTACATAAAATTGGATTATGATACATGTCTGCAACTTTATGTTTTTAACTGATTTTACATTGGAATTTCATAGAAAAATCAATAACTTTGGAAACGGTGGATCGTGCATGTTGAGTTTGGATATAATTAAGAGATTTATTGGTACTGTAATCACTTTTAAGCAATCAATTTCGCGGTAAAACATCATGCTTGAAAAAATTTCAGCTTTTATACACCAGCTGAAAGCTCACTGATCGTTCAGAGCTATCCAATGTGAGACGATCCTGAAACGGAAAGAACCTTCCCTACAGCCCAATAGTAGTGTGCCCTGTCAATTGGTTTGAAATTTTATTGAGATTTCACTGAATATTTTTCAACTTTTTTTTCATTTGACAGCTTGGTTAAAGAATGACCTAAAATAAACTTTTACTTGTCATGTGTCAACACAGTATTGTAGCCATGTATTAGTACACCGCCAAAACTCATAAATCTGTTATCAACATATTGAGTTTACCAGAATGGACGGTTTTTGATCGCCGCTGACAGTAGTTTGCAATCTCATCATTCTAGTAAACCGACATGTGCTTAAAACACATTTTTGAGTTCCTTAAATTTCTGTTGTACTAGTGTGGGAAGCGCCAATTTACAAAATGTCGTACACCTTTTTAACGCATTATTTATATATTCGTACTAACGCATATATTCAATTTCCAATACCCAGGGAAAAAATGTCCCAAATGTCAACTGGTTATCTACCATGAAAAGTGGAAGGAAACTGAGCGGACGCGGGAAGAGCGTTGGGCGCATCAACAAGCCAAACAACGAGAATTAGAAGAGGTGGCTGATTTTTTAAAGTGACGTTTTTATTTGCCCGGTTCGCTTTCATGGTCGTTTTCTGACTTTGGTTTTGCTCGAGTTTTGGTGCGAATGGCGCTAAGCGCGCTAGTTGACCGTCGGTCAACTGAAACTAGTGGTCAACTGCGACATCTGTTAAAAGCAAGTCTTAGTTGACGGGGTATGGCTATTTTTTCGTCTGGTCAGTTGACGGAAAAAATATAATTATCAATCCAGTTAAGCGGTTTTTTACTTGACCACTAGCTTCATTTTACCTACAGTCAATTAGTATCCAAAAAGTCAATTAACCCTACCATCGTTGTGTCTTTTGTAATTTATTGGTTGCGGCTCAAATTTTGGTGGTTGACGTAAACAGGGTGGCTTGATAATTACTGTGTAATTGTTCGAGAGTTACTTTTTGTTGTTTATGTATTTGTGATACAGTGTCACACGGTACTGTTATTCGCACCGGGGCCAATTCCGCATGTGAACAAGTGAAAGAAAAATTGTAGGATATCAAAAATATATGTAAAGTGGCATTTAAGTAGCAGGTAAGCTTTTAAGTATGAGCCTTATGACAAGTGAGCATGAGTGGTGACTCAAGTAAGAAGTATTTTCATTTAGAAATTAACTTGTCACTTGTCACATCGCAAATTTACTTGCTACTTTTACCGCTTTTTCATTTCCATTGTCCAGTTGCGGAATTCGCCGCCTTATTGCTAATAAATCGGATCAGACAGTGGAGAATCGATCATCTATTTTATGATGCTGGACACAAAAATTGCACAAAGCATAGTGACACTGGTTTGAGTTGGTCCAAATTCAAGGTTGTATGGTATTTTTAAATAAAGTGTCTATTCTACTTAAAATTTGTCAACTTGAGTAAACAAGTAATTGATTACAAGATAACAAATCGATACAAGTAAAATATATTTATAAAGCTCCAAGCTCATTCGCTTGCTTTGCAAAGAACACAGCATTAATTAAAACTGTTTTATAATACCTAGGGTTGGAAAAAAAACGTTTTTTTTTAACTCGATGTTTTTTTTAAAAAAAAAAACGTTTTTTTTTAAAAGCTCCCAGATATGACCTAGTGTCAACATATATAGGTATATCAGACACTGGCAATACTCTGTGATGTTAAATATGACCATATAATGCCTGTGGAGCCATGGGATAGCATTATAAGTGGTGATTTGTGTCAAAAATATCCATTTTTCGTCGACATATCATTCGTATATCGCCTTATAGTTGAATGTTTGTGACTTCAGATAAAGTTTGGCACGGAATGGTGATCAAACAAGGTTATAAAAGGAGGTTGTTACTTTGGGAGTGAAGTTACACACTGGGGAGGTACATGGAAGCACATTACCTCAATATTATATATTACAGCAACATATGTCGGCATATTCCACCCATGGTAGCACATAGAAATGGATGTTTTGATACTAAAAATGCAACAAAACCAATGAAAACAACCACCAATGTCAATTTGTGTGTGAAATTGCGCGCTTGCGCGCAAAAATTTTGCAAAATACCTAGTGCTTAGTACTAAAAATTTCGGCCGATGTTTTTTATAAAAAAAAAACATTTCGGACGTCATGTTTTTTTTTTTTTTTAAACGTTTAAAAAAAACATCGGCCAACCCTAATAATACCTACTAATAATTAACCACGCGGAAAATACACAGCGTGTCAGCGTTCATTTTGTTTAGCTCATTTCCCATTAAAGTTCGCCTAACTATTAGTTATTCCCAACCTTAAGGCCCCTTTTACACCTTTTTTCTGTGACGACTCCGACAACAAGTCTCTTTGAAAAAGTTCAATAATTCAAGTAAAAAGTTCCATATTCATCAGATAAAATAGCCAAGTATACATACCACCTAGGCGTATATGCATGCCAAATTGCAGATAAATCGTGCTTGTCGTTCAAGAGTTATAGACGTTTGAAAAAAATGTTGCGATTGTCGCCATCTGTCGGGCTCCGACAATGGCAAATTTTGTTCAAACGTCTATAACTCTTGAACGACAAGCACGATTTATCTGCAATTTGACATGCATATACGCCTATACTGTATGTATACTTGGCCATTTTATCTAATGAATATGGAACTTTTTACTCGACCAATTGAACTTTTTCATGTTGTCGGAGTCGTCACAGAAAAAAGGGGTCTAAAGGTGCTCTCCCTTCATACCCTACCCCTGACTAATGCAAATTGGCATTACCCTTTGGTCACGATTTCATGTACCTATACTATAATTTAAATTGTGTTTCTGTTCCTTTAGCATGAGCATGTGAAAGTAAATATCATGCATTTGTTGTGCATGTTGTCCCGTCAGAATTCAAAGACTTTGTAAGGGCGCTCGCAGCACTTGTTTCCCTGGCAACCGGGAATACTGCTGGAACAATAGAGGCTATATATATTTATATTTGCAGCCATTTAGTTCACTCTTTAGTAAATAGATAAAATAGAAACATCATGTTTATAGTTAGTGTACCTTTTCCTCAATGTGTATTTGCTACTGTTTTGTTAGGTACACTTTTTGCTGGCTGCATGTGAAAAATCTGGAAAAGCTTACATTTTTTCCGTTGCGTGTATACATTCACATTGCACATACCGCATTTCCTCGAAATACCCCCCAGGGGGTTATTTTTCAGAGTGAAAATTTTGAGGGGGGTATTTCGAGACCAGGTACTTTTCCCCCCATGGACAACTTGCCCCCGGAGTGTGTTGTATTAGCGTTTTGTCCGTGTTGCATTACCGTTTTGTCGTGTTCCATTAGCGTTATGTCTGCACGGACATAACGCTAATGCATCACACCACGGGGGGAAGAAGTCCATGGGGGGAAACGTGAAGTTCACGTATTTCGAGGGGGTTTAATATTTCGTCAGAAATTTTCGTGAATTTCATAGTAGAGCTTTCATAGGGGTCTTTACATACCCATAACCGGTAAATAATGTAAACAAATAGGATATATTTGTACATATTTATCAGACATACAGCCAACGATGGGTAAGTTCTCCAAAAAAAAAACACTTTCTGTGTTTTGAGTTTTTCAAAAATGAATACCTGTGTTTTGAGTTTTTTTCTCGAAAAAAACTTGAGTAACTCTGTTTTTATTTCTGTGTTTTTTGTAAAAACTCGAGTTTTTTGAGTTTTTTACTAAAAAACTCGAGTTTTTCCCCCAAAAACTCAAGTTTTTCCAAAAAATTATGATTTACTGCCTTTCAATGTGGAAACAGTGGTTTTCTTATAAAATATTGGTTTTGCACATGTTTTAGCCCCACATAACATCTGTGTATTCATTCAAGTGTCAAAAAAGTCCATAAAAATGTCCACAATGAGGACATCCACATCACAACACCAGCATCAACAAAATGCCCAGAAATGACAATTTACGCAGTACTCCAAAATTCTTCAATGGATGTGCACTGTATGGAAGGCTACAGAATTGATTTTAACTACAACTACTGTATTACCTTGAGATGGGAGTTTATTATTTCACCAGCAAATTTTGACAGGGGGGCTTATTTGAGGGGGCGGGGGTTATTGTTTTGTCAGAAAATTTCATAAGGATCATGGTAAATAGTAGGCATTTACATACCCAAAACAGGTTATAAATGTACAAACAGGATATATTTGAAATACCGTATTACCTCGAATTATCCCCCCCTTGAATTAACCCCCCCCCTCGAATTAACCCCCCCTCAAAATGGGCTGGGGAAATAATAAACCCCCCCCTCGAAATACCCCCCCCCTTCGGAATGATGTACGTCATATACATAATAAATACGTCATGTATGCAATGTACATGATGTATATTACGGTTAATTTGCATTGCAGCTACACATAGAGTAGTTTGTGTAGCTATCTACGTTTTTATGTCCAAATATATCCTGTTTGGACACGTTTATTACCTATTTTGGGTACGCAAATGCCTACTATTTACTATGATCCTAACGAAAATTTCTGACGAAATAATAAAACCCCCCCTCGAATAAACCCCCCCCCCTCGAATTAACCCCCCCTCAAATTTTGCTGGTGAAATAATAAACCCCCATGGGGGTATTTCGAGGTAATACGGTAAACGTAAACAGGTTATAAATGTACAAACAGGATATTTTTGAAATAAACGTATAGATAGCTGCACAATCTAGTACGGCATATGTGTAGCTGTGATGCTAATTAGCAGTAATAAATACACCATATAAATATTTACATTTTACATGTACATCATCCCAGAGGGGGGTATTTGGAGGGGGGACCTATTATTTTGCCATTCCATTTTGAGGGGGGTTTATTCGAGGTAATATGGTATACTGAAACATGTTGAAACTCAAATTGTCAATTCCATCTGGATATATGCAATTGTGCATGCCATCTTCAATTTCTTCTTTGTTCCATTATAAAATATGAATACATTTATGTACATATTTTTCACAAATACTATACATGCATATCATATCTGGTTTAATTACTTTAGCTGAATTCATGTGAATTCAACCACTTCGCTGAAAAAACTCAAAAAACTCAAAAAACTTTTCTGTGTTTCCGTGTTTCTGTGTTTCTGTGTTCTCCAAAAAAAAACTCATTTGAGTTTTGAGTTTTTCAAAATTTGTGAGTTTCCGTGTTTCTGTGTAAAACAAAAACACAGAAACTCAATGAGTTTCTGTGTTCAATTTCTGTGTTCTTTCCATCGTTGCATACAGCTACATAAACTAGTATGTGTAAATAGCTGCGATGCAAACTGGCAGCATTAAATACATCATGTATTTACATTATATACATGATGTACTTCATTCCAGACGGGGGTATTTCGAGGGGGGGGGGTCATTTTTCTATCAGCTCGCTCGGACCTGGTGGTATTTCGAGGGGGGTTAATTCGAGGTGGTATTTCGAGGAAATACGGTAAATACAAAATATACCCAAATACAGATAATCCATAAATAACGACAAAGCCCAAATGAGTCAGTCATGGTCAATAATGAATGGTATATTTTCATGTGAATTATTTATTCGCGTCTATACATAGAGTGGCTGTGTGAATAATGCGTCCGTTTTTGCATGGATGCAAATTGAACTGGCAGATTTTGTGATTTTAACCCTGTGCTATGTGGACATTTGTCCATTGATTATTTTACCTGTTTTATTTGCGTGTCTAAAATTTGCTGAAAAATGAGGAAATTTTTGATGTTATTTTCTCCCGTCATTATATGGCATCTTTCTGCTGAATCTCTACCTCAACACGAGTTCCCCGTGAGTTTGTCTGTAAATTTCATTAAAACTCCAATGATTACAATTACCAATCGAGTAAAACTGAAATGTCGTTATCTGTTTTGCGGAGAGACGAAAATAAGGTATTACTGGCGCAGAAAAAAAGTGGTGCCGTCACAGCAAAATTGGCGTGTGGATGCGCGTGAAGCGCATGGTGAAGCTAGGTGAAGCGTGTGGACGACACTTCACCCAGAATCTCGTGATGTTGGTGGAAGCGCGACGCTTCCATGCGCTTCCCGAGCCCATTTTTGCTGTTCGTGGCGTTGGCGCCATTTGAGGGAACCAAGTGGCATCAGATTAGAGCATGGCATTGGCACTCAGCGCCATTTTTTGTAGGCGCCATGGCGGTTCTTTGGCGCGCCTCCCTTTCCAAATGGTGGCAAATGCATTGGCGCCAACATTCTTTTGCGCCATTGGCGCTTGGAGCCTTTTTATTAGATGGTAAAATACATTTGGTGACAGCCTTCATATTTCTCACTTCGTTTCCATAACATTTCCACTGTACGTTTCCATGATTAGTTCCAAAAATGTCTATCTGGGTCTCGAAAAATTCAGAAATGGCAATTTCTGTCTGTCTCGTTTGGTGATGGAATGGCGCCAGCGCCAAAGGGCACCTGGCGTTTTCCATCACTATTCTCGGTCGCGAAAAATTTATGTCAGTTTTGGTCTCAAAGATCTCAATGTTAGTCCTGGTATCAAAAATCAAGTCCCCAATTATAATACCATCCATTTTTCCACTCCGCAGAGTTTCAACATCACTTTGGACGAAGGGTGCAGCGAGGAAATTCTGACCTGTTTGAAGGATTTCCACATCCAGGCTGCCACTTGCGTGCGGAGCATTTTCTCCAATGAATTCTATGCCAAGTATTGCCACACTCACGTGGTGCCCATTGCCCAGAAATGGAAGTCAGTTTGTTATAAATAGTCTACTGACCATGCACCTTGCTGTGAATTTAACATATTCCATTTGAATAAAAAACCAAGTTTGATTTCTTCTGAGCACTGCATTGCACTCAATTTCTGTGAAATTGATGCACAATTTTTTTTGTGAATTTTTGTGCGTTCATATCCTGCTCTAGCGTTATCCATTAAGACATAAATAATTTTGGACGCATACTTTGCGGTCCGCCGAGTATACAAGTTTACTTATCACACACGACAATCACTTATCCCTCACTTTTCACCCCAAATTCACACAGAAAAACGTCCGAGCATTGGCACTCGATGGCGGGAATCTGCCTAACGCAACCAAACTCTGACGCACCAAAAACACCGATTTTAAGCATGCCAAATGGCCCAGAAACCCCGCAAATGTTTGAATTTGACCACGATTCATCAAACCTGACCAGAAATGGCAGTAAACCTGATGATTTGCTGGCTTGTTTGGTGGAAGTTGATTCGGCCAGGCTGGGATGCAAGGAAGAGGTGCTAAAGTGCAAGTCTGTGGCTGCGTGAGTGGGTTTTTTCTGGCATTTTTTTGTCTTTGTTAACGGTTGAAAACCTGGTGTCTTGTGCCAGTCCCGGGCCCTGTAAAATGCCCTGAAATCTGTCAGGTGTTATGCAAGAAGTCAGAAGTCATGTAAAATGCGGTGGAAAATGGCAAATATGCATTTGCCATTTTCCATGACTTTCGACACATTGCATGATATTTCACATTTTACAGGGTCTGGGACTGCCCCCTGGGCCTTCTTGAGTTATCAGGTTAAAACTCACTGTTTCTCTTTTTGCGATCTCATACAAATATCGCAAAAATATGTATGAGATCGCCAAAAAATGAAACTTGTAAATATCTGGTTTACAGCCTGACACTATACTTGACTCTTGGTGATGGGATGGTGCTGCGCCATGGCGCTTGGCGTCCTTTTTTGAAGATGTCAAGGCGCCTTTTTCTGGCGTTGGGTCATTTAAGTGTTGTTAACCGACACCTTTTTAAAGGGTCAATTAATTTTGGACACTGCTATTATTGACAAATCCTTGTTTCAGGTGTCTCGGCTACGGCACGTGGCAGCTGTATATAAGCAACCTGCGACATCGGCAGTGGTTTGAATACATTTCAAAATTGAGATTGTTTAGTGATAATTCCATGAATCAAATGGTGCACACCATACAATCATGTCTTTTCTCTGTCTAGTGATTGAATAGCGAGTAGTTAACAATGTTTTTTTAAATTATAAACTTTTTAGTAAACTGGCAAAATGTATGATAAATATGTAGGTATGTCCACTACTCCTAGCCAACACTGTCATGGTTGTTGTGATCTGACCGCTATCTGGTTATAAAATGTAACAAGGATACGCAATGCTACATTCAGGATACGCAAAGGTACATAAAAATTTTTTTGCGTATCTTACGTTGTGACTTGTGAATCCTCCCTTGCTGAGCAGGGTTGGCCATATTGGTGAATACAACAAAATAAAAATAAAAAACATTTAATCAAATCGACCAGGCAATAAAAGCTCGCCAACCAGCACTTTTTAAGAAAAAATGTACTTTAAAAAACGTTTTTTTCAGTTAGCGCTGTTTTTCGGCAGCCCAACAATCAATGTCTGAAAAAAAATTATGTCGATTCAATTATTCTCAAACTATTGGGCTGTTTGTCCGTTTTTCGTGTAATTATCACCTTTAGTTTATAATATCACACAGCCCTATTATTGTCACTTGCCAAGGAGTGAAATTGGCCCCTGGCAACTTTTTCACGATAATCCCAAAATCCACGTCCATTACGTTTACCTGCAATCCAACATCCCGTCCGATGTGACGTATTTAAAATAGATTTGTAGCCCCGGTATTCGCCCGGGTGATAAGAGCCCTTTCAATTTCATTTCCCCATTCAAAATCGAATATCCGCGATCCACTCACTTTGTCCGCTTCGAAAATCGGCGATTTTACGCGCGAAAATTTTAAAAAGGGGGCATCGGGAATTGCGTCGCGCCGGTTAGAGGTGGCAAGTTTTTAGAAAAAAATTAAATGGAAAAAATATTGGAATTTGGTGGGGTGTGGTTCTACACACTGTAGGTTGTGGTGGGATTTTTGAAACTGATACCGTATTTCCTCGAAATACCCCCTGGGGGTGATTGTCTCAGAGTGGAAATTTTTAGGGGGGTTAAAAGAGGGGGAGGGTATTTCTAGGAAATACTGTAGATCTGTTTTGAACACATTTGAGTTTACCAGAATGACTGTAGGCACACTAGTTTATTTATTTAAATATTGGTGATTTTGGTGCAATCTTTCTTCATTCATCAATTCATTTAAAGCGTGTGGTTAGCTCTGTATAAAAAAAAAAATGTTTTGACAAAATTGTAGAAAACTATTTTATTCGCTAGAACCTTATGGAAAAATGCCAACAAACTGTAAGTGAGTAAAGTAGGAAAAAACTTAGCACAACATTTAAAAAAAGTAATTAAAAAAAATAAAACTCAAAAAAATTTTTAACAACAGAACCAGTTAACGGCCCGATTTTTTGCGTGTCAGCCCTTCGCGCCCTGCGGCAGCAGTTTGATTTTTTAGACATTTATGCGTGCAGAAAAGCGCGATTCTACGCAACGGGTCGGGCCCAGCTGATAGTGGGGCGAATCGAAGTGAACATTGGCGGAAAATTCGTTCTAGTTGAAAACTTTCTACTGGTCACTTAATTTGTGGGCATTTTATGGAATCTTCAACATCGAATTTAAACCAAGTGACGTTTCATCAAGTTTTAAGTGACAAACGAATTTTTATGTAAGGAGCTAATGATTTTTTGATTAAAAAAAAACAAATTTAAGTGACCATGGGTTTCGGGCAAAAGTACCCATAGATTCGATGGAGATAAGCGATTCACAATTGATTGCGCAGTTGACCCGAAAACTAATTTGTAGAAGATTTATTGGCTGGAATTCAGAGTATGCCATTGTAAGCTCGGTTAATTTTTTTCCACAAATACGACTACTATCAATAAATGATGTGGTGATGGCACTCTGACTGGAAACATGACTGATCATTAGACATTTCACGTGAAATTTTGCATGACATAGAGAATTTTACATGACATTTCCCACTTCACAAAAAAATTAACGGGGTGCGGCACTGGCAGTGCACTGCATCAAGAAGGGGGGAGTTATTTTCTCTTCACCTCGCAAACAGGGGGGGTTATTAAAGGGGGGTTATTCGAGGGGGGTCGTCTTCTAGGATTTGCGGAAGAAATTTCCCGCCGCCGCCAATCACCGCTACCGTTTGACACTCGGCAGTGAAAATTCGCGCAACTAAGTGCCAGTCAAAGTGACCCCCCCCCCCCCCCGAAAATCTCAATCGAGAGTGAAATAGGCGCCCGGCGCCAATGGGGTCAGCGCAAGTGTCACTTTTGTTCTTTCCCGATCGCACTTTTCGTTAGAAAGTGAAAATTCTGATTATGAATGACCCGCGCGAATGAGGCCAATCTATCCATCAATTTTGTGTCGTGGCGGCGTTTTTGCGGGATTTGTGAATTTTAGTGTGAGACTGGTTTTTCTTAATCTTTGACACCAGTTTTGATTGCAGTGGGAATCGACCGGTGTTCGCTGTGTTAATTTAGTTTGATGTTGTGTCATGGTTTTTCGTGGATTGATAGAATTGTTGTTGTTTTTGTGTCAAAGTTTCTTTTTCATAGAGTGCACATCCTGTATTTTTTCTGTTAGTGAGCTTTTTGTGTGCAAAAACCTCATTTGTTTGTTTTTTTACGAAAAAGCCATTTGTTTCTTGGGTTTTTTTTCGTTCCTGTGTTTCATTCAGTAGAAAACAAGTTTCAGATTTTTCGCATTATGAGTGATTTTCTCTGTAAAGAAACACATAGAAGCTTAACAACTTTTTGTGTTTCAAATGTGCTGTTCCATGCACATTGCATGATTAAACATACAATCAGTGATTTAATAGGTGGTAAAAAAGGTAATAACACTGTGTCAAATTACTCAGGTGAATGATAAATAAATATTTATAAGTCTGCATGAATTTCTATTTCTATTGGCCACATAAATCTGCGCATGCTACCCAAATATAAATCGTTACATTTTCAAATCAAGAGTGAAGAGACACGCACAAAGTTCTACTATTTTAACAAGAAAAGTCGCTTAAAAAAAATGCATTCACATGATTGAGCAAAAAATGATAGCCATCATACCGAAAAATACTGTAAAATCATAATGTAAACATCTTCTCAAGTACAACATTTCCTGTCACTTAACAAAATGTGAGAAGTTAACCCCCCCCCCCGCGCTGCCGCAGTAAAAATGTCAGAGGTCACCCCTGCCGTTAAACTATCTGGTTTTTGTATCGCCTCCCCCCCCCTCGCCGCTGGCAATGCATAATAGATTTAGTCTTTATTTACATGGAAAAATACTATGGCGTCCGTACGGATAGTGACGTTGGCGTTTGGCGCCATTTATGCTGACATTGGCACCAAAAGCCCCAAGGTTCCATGGAGCGAGACATTCCTTTTATTTACCCTATTTGTCTGACTAATCTCCCTTGAATAATTCCCCCTCTTGAATAATTCCCCCTGTATATCGAGTGAGGAAAAAAATCCCACTCTTGAATAATTCCCCCTAAGGCATATGCTTTATTTATGTCTAATTTGAACAAAAATGTATGTTATTGTGTTAATATAACATATTTTGTCGAATGAGTTGATGGAGAACTGCTTGAAAATTTTGACGAAATGTAAATTCATCCTCTTGAATAGACTCCCTCGAATAGTTCCCCATAAAAAGTCTGACGAAAAAATGATTCAGCTTGGAATCAATCTAGCAAATACGGTATTATTCTAGCAAATCCGATTCTCTAGCGCCGTGATTTACAAGTGTGAAATTCGAGAAACAACCATCGGGCTGCCCGTGAAACGCGAGGGGTAAATCAAATCCTGGCGCCGCGCCATTTAAATATTTTCACCTTACAGTTCTATTGGCGTCGGGCGCCATTTTCCATTTTCGCCATTTTCCCAACTACTGCCCGTAAAATAGTATCGCGCTACTTTGCGATGATGTCCGAACCGCAACAAATAGGTCAACGTGTACAGAGTAGATATGGACACCATTTTTGCGCCTAACCTGACTTATTGCCTCGATTTTGACGCGCCGGCGTTATATATATAGTGCGCCTGGGTCCGGATTCAATTGGAAGATAGGGCGCACTGAAGGCGCCAGACGGGCGAGTAGGCGTTGAAATTTTGTGCAAATAGGTTACAATTTCACGCCCTTACTCGTGTCTCGGGCGCCTTACACGCGCCTTACGTTGAAATTGGATTTAGGCCCGAAAAAACGACTGTGTGATGTTAATGAGGGATGACCCCAGTCGGTGTTCTGCTCTGACCAGTCCTGTTTTCTCACTAGGTCACATTTTCTTGACACTTGAACTCTGTCGTAACTTACGCGTTTATTTTTTTACCTGCCCTCGTTTAATGCACCGAAAATGTGTCGTAAATTGTAAAAGATGTAAAAATTTACTTGTATTTTCACGGTGCGTGGTTTTGCTTCGTTAATTTTTTGCGTGCTTGTTTAAATATCGTTTTCATGAAGCGAGGCAATAAGAGAATTTGGACTTAATTTTTCATTGACGGGAAACATTTTACAGTTGTAATTAGTAGTGATGTTAAAGGCACCGGGAAAAATGGCACCGCACCGCACCGGCACCTTTGCCAACACATGAAAAGGGCACCTGGCACCCTGGGGCACCGGCCAGAAAATGGCACCGCACCGCACCGGCACCGGTGCCTTTTGGAAAAAATGGCACCGGCACCGAAGGGCACCAGCGGGTTGCCGGTGCTAGCACCGAAAGGCACCGCACCGGGCTGGAATTTCTGAAGTGAATATCGGGCAGTTTCTCAGTGGTCTCACCTTTGGAAGTGTATATTTCCATGAATTTTCAACCGATTTTGATGGTTGAGCACTTAAAATGATCAGAATGATGTGGCAATCACTTTTATGAAGCAATTACAATGATTACAAATGAAAGATTAAATATTTAATTCAATATAAATAATAAATTTTTAATTTAGTCCATTGCCACTTTTGTCTACTGGTCGGAGTCGTTGCTGTACAGAGAATGGAACGATCACTGTCGTAAACTGACAACAAATTTTGAACAAACAAGTAAGATAAATATAATATATAAAAATAATTCAAAATTCAACAAAATTTTAGATTCGCTCATCAGATCACGTATCGGGTAAAATGGATTTCACAATAGGTATATTTATTTGATGGGAGGTTTACAAAATAGGCAAAAACGGTTGGGTAAATATATCGCTGTTTTTTGAAATATGAATAAGCACATACTATGGACAAAATTGCACAGTACATGAAGCCTTGGCTGGTGCCTTTCCCGGTGCCTTTTACTTTGGCCCTGGTGCTAGCACCTTTGGCACCGGCTAAAAAATGGCACCGCACCGCACCGGCACCGGTGCTATTCTGAAAAAAATGGCACCGGCACCGGCATGGCACCCCTGAAGATTGCAATGGCACCGCACCAGCACCGGTGCTGGTGCCCTTCGGTGCCCAGCACCGGGGCACCAGTGCCCCGGTGCCTTTACATCACTAGTAATTAGTTGTTCATGTTAATATTTACATATTTTATTTGAATATGAATCCCTATTTTAATAGGAAAAACATGCGGTATGTAGGTAATTGAATAATCCAAAATTTTGTATCGATGCATTGTACAGGTACATACCGTATTTCCTCGAAATACCCCCAGGGGGTTTATTTTTTCAGAGTGGAAATTTTAAAAGAAAAACGTGAAAAATGCAACAATAACCACCATTTATAAGTTTTTACAGCCTTATATAAGGGTGTAGATGGTATAAACGATGTTTTAACGTAACACAGTAAGTGTTTTGAACGTTTGTTATGCATTTCCCGGAACACAAATACATAGTGCCCATTTTGAGGGGGGTATTTCGAGGGGGGGGTATTTCGAGGAAATACGGTATGTATTTACGTTTTGATGTAGAAATAAGCCAGATTTGTGTGCTGTCCTAAATTCGACGGCAACGTTACCAGCAGCAAAACATTATTCGCTGTTTGACCTAGTTTCGTTTGTGAATGTGCATTTTGAATGAGGCGTTAATTTTCGCATGCTTTCGCTTTTTATTCCATTAAGCCTTGAACTAATATATTTGAATAAAAATTTTTTTAAACTTCGATCCATATCGTTGTATCGTAGTGCATGTAGGTGTGAACAAGAAAACATCATATCTCAACTAGATATAGGTATAATTAACTTTCAGCCATCAGGATCAGGGACCAGTTCCAATTTGGGACGAACAACAAGAATATTCATGTGACCAAAAGCTAAGTATTCAAGAAGCTAAGTATTCAAATTACAGATACAATCCATAAATTTGTTACTTTGTTTATCGATATGCCTCTGTAATTTGTTTTGTATTTGTATTTGTGAACATGTATTTCTGTCCCAAGCTAAACCTGTGTCCAGGCCCAGAGGCAATTCCTTGTAGGTCAGTGTCAAACAAAATGAAAAGTGCTGTACTTCTTGGCGTGTACTTCTTTTTGTCATTTCACACCACTTGACACTTGCACCGGTCACTGCGTACGATTCTGCCTTTAAATTAAAATGCAATATAATAGCTATATCTCACAAATTCCACAAATACCGCAGATTATGATGTTTTGTGTGTTAAAAATAATATAAATATGTCATTGTGACGCTCTGACAGAACACTTTGCAAACGGACAATGAATGGTGCGGTGGTACATATTATTTGTTAGGTATGTATGTATTTATGTACATTGATGAACATACATATGCATGTTTACCTATATGTTTTATTATGTAAATATTGGTGTACCGTAATGCGCCAAAAGCCCAGCCTTGAATAACTTCCCATGTCAGGTTAGGTACAAGTTAGGTGCGCGATTTGAGAATATTGAAGTCAATGATCAAACCTCATGCTTTGTAGCAGTTTACCACCATATATCTACCGTATTACTTCGCAATACCCTCATGGAGCGTTTCGACAGCAAAATTTTAGGGGGGGGTTGATTCGAGGGGGCTTATTCGAGCGGGGTTATTATTTCGTTAGAAATGTTCGTAGGGATCGGTGTAAAAAGTAGGCATTTGCATACCCAAAACAGGTAATAAATGTGTCCAAACAGGATATATTTGGACATACAGACGTAGATAGCTACACAAAGTACAATTCAAATTAGCAGTAATAAATACATCATGTACATTGCATACATGATGTACCTCATTCCAGAGGGGGGTATTTCAAGGGGGTTTATTATTTCACCAGCCAATTTCAAGGGGGGTTAATTCGAGATGGATTAATTCAAGGGGGGTAACTCGAGGTAATACGGTATTTAAGCATTTATGAAAAAATATCATTTTTCCTTCCTTTGTGTTGTGAGCAAAATGAGTCTTTCTTTATTCCTAAATAAGTTGAGATGTGCTAAAATGTTTGATGTCTTATGTGAATATGAATGATATGAATGCACTAACCACAAAAATACAGTTGGCTGTGCGCTTTAAGTAAGAAAAATGCTGGTGCACTAGTTTTTGTCACTCAATCAGAAAATATCGTCTGAACTTCCCTTCAAATGGTCTCACGAAAAAAAGACCCCCGGGGACTTATTCACTAGTATACGGTAGAATGCATGCTTCGGCTGACCACAATATCATATCGCAGCGCTGTTTATATTTCATAAATCATGCGGAAAATTGCCGCGCCGGTGCGTGAACGTAAATAAATACCTACCTATATGTACATAGGTGCGGCGCAGGCCAGTGGTCAGTAAGTTGTGAACTGCGCGAGTATTTCAATGGATTTGTGTACGTGTGATGGATTTTCGGGGCCGTTTTTGGGTCAACAACGAATACTTTCACCCTGGTTTTTCACCTGGCGCCGTTACGCACCGCCCGGCGGTCAGTTTCTATTTTTGTGTGTGGATTTATAAGAAATGGTGAAATTGAAATTGGACTTTTTGTTCACTTTTTTTACTGTTGATCTTCAGTTGAAGCCACTGTTGCTTAGGTGTATGATTATTAGGTGAAAATTGAGTTGTTTTTATGAGTTTTTTTTCAATTAGAGTGTGATGCAGCTCGCTTACATTTTGAATTAAATTTACTGTTCAATTTTATTTGTAGAATTGTATTAATTACAAGTGTAGATCATTTTTAATCGGCAATACGAAAATTCAACAAATGAAAATTACGCATACAATTTATTTAAACACCTTATCATTCCGCGCGGACAAAACTTTAGAATGTGGGCTTTCAAGTTTCAGAGTCAATCCCACAAAATCAATCAGTAAAATAGGAATTTAATAAAAAATGCAGTAAATACAAACGGGGTTAATCCCTCGATCACAACTGCTCATAAATAAAAAAGCATCTTCAGTCACACTTTTGTTATCAATCACAACTGCTCCCGTGTGGCCCGTTTCTCGTTTTAGCGGCGCGGCACAATTCACTTTTCATTTCGCTGTCAGCCGCAGAGAAGCGTGTCATGTCACCTGTGCCGCCGCAGCGGCGGGAAAGTTTGAAGTTGTGATTTTTGGTGGTGATAGTTTGAGATGTGGATTAATGGCGGGATTATTTTGTTTATTATTGTGGAAAAATAGCCGATTTCTGTCGATTTCGAATTCGAATTTCATTTGAAGGTTGCAGCGGGACGACGAGATATCATAATATATCGAAGATCGAGTAAATATAAATCCGAAAAATTTTAAAAATTTTAAAAATAGAATATCGACAGAAAGTCGGTAAATTTCATATACCGTATTTCCTCGAAATACCCCCCTCCCTCGAAATACCCCCCTCAAAATGGGCACTATGAATTTGTGGTCCTGGAAATGCATAACAGACGTTCAAAACACTTACTGTGTTACGTTAGAACAACGTTTGTACCATCTACATCCTTATATAAGGCTGTAACAACTAGGGTGTCAAATTTCCGTTTCCGTTTTCCGTTTCCGCCTTTCCGCAGGAAAATTTTTTACCTTTCCGTTTTCCGTTTTCCGGCAGCTGAAAAATTTTTACCTTATTTTTTTAATTTATTCAAGTTTTGTCTGGTTGGTGTTGTGATGCTGTCAATTTGCAATTTTGGTGTTGATATTGCCAGCATGTCCGTTTGGTGATTTTATTTCATGCCCATTACTGCGACAATTTTATTCACCTTTGGACTCCTGTCGTTTTTTGCTATTTCATTCATGACTGATCTGGAGTTTGACAGCCATTCCCTCATGTTCATAGAATATTGGTTTAATAAAGCTTTGACTTTGTAATATAGTTCTAAAGCTTCAACTTCATTTGTGACACTCATGATGAAGTTATCAATGTAAATGTTGTTTATTATCATCTCCAACTGGTTTTGTTCCCCTTCATTTTCTTCATATTCATTCATGTTGTTTATTGTCACATTTGAATGGTATTTTATGACTGCTCCCAAAATTGCTGGGCTGCAGACAGGTCCAAACAGTACGCGTTTAAAAAGAAGTACTATTAAGTTATTTTCAGTTACTGGTTTTGAGTCATCTTTCAGCCAGAAAAATTGTGTGTAGTCTCTAGCTTGGTCATGCCATCCTATTTGCAAAAATGCCTTTTCAATATCGGCAATGAATGCTAGATTGCCTGCCCTGAACCTCAGGAGTAGGCCCAGTGCTAATGGTGTTGTAATTGGTCCTCTAAAAAGGCACTCGTTGAAACTGGGCTTACCTGACGACCCATTGTACACGATTCTGCATGATGTCGATTTGCCCGGTGTGATTACTGGCTGGTGTGGCAGGTACTGAATCCCCTTGTTGTCTGTTTTGTCATCACAGATCTCAATTATTCCCTTTTCTAGTTGGTCATCCAAAACTTTCTGGTATTGTTTGAATAAGTTTGGATCTTTGTTGAATCTTCTTATCAGTGATTTAAACTGCACCAAGGCTTCTGCTTTTCCCGTGGGCAGGTCACTGATACTCTCTTTATACGGCCAGTCAATATAGTATTGTTTGTTGTTGTTGTTGAATTTTATGCTATTTATTATCATCTCCTCTGCAATGTTGTCATCAATTGCATAGGGGTCATCAGTGATTCCCACTGCTTCTAGACTGTGAAATTGTCGTTGTGTTTCCTTTCCTATGGCCACTATGGCTACTTTTTTATGATTTTTTGTTGGTTCAGTTAAGCTTGAACTACAAGTGAAGTTACAGGCATGATCCATAGTTGCAGAATGTACAGCTACCACAATCAAAGCCAAACAGGCAAACCTGCATGCAGGTTTTCCTTCTGCAAATTTGTCTATTACCGTGCTAATTTCACTTTATTTTTTTCCGTTTCCGTGAAAATTTTGCTTTCCGTTTTCCGTTTTCCGGCATTTCATTTTTCCGTTTTCCGTTTTCCGGCCGACAATTTTTTTTTACCTTTCCGTTTTCCGTTTTCCGCTGAGTGAAATTTTTTTACCTTTCCGTTTTCCGTTTTCTGTCAGAAATTTTTTTTTTACCTTTCCGTTTTCCGTTTTCCGTAAAGTGAAAAAAATTTACCTTTCCGTTTTCCGTTTTCCGTAAAAAAAATTTTTTGACACCCTAGTAACAACATATAAATGGTGGTTATTGTTGCATTTTTCACGTTTTTCTCTCAAAATTATCACTCTGAAAAAATTAACCCCCGGGGAGTAATTTCGAGGAAATACGGTAGACATCATAATTTAAAAAAAAGTATCGATAAAACCCGATATCTATCTCAACGCAGTCGCGACCGCATGCTCCACAATCAATTTGCAACCTAGGGCGCCCATAAGGCGCCCTACTCACTTGGGCCCATTTTCAACGCCAACTAGCGTATCGTGCCCCCTACCCTTCAAATTGGATCCGGCCCCAGACGCAGCGGCGGGGCGGCGCGGCGGCGACCCGCCTCTGACCTCGATTTCACCCCTCGCGTAGGTAAATTGCCTTTCGGCGGCGCGACCGCATTACAACAGTCACGTTTTTGATTTCGATTGAACGCGCCCGCCGCCGCGCCGCCCCGCATATGTGCGATTGTGATAGCGAAATTGACCCGGCCGCCACGTGTTGGAAGGTCATTGTGCCCTTTTTCTCAATCGATTCTGAGGTCAAACCAAGGTCCCCTGCGCCGGCGACGTTCACTTGATTTCCGCTATGCACCTATTTATTTTGTCGGCGCAAAAAAGTTGCCCGATTCGATTGCAACTCAATTGTAACTGTCACTTTACTTGACACTTAACAGGCAACTTTAGACATCCGGGTATTTTTGGGTGGATAGTTCAATCTGATTGACAGGTGCTATTGCTTCTATATTTTAGTTGAATAATGAGTTTGCTGCACTCGCTGCTGCAGCACAAGAGCCATTGCGACCCGCCGCAGCAGGTGATTTTCTTTTTTGCACATACCGTATTACCTCGAATTACCCCCCCTTGAATTAACCCCCCCTCGAATTAACCCCCCCCTCAAAATGGGCTGGGGAAATAATAAACCCCCCCTCGAAATACCCCCCATCCGGAATGATGTACATCATGTATGCAATGTACATGATGTATTTTTTACTACTTATTTGCATCGAAGCTACTCTTATACGCTCATTTGTGTACAGATGTACATCTATAGCCCCAATATAACCTATATTCTCACATTTATTACCGCTTTTGTGTAAGAACTAGCGCATTCTTTACTATGAATTCCACGAAATTTTCTGGGGAAATAATAAACCCCCCCCTCGAATTAACCCCCCCTCAAATTTTGCTGGCGAAATAATAAACCCCCATGGGGGTATTTCGAGGTGATACGGTATGTTTTTTTATTTGGCGAGTTTTTCATTTCACACCGAGTAAAGTATACTGTCAAGTGATAAGTTAGACAAATTTTTAAATTTTCGGTAAAGTGAACACGTAAAGGTAAGAGTAAAAGTCACAAACGCCGTGTCAATAAAATTTCAAATGAACAGCGAACATTTCTAACTGATTATAAAACTTCTTTTAAAAATGTGCCACTTTGTAACTGTACCCAACTATACGCAGGAACCGCTGGCGCTTGTATGCAAACGAAGGAGATCCGAGCCGCCCTTGCGCGAGTCATTGGATTGCGGCTCACCTCGCTCACAGTAGGTGTACAAAATTGCCACTTTACATGTGAGCAACTGGTAATGGAATGGCGCCATGGCAATGGCGCTGGCGCCAATTAATGGTGCCAAAGGGCGCCGCGACATGGCGTCACTGGCGCCATATTTTCGTATGGCTCCATCGGTGCTGTTCCACCACCAACGATGGCAAAAAAGATTCGAAAATTTTAAAATTCAAAAATAAAATTCGAAAATGGAAAATAAATTTGGGAAAAAATTCAAAAATTTATTTTAGAAAAACACGTAAAAATTTAAATACTTTTTTCCGGAGGGTTTGCAATCGTTATCCATGACTAATCACAACGACCAAAAGCGAACCAAATTATCACCACCCCACAACCTCACTGCTTCACAGGCTGCGTATATCCACGGGCAGCTGTGACACAACGACCTCGATCTCAGCTACAGTGACCTCCACCAGTAACGACGCTTCAATCCAAAATGGCGGCCGACAGGCGGCCAGACACAGCACGCTGGCGCGCATGCTCAGCCAGACCCAGCCCAGCGACTACAACACCACCACCAAGCAGCAGGCAAGTCAGCTGGCACAGGCGCACCACACTGGCCTGCTGTCCATGCTGACCACCACCGATGGCACTGGCAAAGATGGCAGGGAGGGGAGTCAAAGGAATAGTGATGTTGTTGGAACTGGGCACTGTGCCAAGTCGGATATTGAAGCGGTCAAACAGAGCAGAGTGCGATTGACCGCGCCCAAGTTGAGCAGGCATAATGATGCTGCATATTATCCTAATATTCAGGTTGGTTCATACGAGTTTCAGTTGGAGGGAACTTTTTGTATTGAATTATACAAAATAGAAAGTGGAGATACAAAAGTGGAGCTTGGGACCTGGGGCCAGTCCCAGACCCTGTAAAGTGTAAAGTAAATGTTAAGTGTTAAATGTCATGCAAAGTTTACACGTTGTGAAAAATGAATTGGCTTGTTGTATTTATGACAGATTGATTTATGATTAAAATCCCCAACAGACTGGTGTGTTAAAGCGCTGTCAAGTAAAAAGTTATTCGAAACTATGTTCTCCAAAGTGAGGATCGCTGAAGATGCAAAAAAAGTTTTTGAAATTTAACCATTTAGGTGGGTCACTGGCACTCCCCCTTCAGTGTACGGTAGGGGGAACGTTGAGTCGACTACATGCCCTATGTCGTTCAGCTTTCTAGCCTCCCTATAGCTGGAGCTATGCCACCTGAAGTAGTGGAAATCCACTGGGTGCCGAACCTGTCGCGGACAGCGAAAATTTCAATTTTTTTTGCATTTCAGCGACCCTCACTTAAGGAGGGAGGGTCACGAGCACCCCGTTGTTGCTGTATGGTTCAGGGAGGATATCACCAATATCCCCCTAAAATAACAGTTTGATATCCCCCATAGCAGGACATCCAGCGCCAGTAGTCAATTTGTTAACTGACTGCCAGACTTGATGCGAATGCCGTTTACAAAGGTATTATATCATGTGCTTTGGGAAGAGTTTCAGTACCCGAAGTTACTGTCCACAAATGTGTCACTTAACGGGCTGCAGTTTTGAGCACTGGTTCGCTGTTACGCCGCCAAATGGCGCAAATAAAAGAAACCTACTGAGCGCCATTAAAATGGCGCCAGCGCCATTTCACGCCACTTCACCAATAACCCCCCCCCCCCCCCCCGCAGTGCGTTCTGTGCGGCGAGTGGGTGTGCTCCCGCAACAGATACATGCACATCGAGTCGCATCTGCAGTACCGGCCCTACAGCTGCTCCGCGTGCGGCTACGACAATAGGAAGGAGATATTCATCCAGCTGCACGTGAACAAGGCCCATGGACGCGGCGAGGCCAGCGTGAAGTATGAACCTGATGCTGAACTGGAGCACCGGTTCGTGCGGGGGGGGGGGGTTGGGTTGGAGATTTTGGAAACACGTAAAATCGATTTTTTTTCCAGAATAATTTGAAAATTTCTAGACGTATTGTTGAATTTTTTTGGTTTAAAATGCATGTAAAATGCAAGCAGACAATATCTATCAAACTTTTAGATCATTCGAAAATTACAAGAGCAAAATAGAAAGTTTGTACTGGCATTGGACTAATGGGGCCAATTCCGCGGGTTGACAAGTGACGAGAAAAGTGTTACATGATAATAAATGTTGTCGATGGTATGTCAAATGGCAAGTCAACATGGGATTACATGTCATATGATGTACGCTTACAATTTACTTCCATTTTCCACCAGCCTTCTCGTCATTGGTTCACTTTCAGAATAGGCACCAGTTTTTTTTTTGTCAGCCATGCTGAAAGTTCAACACATGCACCCATCACAACCATCAAGTCGATACAACATTTATTCATCACTAATCAACCCCCCCCCCCACAGCGCCTGGCAACTAGCCGAACAATGCGTGCGGCACACGCGCGCCATCCTCGACGTGGACGGCGCCAAGCCCGACAAAACCGACGACAATAAGACGGCCCCTCAAAACGTTTCGCAAAGCGACGGCCCCTGCTCTTCGCAACTGGAGGACGTTTGTCGCACTTTGGCGCCCTACGCGCAGTCTTTCCGGCCAAAGATTTACAATACGCAGAGGATAGAAAAGAGCCACGCGATTGAAGAGTCCAGACAAATGGGCGTGCTGCCAGATTTGAAGGAGGTTGGTAATGTTTTGCTAGGGTTGGGAAGTTCAAAATTCGGATATCGGGTATTGGGTCCAAGTTCGGGTCGGGTATCCGGGATCGGTTCTATAAAATTGCGGGTATCGGGTTCTGGTTCGGATATTGAGGTCGGGTATCGGGGTCGGGGTCGGGGTCGGGTAGTAGAGTCGGGTTCTGAACTGGAATCTGAACGTCATTTGGCACATAATTTAACATTAAAGTAGGCATCATAAACCCCTACTTGACGGTCTGCCAAGCCAATATTTACAGCGTCGGGGATCTCGCATACATTTTCCTACATCTCAACTTTCTACAACATATAAAGTACCATAATCTCTTGAAATATTCATCAAATTCGCAGGTGGCGTCGCGAGAACGATGCTGCAAAATATGCAAAATGCACGTGGGTCGCCAGCCGTGTTTATTGGAGGAACACGCCCGGGCACATTTATCAAGACCTTCTTACAGGTGCCAAAAAACTTGGTTGTATTTTGTGGTGGTAAATATTTATGAACATTAAATTGTTGTTGTATAAGATGAGATTTTGGAAATAAAGTTCTAATGTAAAATATGGTACAATGATAATATAACTATAATAAAAATCAAATATAATATATTTATATTAAGTAGAAGTTTCACATGCTGAGTTATAATTGGCACACTGCCAGTGGAATCATAAAAAACAGCGTGTGCAAAGTATCAAGTCACCTTAGGTAATTTTTTTCATTTAAAACACACTACCACGCCCCCCCCCCATTCAGATGCGAAATTTCCCCCGGCTGCAGTGTGTCCCACAATTCAGCGAAATTTTTGGCCAGACACATGAAAGAAGTCCACAAATTCCGCCGGCCGCCAAAAGATCTCTTATTGGATGATGAACAATTGAGAGCTGAATTTGCAAGGGTCAGAGCCGAGGCTTTCCCCACTGATTTTTCAGCTGATTGTGTTGGTGATTTTCCTTTATTGGCGCTGGGCGTTGGGCAGCTTTAGTTTAGTGGACATTTTACACGTGGTCAACTAAATTTTTTAAGTTAACTGTAATTACATTGTTTTACAAATGGAAGGTGAAATGTACTATTTTACCTATTTACTGTGTAAAAATAGCCACTTTTGATTGATTTCAAAGTGGCACGCACAGACACTATACCCCAGTTACTTAACACCCTGCACGCGTGGTTCCCCCTGGAAGCGTGCCAACGATCTTTTACGCATGCGATTTTCACAGAAAGTTGAAAAAAGTCATCTCTGTTATAAGGCTATTCGTGCGCTTATTCACAACAATAATTTTTTCATCTTTTACTCAAAAATCGCATGCTTTATCATCATTGGCACGCTTCCAACATGAGACATAAATGAGTGCGAGGGCAGAGTATCATGTCCGCCCAGTATACTAGTTTACAACCGAATTCTTTATAAATCTTTTTCAACACATTTAAGTTTGCGAGACTGAATCATTTTCGACATCGGTCTTCAGTAGTTTACGGAATACTCATTCCGTACACTCAATTGCGTTTCAAGTTTATCCATTACTTTGAGAAAGTTTGGCTGTGAAATAGTATGCGAGGGCCTAAAATTACTCCTTTCAGTCAATTTTCTTCTTTCAATTCTTTTTTCATTGACTTTCAACATTAAGGACGACCTGGCCAGAAAAAGGGCGACTGTATTTCGCGGCGCTGTTGGCAATGGCACTGTGCCAAAACAAGTTATCAACAATGAAGATAGAATCAACAACAATGTCATTCAGACTGCCTTGGTTAAGGGCGAGGAGAAAGGCGACATTGCATTTGATTCGATGGGATTCGATCAAACGCAGCTTATGCTTCTGGTAAGTCATTGTTGCGGGTATGGCCCCACACACGCTAGTTGACATCGACACCAAATGTCAACTGGTTCCGTTCCTAATTCAAAGATTGCGTTTGAACGTCGTTCGTCCACTCGTCAGCAAGCTTTGAATTGGGATCAGAACCAGTTGACATTTGGTGTCGATGTCAACTAGCGTGTGTGGGCCCAATACTGCATAACTCTGGTTGCCCACCGGTCAACTGCAAAATGGGCAAAGTGCAGATTTCAATGTAATTTGACCCGCGGGGGTGTGTACTTTTTGTTTTCCAAAAATTCGAAAGATCGAGGATTCCAAAAGTTACCGTGAATTGAAATCAGTTCAAGAAGTTCCGTGTTTGAAGTTGATAGCCAGCGCAGTTGACCATCAGTCGACTAGTGTGTGTGACGCCATTAAGATTTTGTCGTTGACGGAATTTGAAGATTTGAAGATTTTGACGGAATTTGTCGTGTTCCTAGATCATTATCACTTGAAAACGCGCGCAACGAACCTTGATACACACTCTGACTTCCCTGCACACCTCACACATTATTACAGCAAATACTCGAACAAGTCCCCATGGGAGTTATTTATTCTTTAGATAATTTATTCTTTAGATAATTTCTTTAGATAATTCCCCTTACGTTTGGCCCCGGTCGGGGCCATTTCTATTGCCGCCGGGGACCGGTCCCCGGTGGGATTTCGATCACTATACAAAAATACAGTGATCGGCGAAAATCAAAGTGTAAATATAATACGACTCACTAACCGCTCCGAGCTAAAATTTGGCACGCGAACTCACTAAACGAAGGAGTACACGCATGCCAAATTTGAGACAAATCGAGCTAAATTTATACACCCCCCAAAAAAATATGCATCAGTGTGTGTAACCGACTTGCAGAAATTTTGTGCACGCTAATTTGGTGTTAATTAACATGCAGACAACCCATACACACCAATGATTGACCTTTGAAAAAAATTATTTTGCCGGGGACCGGTCCCCGGCCGAGGCCTCTGTAAATAGCCTACCATTCCATTATTTACACATTCAATGTTGATCAGAATTGTCCGTCCAAGAGAAGGGGGGGGTTATTATTCCCTCACGTGGTCAACAGGGGGTTTATTCAAGGGAGGGTGCTTTGTGGTGAAGAGGATTGTGCTATTTATATTCCATCTATCTCCATCAAAACCCACACCCAGGCGGCGACCATATCTCACGCCAGCGCGCGCCCATCCAGCGCCATGAACGGCGCCAATGGCGCCAAATCGAAGCCGCACGGGCGCCAATGTCTGCTGTGCTCGGCGCACCTGAACGACGACTATGCCACGTTGTACGACCACATAAAGGGGCACCTGCCCACGGCCATGTACGAGTGCAGATTGTGTGGCAGCCAGGCTAGGTTTGTATGGAAAGATGTTACTAGGGTTTTTCGCTGTGACTTTTTGTTCGCGCTAATGCCTTGTAAAATGCGAAAGAAATATTTTCTGGGATTTGTGTTCGAATGTAAAAAAATGTTGCGACGTTTTTGCACGAATTGCGGCAGTCTGCCACCGAACTATGGGAAACTCAAAAATATGTTTTAGGTAAAAGCATCGAGTTCACCAGAATGTACTATTTCCGATCACCGTAAACAGTAGTTTGCAGATTTCTTATTCTGGTAAATTCAAATGTGTCCAAAACAGGCTTGAGTTGCCCAAATTCCGGTGGTGTACTACTGTAGGCAACCGCCCCCACAGATGATCGTGGCACATTCACTAAAACTGTTTCTTAACCATAAAAACGTCCGAAAAATACGAAAGTAACCACCAAAAAATACCGAACCACAAAAAAAACTCCGCTAAAACCCGAAAAAATAACCCCAAAACTCACCCCCCCCCAAAGGTGTCGCAGCGCGATCACCCGGCACGCGGCGAGCGCGCATGGACGCCTGTCCACCCCGTCGTCGAACAACTCGCAGTCGCCGTCGCCGTACCTGGTGTCGTTGGTGACGCCGGCGGTGGCGCAGCAGTGCAACCTGCTCATGGTCGCCTGTTTTCCGGACGTGCCGCTGCGGACGCAACTGCACGACCGGGTGCAGGATGAGTGATGGGGTGATCGCGATTGGAAGGGTGATGTAATGGGGGGTACCGTATTTCCTCATGGAGTTGAGCCCCTGCTTTGAATTACCCCCCCCCCCTTCGAAATATGAAACCAAGGTCTGAGTGAGCTGTGGGAAAATAGCACCCCTTCCCATCGGGATAGACATAAACTGGCTTGTGTAGCTTTTGCAATTGAAATTAAAACGTAATTTTTTTAAATTTATGTTTAATTGCGTTATTTACCATTATTGAGTGAGCTAAAGCTGATTCTCTACTAAAATATTGGCGCGATAAATTTATAGAGAACTTTCATGTACCTATTTAAGTTCTGACGAAATAACGGTGAAAACAACACCGCTTCAAATTTTGTCGCTGAAATATTTGAATAAAAAACTCTTGGGCTCTTTTCGATGAAATACGGTACCTAAACTTAATAGGAACAGTATTTAGGCTGTTGTAATTAGAACAGCGTATGTAAATAGGTATTTATCTATTTATAATATTTGCTTAGAAGCGCCATGGCGTCGATGCCTCACTCAAGCTATCTAGTGACAATATTTAAGCAGATAAGGCTTCAAAGAAATTCAATGTCAAGTTTCGGGTAAAGTTTCAAAGAAATTTGATATGACTACCTAATGAATGTTAAAATCCTGTGTAAAGGTTTTACTAACAACCAGCATTGATAGAAAATTTGCTTGTTTTTTTTGCAAAGTTTTTGTGCTTCACATTTTACCATAGTCGACCTACTGCTATTTATTCAGTGTGAAGATTGATTTTTTAGGTACCTTTATGCATAATATTTATTCAAGTAATTTAAATCAACATAATAATCGATATCAGTATTTTAACGAATTTTTTTGGTTGATCGTACATGGTATATATAAATACTGAAATTGCATTAAAGAGATGATTGAATTTAGTGCTTACAAAAGTACAACAACAGAAATGAAGTACCTATAATCGCCAAATTTTGTGTGACTTGAGAGAAGCATATAAATACAGTAATTTATTTTTGTAAATAACCGGGCTACATGAATTGTGATCCTTTCGTATTCGTATTCAGGTACATTTATTTACACGTTTATTGAGATACAGAAAATACACAGATACACAATTCAAAATATTATGGTAGCTGAAAATGTATGAAGAGATCACATATCACCTATTTTCGACATAAAACAGCGATGTACCAGTTAATCCAAATATGGTGTGTTGTAGCATGCAATTTGAGCGCAAAAAATATCTAAATATTGTTCAAAATAAAAAATTGAGCAAACAATGGGAGGTGCACGAAAAAACTGTTAGTAAAACGAACAATAAAAATCTTAGAAAATCACGAAGAAAACAACAGAAGACAGTTATGTCTGGAAGCACAAAAAACAAAACGCATGAAATTTTACCTAGCAAATACAAAAATAAAATAAAAACTCGAAAAACGGAAATAGTCATTTTTTGGCACCTGACTGGCTGGCGCCGCGGCGCAAATTTCCTCGACGCGCTGCCGCAGTTGTCGCCGGTTTCTGAATTAAATTCGAATTTTATCACGGAATTTTAGATTCGGATTTCCGGTTATTTGAAAACTACCGTATATCGTAGGATGAGATTCGTCAGGAATTTGTTTCTCGTGGTTATGGTTTTTGAAGGGCTTTTCGATGTCGAGGGGGTATTGTATTTTACCAAAATTAACAGAGACATTAGACAGGTGTTTGGGTGCCAAATCGTATAGCATGTTAAACGCGAAATCTAGAATTAATTGATATTAGGTTGTAAACTAAATAACCTTAATTTTTTGCGCTTTCACATTCATGCGTCCCATTCTGTTGTACATTGGCGGATATTAATGCCCTTCGAGTATGTTGGGGTTTGAGGTTAAGGCTATAACGAAAAAAAATTGTTTGCTCGAATAATCCCCCAGTCCCGAGATAAGGGGGTCTATAAAACGATAGTCATTTTGAATGGCTGATCTGGACGTTGGACGGATCTTTGAAGATCCATACATCAGCCATTTCTGGGCTGATTTGGGTCAATCAATGCTTAAAATGATCAGTAAAACTTGCGGATTCCATTTTTTTTGGTCAGATTAGTGATGTAAGTTAAGCAAATCTTCTCCCATCGAAGATGCGTCAAGGATATGGATATGGAGAAGTTGCATTCCTGCCGCTTAATGCGGTTACCTATTTCTATAGTTAGGAGGCTAAAGTTCAAAGCGCTATAACGTTTGATTGGAAAGAGATATTGAAAAAAATTTGCGCCAGACAAATTCTTTTTATCTAAAGTTTATGATAGCATGGTCAGAAACACAAGTTTCTAGTGTTGAAAAACCGGGTCAAATCAGCATACGAAATTTGAACATCACTAATCCGACCACAAAAATGGAATCTGTGGGTTTTACCGATCATTTTAAATGTTAATCGATTCAAATCGGCCCAGAAATGGCCGATTTATGGAGCTTCAAAGTCAACGTCCAGATCGGCCATTCAAAATGAGCACACTGTTATAGACCCCCCTTATCTCGGGACTGGGGGATTATTCGAGAAAATAAACAGAGTTCGTCATAGTCCCAACTCCAAACCCCAACATACTCGAAGGGCATTAATATCCGCCAATGTACAACAGAATGGGACGCATGAATGTGAAAGCGCAAAAAATTAAGGTTATTTAGTTTACAACCTAATATAATATCAAAGATGCGGAGATAAAAATATTGGATATTTTCGATTCAAAGTAGATGCGTGTGTAATGTCCAACGTCCGAGCGCTTTTCCGAAGAGTGTACAGATATCGAGACCCTATTTTTTTGCTGAAATATATTAAAAAATATATCACCCAAACCCTCCCCCCCCCAACCAACCTTCGCTCCAGCAGCGTCCCCATGCGCGGGTCCGGCTTGCCCGGCACCAACGACACTGGCTTGCTCCTTGGCACGCTCCCTGGCCGACTCCCTAGTCCAATGATCCTTGAGCCTGCGCCTGAGCACCTTGCCCGACGCGGAGCGGGGTATTTCGGCGATGAAAAACACGCCGCCGCGCAGCTCTTTGTTCGCGCCGCCGTGCGCTGTGGGTTTTTTGGGTTGGATGAAAAATTGACAAATTTGATAAAATGATGATTGAACTTTTCGATCTGGTGCCAATGCCAGACACCTGTAAAGTGTAAAGCAAAGTGTAAAATGTCATGTAAAATATCATGCAAGGTGTCAATTGTCATTACGAATGTAAAGTAAAGTATCAATTGTCATGCAAAGTTCAGTAATAAAACCTTTTATTTTTTGTTTTGATTTACGTTTTACATGGCATTTTATACTTTACAGGGTCGAAGGTCATTAAAAATGTCCTGAAAAATGGCAAACGGACGTCTGCCATCTTGAAGGGCATTTTACATTACTTTTGACACTTTGCATGGCATTTTACAGAGTTTGGGACTGCCCCAGATGCCACTACCGAACTCCCGTCAAAAGCCCTGTAAAATGTTAACTGTCAGGCAAAGTGACAAAAGTTATGTAAAATGTCATGTAAAATGGCCAATACAATTTTTTTGTCATTTTACATTACTTTTGATAATTTGCATGATATTTCACATTTTACAGGTTCCAGTAGTGCCCATACACCCCCAAATCCACTCCACAACCCCTCAACCAATCTCACCAGCCATGTGCTGCCTCAAATCGCTGCTGCTAATAGTCGCGTGCGACTCAGTCTTAACAATGAAAGCCGCCGCCACCTCGCCCACTGAAGCGTCGGGTCGCCCGACAACGGCGCAGTCCAGAACGGCCGCGTGCAGGCGCAAGGTTGCTTCCATTTCGGAGGGGTAGATCTGGGGGAGGGGCGGGGGATTTGTCGGGCAGCCCGATTTGGGGGGGGGGTTGTTGGGGCAGATGGGGATTTATTCCATAGGGTAGTATGTGACAAACTGATCAGAAAATGTATGAATCAAGAGAGTAGTGGGTGAATAAGACGGAGAGGAGCGTAACTTCTTCGGAGGTATGGCTCCATATCTCATTCCTAGTAACTAACTAACTTATTTGTTTGGAAGTGGGCGGCGCTAGTGTCGGGCACCTGGTTATTCACAGTAAATACGGTAGATTTGAACGCTGCGATCGCGGCATATGCAATGGCGACTCAGTGATAAACCTAGCTGAATACATAGGTATACTTTACAATGAAATCTACCATATAACACCTACTTTTTCCAGAATTCGGTAAATGAATGAAGATAACGTATTTCCTCGAAATACCCCCGGCGGTATATTTTTTCATAGGTGAAATTTTGAGGGGTATTTAGAGGTGGGTATCTCGAGGGAATTCTGTATTTTACAATGAAGGAAAAAAATTTCAACGCGATGTATTTACGCTGTCTCTTTCATTTCCCACGTCATGATATAAAAAGAAATGAAATGAACACATTGTTACATAAATTTTCCCATTCAATGAACCACTGGCACTCCAAAAAAGCACTGAATAATCAGTTTTACTTTCGTGATGAAGTCGAGCAAATCTGCTGTGAAGCCACAGAAATCTGACGCGAAAATGGAGAAAAAAGACAAACAGAACCAGGTGCTGCCGCAAATTGCCAATGCAAAATTTGTGATAGTTTGATAACGCACTGGGGGCACTCCCAGACCCTGTAAAATGTAAAATGTCATGCAAAGTGTCAAAAGTCATAGAAAATGCCCTGAAAAATGGCAAATTTCCATAACTTTTGACACCTTGCATGGCATTTGACATTTTAAAGGGCTTTTTACAGGGTCTGGGGGGGGGGAGTGCCCGCTGGCCGCATACATAAATAAATAAATACTAGTGTACGGTACAAACTTTGAAAACTGATAAATCGGCTTTGGATGCATTCGAGTTGACCGAAGTGAGGAGTCCGTCGAATTGATATTTTATTCTGATTATGAAGTTCCATCTATTTGATTTATTCTGGTAAGTTCAAATGTTGAAAACAGATTTATCAGTTTCAGGAATTTCGATTGTAAAAAATGCTAGTGTTTACAAGCAAATGTGATTTTTTGTTTGAAAAAACTGAGTTTCTACACATTCCTTCCCTAGGCCCTGGGGGTATATTGTGTAACATTATCGTAAAATGTAAAAATCTTTAATATTTAAGTTGACGTTCTTATGTTCGCTTTTATATTTAATTAATTCAACTTATTACGATTCCATTTTTATTCACATTCCTTTACTTAACATCTTCACATTCGCCATTTAATATCTCAAGCGATGTTGTTTACAACGTGCGCTTCACATCGTTCACATATTTAGATCTTAGTCATTGCTCACATTCCGCCACATTTCCTTGACAAGCAGCACGCATATACGCCGTCATGTTTATGTTAAGCGGCGGGCCCGCCCCGAGTGGGGGGCCGGGCCCGCGCGCCATTTCAAATGCTGTCTGGCTTGGCTCACATTTTCACTATCTTGCCAGTTTAGCTCGCTTTTCATCGGAGAAGTGAGCGGGCAAGGATTGAACTTTCACAATTGGAAATGTTGGGTAAAAATCGGAGATTAGAGCCGACCGATTGGCGCCAAACTAATCGCCATCGGTCTAGCCCTTAAAAGCCGATTTCACAGCTAGAATCGGCAGTGTTTGCAACCTCGTCAACTTCACACGAATCTCTTCCTAGGATCTAAATAAGCGCCGTAGTCACTTTATTAAGTCGCTTGTTTTTGGTGCTAAGTTTAACGCTTGGTGCTTTAAGTCCACCTGCGCTGTTTGAGGGGCTTTATTCACAACCGCGCCACTTAATTGTCGCCTTTTGTCGTAATTAAGTGCCTTCTTTAAATTGCCTTATTTCTCCGGTAATTAGAGCTTCTTTTACGTTTTATTTAAGTAATTAATTTAGTTGTAAATTAATTCCTTTGTTTACGTATAATTATATATATATTTTATTTACATTTATTTCTTTGTATTTAATTGTCTAAATAAAAACGTTCGTCAAAACCTTTGGTAAACAATCTAAATTTGCTTCACACTAACTCACGTCAATTCACTTCAACTCAACTAATCACATTTGATAAAATAACGGAATGTCAACTAGAGACGACGCTTCACGTCAACTTACACTTGTTCACATTTGTCCTCTTCCTCGGTTAGGAATAGGAGCTGGTTCACAAGTCACTTCAACAAGTTCCGTATTATTTTACATGGCGCAGCGAGCAGGGTGACTAATTAAACTAATTGGTCACTCTAATTAAGTCGTCTCGCGCGAAATTTCATTGGAAATTGTTTTTCACAGCCTGAGTCACACGCACGGGGTTACGGTAATACGGTTTTGGACGCAAAATCGTTAGTAGCGCGTGCATATTTACTTACGATTTTACAAGTACAAGTCACAAGAAACGAAATATTTATTTTTATTATTTTATTTCGTTCACAGCTAGCTACCACTTTGCTAATAAGCAATAAATCGATCGAACTTTGCTATGGCCGACGAACGCCTACGCGCTTTGCGAGGTGCAACCGCAGCCTCAGCTATGCCTCCGAGCAACGTAGATGAGACCGACACAACTCATCCGTTGACTCAGCATAGCCGGGCGTTGACTGGAGTACGCACCGGCGTGTTACGATTCACAACTAAACCGATTCCTAAAATCGTCAAAGACGAGTCACAACCCGCCGCTGTAAACTTGCAAGCGGCGGAGGAAGTGTTAGAAGCGCTTCAGGCATACGTCTACCAAGCTGTTAGAAATGTGAACTTATTGATGCTTCCTGATGTGAATTATTTAATGTTCAGTGATAGCCCACATAGGGCAGTTGGCAGACACTCCGGACATCAATAAACTCCTAAATCCCCCACTCGAGATCCTTCATGGTGGACGACCTGGACTACATGTCTTCCCAGGAGAGGAGGATGTCTGGATGCAATTCTTCATTGCTGACTTCCAGGATGCCACACGGGCATGCGCGCTTACAGCCCAATGCCACTGTGACTGCAACCTCTGTCTTTCAAACTGCAATGGCACCCTTAGGTTCACCCCCAGTGGTAACCCCCCATACCACAGTGACTGTGGCACCCACCTCACTACTCACAATACCCCGAGTGGTTTGCGCGATGGCATCCCCAGTAGTGACCCCAGTACCCCCCAACCCTGCCAGCTCTGTCCCAAAAATGGAAACTTCCAAGGTCCCTGTGGTTGTGAACTCCAGACACTGTCGCCGCCCACTACCCAGTAACACTGCAGGGACACCCCTTTCTCCCCACACCCTCCCTACTGGACATTCAATGGTCGTGACCCCGCAGCTGGCTCCTGCCCCCAGGGGTAGAGCAGAGTGGGGAGAGTTACCTGCATCAGAATTTGAGGGCACTGCTGAAAGCTGCATCACCTGTGACTACAATGCCCATGGTACGAATTGCAGCAATGGTGGCACCCTTCTCGACACCCTCAGTGGTAGACCAACTACTGCACTACCTGCAACACCCCAGATGTTTAGTGTGGTAGCATCACCCGTAGCATCTCCCACTGGAATTGTGGCCCCTGCAATGGCTTCCAACCCCTCAGTGGTCCCTCACCCCCCTTCCCTCTCACACGGGCAGAGATCCCTGCTCCCTGCTGAGATCCTCGGTATGAATGTGGCACCCCCTAGTTCGAGTATGGCACCCCCCGCTATGAGTCTAGGTGCATCCCCTGATTCAAATGTGACAACCCCAGTGCCATCCAGTCAGACCCCAGCGGCACCACCAATCCGAGATCCATTGCTAGAGGAGATCTACAGGTGCCTGGAACAGCTCACCCTGCGCATTGGTGGGGGTGATGCTGCCCCCTGTGCTGGTTCAGTGGTGCCTCCTGTCCCACTTGCACCACATGCAAATGTCCCACCTTCTTCCACCCCTGGTTCCATCCCCAGTGACATTTGGCAATACTGGGCATTCCTGAGGCCACACATCCTTGACAAAATTCCCATTTTCTATGGCAACTCAAAGACCCTGTCTTTCCCGGAATGGTGTCGCCTGGTGCGCCAAACTGCGTGCTCTTTGCCTTATGTGTCCCTATTGCCATCTTTTTGGTCTGATATTTTCACCCTGAAGCTGGCTGGTGAGGCCCATCGAGTGTTGTCCATATTGGTCCCGGAAGACAAAATGGGTGATAGTGAATTTGTTTTGGGTGAGTTGACGCATGTGTTCAGACCCCCATCTGAGGCGTACACCTATTTGGAGTGGGAAAATGCTGCCATGTCACACGATGAGACATTCCTTGAGTTTTACCTGCGATTGGTTTCCAAAATACCCGCCGAACTCTTGGAAGTTGTTGGGTCAAACAGACGTTCAGTAGATCGATTGGTTGCCTTAAAAGTGTGGTCACGCTTCGACGAATTGCGCTTCAATTGCTATGTCATGGCCGACTTTCATTCGAAGTTTGCCCAGGGTAAGGTTCCCATGAGTCAGATGGCGCGCCAAATCGATGACTATTTCCGCAATGTGAAAAAGCAGACACAGGCCGCACTGCCCTCCCACGGTCCAGTTGCGCACCCTGGCTCTATATTGCAAGACCTCCCACATAACCCCATTACACCCCAAGGTCCTGACCCTGATTTGCGAAGAAAGTTGGTCAACAAAAAGACTGCGAAGGTCCCCACCACCCTCGCAACCAATCCAACAAAGCAATCTACAGGTTCCAAGAAGGGGAAACATGGGAAACGCTATGGCTCTGGTGTAACCCCAAATGTGGCACCACTGGCACAAATGGCCAGAAAATGTTACGGTCCTGGTATGAACTCAAATGTGCTTTATAGTCCTGGTGCAACTCCTAACATGTCACCTCCAATGGCTTCCACAATTCCTGTACACCAGCAACAGCATTGTCACACTCCACAACACAGTAACAAGCGCACCCCCCTCCCTCCTAAGAATCCATCGAAGGCGTTATATGGCTACACTCACATGCCCACATCTGCATATCCACCTTGCATTCCGCTGGCATTCTGTGACACGCGTGTGGCTGCTGACAACTACTCCTGCAATGCTTCTAGCCAGCACCAGCGCTGGCACAAAATGATGTCAATGGCACTGACATTGGACCCAAATCTACATGGATGAACTAGTGGAGGGGGAGAGGAGTGGCCTTCAGTTTCAAGCTAATTTGAGAGGGGATAATGTTAGAAATGTGAACTTATTGATGCTTCCTGATGTGAATTATTTAATGTTCAGTGATAGCCCACATAGGGCAGTTGGCAGACACTCCGGACATCAATAAACTCCTAAATCCCCCACTCGAGATCCTTCAAAGCCGAGCTGAAACGCTCGGACCTGTCCACAGCTATGGACAAATTCACATCTATTGTCCAAGATTACATCACAAGCTTGGACAGAGACCAAGACGGTGCAGCCGAAGAAGCGAAGAGCGCCAACGCAAAATTGGAGCGCGCGCTCTATTCGGGCTCGAACAACGCGACGATGCTCATGGACGAGCTGGAATCGAAAATGGCGTCCGCCCAAGCGCACATCAAATCCGCGGAAAGGTTGATACTTTCCCTGAAAGGTCAGTCCACTGTTGATTTAACTACTCAACCCCCTTCACAACCCCCTTACAACAATGTCAATATGGGAAGTAGTTCTCAACCTTCACAACCGGAAACTTTATTAAAGTTACCTAAAATCGAGCTTGCTAAATATAACGGTGATCCGTTAGAATGGGCAGCTTGGTGGGAGATTTTTCGAGCTCAAATTCACGACCGAGCTAATTTGTCAACTGGTATGAAATATACATACCTTAAGCTCAGCCTTACCGGTCCAGCAGCAGAACTGCTGGCCGGATTAAAAGGTGATGGTCGAGATTACATCACAGCGGTCACCATATTACAATCAAACTTTGGTGAAACGCATCGGGTACAAGCAACTCTTTGGGATAAATTGTATTCACTCGAAAAGCCTTCGTCAAGAGGAGACTCTCTCACAAATTTCACACGAACCCTTTTGTCAACTCTCAATCAACTTAAAGAAAGGGGTGAAAGTGTCGATTCTGGTGCAGTGTTAAGAATAATTTGTGGTTATCTTCCCGATAATATTGTTCTTGCCGTCACAGAAGAACACCGGAATTCGATGCGCACCGCTGTAACCGGCGACACCGAACTCACAGTCGTCAGGTTTGTTGATGCATTAACTACCATCGCTCGTGCTCGGTTAGATGCGATGAAAACTGAACAACAAAGTTCACAATCTTCAACTGTTGTTCAGAAATCACAAAATTCATCGTTGAAAAAGCCACAAAATGGAGGTGGTTGGCAACAGCAAAAGAAAAAAGGAAATAAATCACAAAATCCCTTTTCAAAACAAAAACCTATTCACAATACGGTTGCTTTTGCTGGTACCAACGCTAACGTTGGTAAATCACAAGGAAAAAATAAAAATTCCACTCAACCTCCCAGAACTCCGGCGATCGGAGCGATTAGTCAAAAGCAGTCCTCACAACCTGCTGCTGACTATCGCAAACCGAAATTCGAATGCTTGTTCTGCGGCATCAAAGAGCACTACACAACCGACTGCCCTCAATACGTCACACCGAGAGAGCGCACGGAACGGTTGCAAGCTTTGGGCGATGTGTGCACGCGCTGCACGCGCAGAGGCCATCAAGCGGCACAGTGCACTCAACGATTGAGTTGCTACTATTGTCGCCAGATTGGTCAGCATCACGGGGCGTTCTGTCCTACCAGACAGGCACCCGCCAGGCGTCAGGTAAACAATTCACAAAATAAAGCCTTTGTCAAAGCAACGAGCGCTAATTTTGTCAACGCTCAGGTAATCACAACGGGCGCGGCGTCGTCACATGCACCGCCATCGTATCCGCCTTCACACACGGAACCGATGAGCGTGTGTGTCATCCCCCCGGAAGAGAACGATTTTCGGTGGAGACAGAATACGCTGTACCAGTTGGACATGGACAGCCCGCTCGACATGGGCGAATGGCCGAGGCCCGCTAACGCGCAACAGGCGAAAGCTCAAGAGGAAGCCCGCAAGTATCACAGCGAAAACGAGCTGTGGACGACGCTCCGTGCCAACCTCATCCAGGAAGGCACAGATATGGAGACTGTCGAAGCCAAAATCCGCGGCTTCCAGCAGAAACGGTACGAGGTGTACCCACACCTCAACCCGAACCAAATGTCATCGTCGGTGCCACTTCAACCTAGTCACAGGCCCACGGTGGAGGTGCTGAGCACGCAGGCGGGTTACGGTAACCCCAACACCGCTACCAGGCAGCAGGCCGAACAAGAATGTGAGTTCGATTTTGCACCTATTGTTCGTTTGCAAGTGGCCCAGGCTTCATTAATTAATAAAGACGCTGAATTAAATCGAGTCACAGACCCTTTGTTAATATTCTTTGACACTGGATGCGAATATTCATACATTAAAGCATCCGTGGCAAATGAGTATAACTTTGAAAACAAAGGAGATGTTGTTCTTCAAATGAACGTGTTTGCGACAAAAACGCCTGTCACAGTCAATACGTTTTTGGTCGAGGCTGTCATGCCTATTTACAAACACGTCGACAATAAGGGCAATATGTTACAAATTCCGCTCACTTTACGTGCAGTGGATAAATTGGCAACATATGCATGCCCACCTCCTTTGTCACAAGATGACAAAACAGTCATTTATATTGTGTACGGTGAACATGCACAAGAACAATTCGCGGAACCGCTTGAATTGACCGAAATGACTGATGAGTTTTGTCACAAACTATGTCAACCAGATGTAGTCATTGGTCAAGACTATTATTGGAAGTTCGACATTCGACCAACAGAAATCGAACTCCCATCTGGATTGATCATAGTCGAATCAATACTTGGGTTGATGCTAGGCGGAAATGCGTCTTCACAATCATTTGTCACAACTAGGGTGTCAAAAATTTTTTTTTACGGAAAACGGAAAACGGAAAGGTAAAATTTTTTCACTTTACGGAAAACGGAAAACGGAAAGGTAAAAAAAAATTGTCGGCCGGAAAACGGAAAACGGAAAGGTAAAAATTTTTTGGCTGCCGGAAAACGGAAAACGGAAAGGTAAAAAATTTTCCTGCGGAAAGGCGGAAACGGAAAACGGAAACGGAAATTTGACACCCTAGTCACAACACCCGACATTTCCCCACATCAATTCATGGTTTCATGCAGTTCACATGCTTCATCAGCTGTTGCTGTTGGCCAAGAGACATTATTTCAATTTCACAGTCTCGAGTCAATAGGTATCACAGATGATCCCTTATCACATGATGACGACATAGCTGAACAGTTAATTCTGGAATCAATTACTCTTGATCCAGAAACTGGTCGCTATAGCGTGGATTGGCCATTCAAATCAACCATTCAAGAATTGCCAACCAACAATGCAGAAGCATTTCGTCGCTTTCTGTCACTGTTGAAACGGTTTCGAAAAGATCCCGATTTATTCGCCACATACGCGAAAGTCATCTCAGATCAACTTCACAAGGGGGTCATCGAACCCGTTTATGGTTCACAAGATGGTTTGCAAGAACACATCTTACCTCACCAACCTGTCATCACACCTGGCAGATCGACAACATGTCGAATAGTGTATGATGGTTCTGCAGGCAAGCCAAGTCTCAACAATTGCTTATTTCGAGGCCCAGTTCTCACACCACTGGCGCTCGGATTAATGCTTCGCTTCAGAGCCGGAAAAGTGGTGTTATTAGCAGATATTGAGAAAGCATTTTTACAAATTGCTCTTCACCCAAAATCACGCGCTTTCACAAAATTTTACTGGCTGCGTGATGACACCATTCCATCTCATGAAGACAACATTCAAATGATGCAATTCACAAGGGTGCTGTTTGGTCTCACATGCAGTCCATCCATTTTGTCAACTGTTATCAAATATCACCTAGAAGCGGAATTAGCTCACATGCATCCCGCTGAGACCAATGAACGAATGAAACTGGAGCTGTTGCTCAACAGCATTTACGTTGATAATTTAGTTATCAGCGTAGATGATGACAAATATGCAATACAGCTCTATCGTTTAATTAAAGCTGTTTTTGCCAGAGCAAATTTCAACATGCGCGAATGGATGACAAATTCGCCTATGGTCTCGGAGAAAATTAAACCTGATGACCTCAACCCGAAAAAGTCACAATATATCAAAGTAATGGGTCTCGTTTACGATCACATTGAAGACACCATTGCGGTGCCAGCTCCCAAAAAAGATTTCACACTCATTGTCACAGCCACACGCCGCAATTTAAACAAATTGCTGGCTTCAACATACGATCCTATTGGCGTCACAGCACCCACGTTATTTCGGTTGAAATTTCGCGTGTCACAAATAATTCAAAGGTGCAATATCACAACCTGGGATGAACTCATCGAAGACCCAGAGGCGGATGACTTACTGGACGATTTAAAACGACATCTCTCGTCCATAAGTCAAATCAAATTCCCGCGCTCATTTCATTCTTTTGGCATCGATGTCAAAGCCGTCACACGACCATTAGAATTACATGTGTTTTGTGATGCCTCAAAAGATGGATACGCCGTTTGCGCTTATTTGCGTCAAAAAGCGATTTCACCCGACGAATATGGCTATGAAGATGACCGATATTTTAGTGGTTTTCTCACAGCTCGCACAAAACTAGCCCCACTTCCGTCAAAACAAGGTCAACCCCTCACAATCACACGCTTGGAATTGCTAGGTGTCACAATTGGTGCACAGCTCATCGATTATTTACATCATGAACTTGTTGAGCTGGGTGGATGGAAAATTCACAGTAATTTCCTCTGGACCGATAGTACAGTTGTCATCGGCTGGCTGTATACAGCAAAGCCGCTGGCTACTTTTGTCAACAATCGGGTCACAAAAATCCATTCACTAATGTCAAAACATTGCATTCAAATTTGCAAGGTTGCTACAAAAGACAACCCAGCCGACATCGCGTCACTGGGTTGTACTTTTGATCAACTAATGATCGAAACAATGTGGTTCACCGGACCCACATTTTTAGCTGAACCTCTCACATCAACCATGCTTGACATTTCGCAATATCAAGCGCAACCTGTCACTGAAGAACTTGCGAAAGGCGACACTCACATCAGTCGACCTTTATATGCTGGAGCAGTAACTTCACAGCCTGTTTCACAGCCTGATTCACAACCAGCTAATGCTCTTGCACAGCAAGTACCTGTCAATTTGGACCCCAATTTGTCACAAAATGTCACTCCTCAAAATCCGTTTGTCGAAAGTCGACAACGTCACATTCCTTCAAATCCATTCGAAATCGACATTCGACGATTTTCAACACTGTCAAAATTGTTGCGTACTGTCGTATACTTGCTTCGTGTCAAAACATATTGGCTAAATCGCTCCATGCATAAAGCTGCAAAGCGCGAAAGCGAATATTTATCAAAACCCATCACACAAGCTGATTTAAACGAAGCATTTAGACATGTATTGCGCATTTCACAGGCAGAGGAATGTGCTAGTTGCATTTCACAAGCGCAACTTGGCAAACACCACATGCTCAAATGGGACGCGTGGAATAATTTATTATATTGTGTCACGCGGGTGTCTCACAAAGAACACCGAAACCCTTCGTTGTTTTACTACCTGCCAAAGACCGGGTGGTTAACAACGCTAGTGGTTACTCATTTTCATGAGTTTGCTGGTCACAGCGGCATGCTTCACACTTTAGCAGATTTACGCGAACACTGCTGGTTGTCAAGTGCCAAGCAGGTAGTTGCAAAAATTTTGCGTAAATGTGTCACATGCCGCAAAGCGGAAGGAGGTCCATTCACGTTACCTGATTTTCACACATTACCTGTCACTCGAACTCAATCACAAATCAAGCCATTTCAACATATTGGCATTGATTATATGGGACCGTTAATGTATTCACAGAACGGAACCCGTCACAGTCAACACATTTTGTTGCTAACATGCTTCAGTACACGCGCCATTCATTTAGAGTCAACCAATAGTGTATCGACAGCCGACACAATTATGGCTCTAAATCGTTTTATTTCACGTCGAGGCATGCCGGACACAATTTGGTCCGACAATGCCCCAGCATTCAAAAATTGCGTCAAAATGCTACCGGACATAAAATGGCATTTTATCACAGCCAACAGTCCTTGGCAAGGCGGCGTGTACGAACGCATGGTAGGTTTAGTTAAACGCTTGCTTAAAAAAGCATGCGGACGACGTTGTCTCACATGGCATGAATTTCTCACAGTCATGCTTGACGTCGAATTCTCCGTCAATACGCGACCATTGTCATACTTGTCAAACACAGACATTGGTGCAGCGATACTGCGCCCAATACATTTTCTTTGGGGCACCCCACCACCATGTTACATGGATGAAAAACGTGAGTTGGAACTCGATTCCACCACGATTGAACCCATGCGAAAAATTCCAAAAGAGGAATGGGAAAGAATGACGGATGGATCTTTCAACCTCACACCCTCACAAATCGAAAAAACCTACACACTCACACCCCCACGTGTCAATGACGTCAACTGCATCGACGAAATTGCACTCAATTCTGTGCCTGAAAAGGACAGAGATGACATCACATTACTTTGGGACCAAATTCGTCACAATCGTGAAGTGCTTTGGTATGAGTGGTCACGTCAATACATTGACCTACTCAAAGATCGAGCTAAAAATCAACGCTTGAAAAAAGGCACAATCAATGAAGCTCCCAAACGTGGCCAAGTGGTGTTAATCACAGATGATAAACAGCCACGCGGCATGTGGCAAATGGGCCGCGTTCACGAAATACACGTGTCAAGCGATGGCAAAATACGTGCAGTCACAGTATTGTCAAGCAACGGTCGTCGCACACGTAGATCTCCATCTAACCTAGTGCCTCTTGAAATCGACACAGAGGACGGTGTTGAATATCAAATCAACACTGAGGTAAAAGATGATGATAATTCACAACCTTCACCTGATAAGGGTGATGATTCACAAACAGATCAATCACATCAACAATCACAATCTTCACAGCAAGATGCAAGACGCGCAAACCCACGTCGAACATGTCGCTACACTGGCACATATTCGTTCTGGGGAAACGTGTCACATTTAATGGCACTCACGTTACTAATACAATCAAAATTAGCCAACGCGCTCACATGGACAGATCAATATCACAAAACTTTCAATCTGTGCCATAAAACACGCACTGGTCACGCAATTCAACTTCCGGAAAAAGTAACATGTCACTTTCCTCAAGTTACAGCCATAGAGGATATTGTGGTATCCATATGGACGTTGCGTGTTCAGCCGCAAACGACACCAATTTATAGATGCTTTCAACAAGAGCATACTATAGTCACGTATATGAGTCTGGTGGGCGGAAAAGCTATGCTACCACCAGAAATCATTAAAAACCACAGAGTCACAACTTACGATTGCATGATCGCCTACCAAAATAAAACTTGGAAAGGCGAACCCTTAATAAAAATCGGTCATGCATTGTGGAGCACCAACAAATCACTTCACATCGATTATTGTTACTTTTGTCACAATTTGAGTAACACAGTAATGAACTTTCACATAGAGGAAGGTGTGGTCGCAAGTCTGGACGGAAAGAAAATTGTTTCCGAAATTCAAGATCTGTCACATTGCAACCCACAAGCCGGCTATTGTTATGACAGCGACAATGGCGTCTCTTTATGGAATGCTACTGCCTTTAACAAGCAGTGTGCATTCCAAGAGATTGGTCAATTCGATGCGCAATATTCACAAAATCACTACATAGTAGAAAAATTGCAAGCTGCATTTTCTGTCACATGGAGATCACAACAATTTCCAAATAATGCAGAATGCGTGCCAAAAGACGCAAAATATATTGACCAGGGCTCGGCATTCATTCAATTTCTTCGATATCAACTTAAGAAATTGAAAAAACCTGAAACCGAAAAAGCTCCTCTTCATTTCAAACTCGCACCAAATCTTGATGTTGGTGTGTTTCACTTGCTCACAGCCCGTCAACAATACAAAGTTGACAAAATTGCACATCTAGAACAAAAACAATTTGGATCTATCTGGCAACAATTATGTCACATCCGTCAGACCCAACTAGATATAATTCATGCAATTGTCACATTCAATCCCACACTTGGTTTACGAGCATTGCTAGGACGTCAAAATCTCTATGCTGAATGGCATGGAGATATATTAATGTTCTGGGATTGTAAACCAGTCACAGCAGAAATTATTCATTTTCAACACGAATATAACAATACTTGTTATAAATTTCTGCCGGTCAAAGTCACAAATCACCCACATATTATGTTCGTTGCTCCTGGCACCAATGATCTGATCACACATTCACCAATAGATCATTGTCTCATGAAAGATCACAAATATTATCAATTAAACGATAATTCATGGGCCAACGAAAATGGACCAACGAATTTGCACGTCACAAAACTCCCAATCGAATTAATTTGGGCTGGCTCGTGGAAACCCTTCACACTAAATGTTTCCGGGTCACCAGGTGTAAGCATGACTGACATTGCATTCAGTATCATGGCTGCACATCATCACTTTCAAAATTTGCAACGACTCGAACAACAAGTCACACGTTCAGTCGATTATATTGCAACAAAGTCCAACGATCCTAAAGCAGTGCAAGCATATATTGCTGGCATCGGCCAAGGGGTTGGTGCATATTTTGAAGGTGTAGGAAAAGAATTGGGTCACATCATTCACGGTAGTGTCACAGGTGGTGCGTCTGCATTAGATACGTTACTTACTGGGCCACTTCAAACAGCTGTGAACATCATACTCATTATTATCACAATTGCTTGTATTGGGTATATTGGTTATGTTTACATGCAGTGGCGGCTCGTAACCGGCAGGGGTATGCTGCCAGACATCAAGGGCTTTTTCCGAAGAAAGGGCAGAAAGGACAGAAACCCAAACAAATGGGAGCCCCGCCCGTTCAACAAGGAAAAATCGGTAAGCGACGGCGACGTAACCGCCAGAAGAAGCCGACAAGCGGCTTCAACAAACCCGCTTTGTCAAATCAAACCGTCACACAATCGTCACAATCGTCAAGTTCGTCACAGTTACCTTCAAAGTTTGTCACACCCCTCAAACGAGTTTCTCCATTCAAACGGCTTTCAGGACGCACGGTACAGCCTAGATCGGATCCCCCGGTCGGTTATAGTACCGAACGCGCCGAAGAAATCGAAATGGAGACGGGGGCGCGCCGGGTCACAAAACCTGCACCCTCCTGCGAGTCACAACCGCAGAGCTCGTCACCAAACGCCAGACTCACAGTCACCGAGCCTGTCACAACGGAAGTCACAATGGAAGACGCGATCCCTGACCGCGAGCCCTTGCAAAAGCGACTCAAGAGATTCGCTGGAGTCGCAGGGCTCCCAGGTGAGCAGAAATTGTCACACCAAACATTTTCCTTTATACCCCAAACTTTTCACAAATTCAATAACATCAATCAAAAACTGGTCAAATAAAAAGTTAAACGATCTAAAAAGATCAGTGACCTTCCTCAGACAAACACCTTCACAGTCCGACATAGAGCTCGGAGAGATGGAAGAAAGTCACGATCAAGAACTAGATCCCCCACCGTACCATTTGACCAATTCAACTCAATCACTTCACAGTGTACGACCTCATTCACAACCTCCCATGTCCCCTTGCTATCAAGCCAACCGCTTGCAGCATCGGAACAATGGCAGCCCACCGAGCCGTCGAAGACGATCGTCGACGAGACCGACGCGCTCCGACAAGCCTTCGAGAGGCTCGCCGAGGAATCTGAGAAGCTCCCCAACTGGCCGGGAAGACCAGCGGGGGCCCCAGAAGACCAGGCGCCCGGACACGGGGAAGGCAGCCAGCCTGAGGAGGATGCCGTCGAACCCATGGACGAGCATCATGAGGAGGGCCGGGAAAATGCCGGCGTCGAAGACGCCGACGATCTGCTACCACAGGAGTGATGAGAGTATCACAGGCGTTTGATTTTGATTTTGTTTCACATCAATTTGCCGAGATTGGCTGAGATAAAATTAAATTAAATTTAATTTTTATTCTAGTTTCGGGAGTGTGTAACATTATCGTAAAATGTAAAAATCTTTAATATTTAAGTTGACGTTCTTATGTTCGCTTTTATATTTAATTAATTCAACTTATTACGATTCCATTTTTATTCACATTCCTTTACTTAACATCTTCACATTCGCCATTTAATATCTCAAGCGATGTTGTTTACAACGTGCGCTTCACATCGTTCACATATTTAGATCTTAGTCATTGCTCACATTCCGCCACATTTCCTTGACAAGCAGCACGCATATACGCCGTCATGTTTATGTTAAGCGGCGGGCCCGCCCCGAGTGGGGGGCCGGGCCCGCGCGCCATTTCAAATGCTGTCTGGCTTGGCTCACATTTTCACTATCTTGCCAGTTTAGCTCGCTTTTCATCGGAGAAGTGAGCGGGCAAGGATTGAACTTTCACAATTGGAAATGTTGGGTAAAAATCGGAGATTAGAGCCGACCGATTGGCGCCAAACTAATCGCCATCGGTCTAGCCCTTAAAAGCCGATTTCACAGCTAGAATCGGCAGTGTTTGCAACCTCGTCAACTTCACACGAATCTCTTCCTAGGATCTAAATAAGCGCCGTAGTCACTTTATTAAGTCGCTTGTTTTTGGTGCTAAGTTTAACGCTTGGTGCTTTAAGTCACCTCAGTGCTTTATTTCACACCTGCGCTGTTTGAGGGGCTTTATTCACAACCGCGCCACTTAATTGTCGCCTTTTGTCGTAATTAAGTGCCTTCTTTAAATTGCCTTATTTCTCCGGTAATTAGAGCTTCTTTTACGTTTTATTTAAGTAATTAATTTAGTTGTAAATTAATTCCTTTGTTTACGTATAATTATATATATATTTTATTTACATTTATTTCTTTGTATTTAATTGTCTAAATAAAAACGTTCGTCAAAACCTTTGGTAAACAATCTAAATTTGCTTCACACTAACTCACGTCAATTCACTTCAACTCAACTAATCACATTTGATAAAATAACGGAACGTCAACTAGAGACGACGCTTCACGTCAACTTACACTTGTTCACATTTGTCCTCTTCCTCGGTTAGGAATAGGAGCTGGTTCACAAGTCACTTCAACAAGTTCCGTATTATTTTACATATATCGAGGGGGTTATTTTAATGAAATACGGTAGGCTGCAGGATGTAAATACCACAGTGCACTTAGTTAGTATAAAAATTGTGTTTTATTACTGAAAGTGGACCAAATTCGAATTGAACGAGTAACACATCCGACTTAATATATTTTATTGGCAATTCTGCGGCAGCACCAAGGCGACCAAACCCAGTCAAAAACGAGAGAAAGTGGGCGGGGCTAAGGAATCAAAGTCGTCTAAATCAATGAAGGCGGAGTCGGAAAAACAGAAACGTCCCAAATCGGATAAAAAGGAAGACAAAATTAAAGGAAAGAAGCCCGACAAGGAAACACCTGGAAACACGGAGAAAAGCGTTAAAAAGCCGAATGTTAAAGGTGAAAAAAGCGAGAAAAGTGCGGCAGTTAAAGAAATAAAAGAAAAGTCGAAAAAACACAGCGACAAGAAAATCTCCGGCCACGGGGATGCGATTAAACAGGAAAGTTCACACAAGCAGCAAAATGCTTCCAAGTCAATTTCAAAGTCCATAAAATCAGAGAAAAGGGAAAAGAAAACTGAACCAAAAAGTGACAAAAACGAGGAAAAAGGAAAAGTAGGCGAGAAGCGTGACAAAAACAGAGATGAAAAATATCCGAAAAAAGTTGAAAAAGAAGGGTCACAACATGAAAAAATTGAAAAGAGGTCTAATAAAAAAGATAAGCCAAAGGAAAAGGTTGAAGAAAAGAAAGGTGATAATGTCAAGACTGATGAGAAGAAACCGGCAAAAACGAGTGAATCAAAGAGTCGCGGAGACAGCATTCAAAAGGTTTTTGTTTCAGACTTCAATGTTCCTGATCCCACACAGACGTTTGCAGCCGTTATTTCAAAAAATATTCCACGTGCACCTAATAACTTTTGCAACACAATAAGATATAAAATAAATACGGCCAACAGCATAAAATACCAAATATCCCCTCAAAAATTAAAAAAAAAAAATTTCTTGTCAACATTCAAACAGTAATTAGACAGGTAATCAATGTGCACAATTTCCATCATTGTTTTTTTTTAAATCTGATGCAGAAATCGCCCGAACACAAGGTGTCACTCCCAGACCCTGTAAAAAGCCCTGTAAAATGTCAAATGTCATGCAAAATGTCAAAAGTTATGGAAAATGCCCATTTCGCAGGGCATTTTCCATGACTTTTGACACTTTGCAAGACATTTGACATTTTACAGAGCTTTTTACAGGGTCTGGGACTGCCCACAGGACAAAGGTGTACCCAAACCAGCGACAATTCCAAAGGAACATAAAGTTGACCGATCGCCCTCAGCGAAGGGGGCTGGGGCACATGAAAAGAGCGGCACTCATTCAAAGCGTAGCAGTCATACGGTAAAATATATACCGTATTTTCTCGAAATACCCCCGGGGGGTGATTGTTTCATAGTGGTCCCGAGAGGGGGGGGGTTAAACGAGGGGGGGGTATTTCGAGGGGGGGGGTTATTATTTCACAAGAAATTTTTTGAAATCCCAGTACGAAATTGTCGTCTGAAACGTACGCAGACGTCGAAAAATGCAACAAAAACCGCCATTTATAAGGTTCTGTAGACTAATATTAGTATGTAGATGGTATAAACACTGTTCTAACGTGATTCCGACATTGTTTTAACGTGTGTTCTGCACTACGCAGAACACACGTTAAAACGGGGCAGGCCTGATACGCACACGTGCCCGATACGCACATATGCCCGTTTTTTTCACTTGACACTTTTTCAAGTGATTTTCAGATATGAGTTAAGTGCAAAAAAAGTTGCGCAATGACATTAGTGAACTTTTTTCACTTCACTCATATCAGAAAATCACTTGAAAATGTGTCAAGTGAAAAAAAAACAGTGAAAAATAGCCATGGCACTAGCGCCAGAGCAAAAAGCGTCATGGCGCTTTTGGCGCTTGGCGCAATTTTGCCGTGGCGCCATTGGCACTTAGAGCTGAACTTAAAAGCGCCATGGCTTGTGGAATTTACTCACCACTTGTGGAATTGGTGCCAAAGCATCAGATTCAGGTGCCACTGACCATAAAAAATACTCTTAAAAATACGCAGGGGCACCATTCAAAACAGCACCAACGGCACCACTCCGAAAATAGAAAATCCACCAAAGCGAGCGGTAGCCAGAAGCGGAAAGCTATCGATTTGCCACCGCCCCCGGCACCGCCGCCAATGATAAAACTGTCTAGTGTCACATTAGACATTGAGATGTGAGTTGATGTTGGGCTAAGGATTACGTAGACTACCGGGGACACTCTCAGACCCTGTGAAATGCTCTGTAAAAAGCCCTGTAAAATGTCAAATGCCATGCAAACTGTCAAAAGTCATGGAACTGAGTTGCCATTTTGCAGGGCATTTTCCATAACTTTTGACAGTTTGCATGACATGTGACATTTTACAGGGCTTTTTACAGGGTCTGGGAGGGGCCATGCTTAACCGACATCTAAACCCATCCGACATCTAGACTGGGACACCGAACATGTTCACACGGAACACATTTAATTATACCCGGCATGCTGAGAATAGGCGATTAAACACATGATAAAATGATTTGGAAGGTGAAAATCTATAAGAAGTATAAAAATTAGAGATTTTTGGTGCAAATTCGAGTAAAATTGCTCAAAGCGCTTCAGAGAGCTAGATAGCCATGCAATTAGCGCGGGGGGGGTGTTTCAGGGGAAAGAAGCCAAAAAAAGTTGCCCCAGGGATTAGGGATAGATCGATCGCTGGGCGGTTTGGGGTGGGGTTACCCGCCCCCCATTGGCACGGATGACACCAAATTAGATGTGCGGTCGGTCTAAATGTGGGATGGGTTTAGATGTCGGATGGCACGGGCTCTCTGGGAGTGCCCCCTGAGTGCACGCCATACTCGTCAAAACGTATTTACGTTTATGGATTAATACGTATTTGTACTCGAGTACGTTTACGTTTCCTCGCGAAAAAATACCGAAACTCACTTACTCGCGCACCTTTTGAAAGTACGCAAGTACACAATACGTAGTTGAGAAAAAAAATTTGGGCGCATAAAAAGCAAAAACCACTCAAAGAAATTAAAATGGCTGCAAAAACAGCAGCGGAAATGATAGAAGTTGCAATAGGTAGGGACAGCGACGACTCTCGCTTTTACTTTTACTCATTTTTATGTCTTCCTGGGTCCAAAATTGAAAACAATACTTGCTTTTACGTTTTGCCTGAGTAAAAATACTGGTATTTACGTTTACACACGTCAACTTTAAAAAAGTTACTTACGTTTTCTGTACTCAGGGGTGAGTGAAAATAAAGTCTTAACGTTAACGTTTATATTGAAAAAAGTTCAGTATTTACTTTAACTTCTTTTACACAATACGTCGCCATCACCGCCGATAATTTGGCGCAATTTGTCACGCGACTTAATTTATCAAAATACCTATAGAAGAATTCTATGCAAAGTAGGGTGTCAAATTTCCGTTTCCGTTTTCCGTTGCTGCCTTTCCGCAGAAAATTTTTTACCTTTCCGTTTTCCGTTTTCCGGCAGCCGAAAAATTTTTACCTTTCCATTTTCCATTTTCCGGCAGCCGAAAAATTTTTACCTTTCCGTTTTCCGTTTTCCGGCACCTGAAATTTTTTTACCTTTCCGTTTCTGTTTTTCCGGCCTATTTTTCCGTTTTCCGGCTGAAAAATTTTTACCTTTCCGTTTTCGTTTTACCAGGCCATTTTTCCATTTTCTGGCTCAGTTTTCAGTTTTCTGGCATTTTTCCATTGTTTTTCCAATCTGTATTTATTATCAATTGGCTCATCCCATTGTGTTGTTTTTGTCTCTTGGAGCAGCATTTACAACTGGGATTTCAGGGTCAGTGAAACAGGTGCTGTGAACCCAATTGGGTCATATGCTGACACCAAAAATTTATTCAAGTTTCATCTGGTTGGTGTTGTGATGCTGTCAATTTGCAATTTTGGTGTTGATATTGCCAGCATGTCCAGTCGGTGATTTTATTTCATGCCCATTACTGCAACAATTTTATTCACCTTTGGACTCCTGTCGTTTTCTGCTATTTCATTCATGACTGATCTGGAGTTTGACAGCCATTCCCTCATGTTCATAGAACATTGGTTAAATAAAGCTTTGACTTTGTAATATAGTTCTAAAGCTTCAACTTCATTTGTGACACTCATGATGAAGTTATCGACGTAAATGTGGTTTATTATCATTGCCAACTGGTTTTATTCCCCTTCATTTTCTTCATATTTATTCATGTTGTTTATTGTCACATTTAAATGGTATTTTATGACTGCTCCCAAAATTGCTGGGCTGCAGACAAGTCCAAACAGTACGCGTTTAAAACAAAGTACTATTAAGTTATTTTCAGTTACTGGTTTTGAGGCATCTTTCAGCCAGAAAAATCGTGTGTAGTCTCTAGCTTAGTCATGCAATCCTATTTGCAAAAATGCCTTTTCAATATCGGCAATTAATGCTAGATTGCCTGCCCTGAACCTCAGGAGTAGGCCCAGTGCTAATGGTGTTGTAATTGGTCCTCTAAAAAGGCACTCATTGAAACTGGGCTTACCTGCCGACCCATCGTACACGATTCTGCATGATGTTGATTTGCCTGGCGTGATTACTGTCGTGGTGTTTCCTTTTCTATGGCCACTATGGCTACTTTTTGATGATTTTTTGTTGGTTCAGTTAAGCTTGAACTACAAGTGAAGTTACAGGCATGATCCATAGTTGCAGAATGTACAGCTACCACAATCAAAGCCAAACAGGCAGACCTGCATGCTGGTTTTCCTTCTGCAAATTTGTCTATTACCGTGCTAATTTCACTTTATTTTTTTCCGTTTCCGTGAAAATTTTGCTTTCCGTTTTCCGTTTTCCGGCATTTCATTTTTCCGTTTTCCGTTTTCCGGCCAACAATTTTCTTACCTTTCCTTTTTTCGTTTTCCGCTGAGTGAAATGTTTTTACCTTTCCGTTTTCTGGCAGAAATTTTTTTTTTACCTTCCCGTTTTACGTAAAGTGAAAAAATTTTACCTTTCCGTTTTCCGTAAAAAAATTTTTTTGACACCCTAATGCAAAGCATCCGATCCGATCAGTACAGATATTTTAGCTCATCCATTGGTTGTTTTTTAAATAGAAATAATTCTTGAAGGAAGGATGAAAGTGCGGCAGCGGCGAAAAAACCCAAGTCACATTCACGAAGCCACGTCAGTCTCACTCTGGTGGGTGGTTAAATTTACCTACATATACCGTATTTCTTCTAATAGAATATTTCTTCTAAGGGCGCCCATATATTTTTTTGTCAACTTTTGTACTTGCCGTTCTATTTTTTTCCTGGCCCAAATTAAGTCGAAAAAGTGTACCTTCTATTGGAGACGCCCTTCTATTGGAGACCCGCCATTCTATTAGAAGAAATACGGTACATACAGTTGAGTGTGTGATTGTGAGTGATCACTTCCAGTGAGTGACATCCTATTTGAGGGCTGTAAAAGTAACACATATAGGCCAGTACAATAATAACAAGTGAACAGTCCACAATGAATACTGAATAAACACAACAACACCAGCTGGCTGCCACATGGGGCTGAGGGACCCCAAAACAATTCCCTTAACTATACATTCCAGTAAATTCTCGACTTTCTTTTGTCAGACATCATTTTGAGGGAATTTATTTAGGGAAAGGAACTAATCGAGGATTTACGGTAAATTCATGCCGTTTCTGAAAAAGTTCGATCAATGTGAATCAGTCTTCAATACTGGTTTTTAATCATGGCCACAATTGAAAATAAATACAAAACACAGGGACCGGAAACAGTCACGACGTCGCGCACGCAAGGAACACCGACGGCAGATACTCCAGCAAATGGAAAACGGAAAACAGAGACTAAAGCGTTGAAGCCGCCTGGCAAGATGCCAGAAACGAAAATCGAACCAGCAGACAAAATGGTTGAAAAGGACACGAAAAAGATGCCGCTAAGGGATGCAAACACTCAAACCAGGGGCGAATTCAATTCGAACGCCAGGCGCGCAAAGGCGCCCGACACGCGATTAGGGTGGCAGAATTTACCGTACCGTACCGTACCGTACCGCATTTTTTGGAAATTTACCGTACCGTACCGTACCGTTTACCGCACTTTTAGAAATTTACCGTACCGTACCGCGTACCGCATTTTCCAAATTTTGCCGTACCGTACCGCGTACCGCACTCATTTACCGCAGAAAATGCGGTAAATTTTACTCAGATTCACCTTAAATATGCCAATTTATTGATGACAATTAATGTGGTGTTTTGAATTTTTTTGCGCGCAAGCGCGCAAATTTCACAACACTGTTTTCCTGATTTGTTTCATTTCAAGCCCTTTCATTTCATTGATATAAGTCATGATTCACATTAGTATAAAGAGTTAATAAAATCAAGCCATGTGCTTCAACACGCTCTTAAAGTGTAAATTTCACGTACTTTTAGCAATTTTTCATCCACTTTTAGCAATTTTTCTTCCTTTTCGTCCTTCTACACCTTGAATAAACCTGTATATTGAGCCCCTACATTGTGGGTAATGGAATTTTTTGTCATCATACTGTGATTGTGTTCTGAAGTCCATTTATCAAATTGTGTCATTGTATTTGTGTCAATTTATGAAGTAAAAGTTGTCTGTAGTCTGGCATTGATACATTTCTGACCATCGGAAATTTACCGTACCGTACCGAACCGTACTGCGTACCGCACTTTTCAGATTTACCGTACCGTACCGTTTACCGCAAAATCGAAGATTTACCGTACCGTACCGTTTACCGCAAAATAGGAAATTTACCGTACCGTACGGTTTACCGCAAGGCCGTACCGTCTGCCACCCTACACGCGATTACCGTTTTTCTTCTAATAGAAGAGCGCCGTACTATTTTTGTCAACTTTTTTACTGACCATTTTATTAGGTGCAGTTCTATTGGAGGCACCCTTTCTATTTGAGGTATGCCGTTCTATTAGGAGAAATACGATAAGGACACTGCATGTGTGCAGATGCACTTACTCGCGTGATGGGCGCTTTACATGCACCTTACGTTCTAATTGAAGCGACCCCCAGGTCTCAAGACAAACCAAAAACGTCGCCTACAAAACCTTCGATACCTCAAAAATTGGCACCTAGCCCACACGAGAAATCTGAACCCAAAAGTGAGCCAAAGTATCGCAATGACAAAAAAAGAAATGGACCCAGACGCGCAAAATCTAGGGTGGAGGCTCCATCATCGCTTGTTTTGGCGCCGTTATCAGGGACTGATGGAAAAAGGAAGAAAATTGAGGTAAAATGGGGCTGCAAAAGTGCCTACGGAGGTTCAGCATACCTATGTGATTTGAATAATGCTAATACCTTAAATATATTGTGGGTAAACTCAAGCGTCGTAAATATTAAATATCGGTTGGATTAAAATGTGAGATTGACACTTTGATACCCAGGTGCCAATCCCAAACCCTGAAAAAAGCCCTGCAAAATGTCAAATGTCATGCAAAGTGTCAAAAGTCATGGAATATTTTACAAGATTTTACAGGGCTTTTTACAGGGTCTTGGGAGTACCCCCAGTCTATATTGATCGCTGTTTAATTTTTTTACCGCGTTACATAAAAGTAATTTGCAGGATTCGGCATATGATCACGATATTGCACATGGTGAAGTTGCGTCAATTTACGACGGAACGCAGTGGAATAAAAGTCAATTTGCTGACCCAACGTGAGTTACCGGTTTTTCGATTTAGAAAATTCTGTTGTTTTTTTTAGCTACGGCATATTAAGCTGAGATTACAGTCTGACGACGGAGAATAGGTAACGGAAAATCGATTACAAGAGAGTCGATGATGGTACAGGGCTCAAATTTTTGTCAAAATACTAACGGAAAATTATCATTTTTTAACATTTAAGTTCCACCCAGCCGTGACCGTTGACGCTATGCTTTGGACACAATACAAGTATTGATAAATATATTATCCATGAAAAATGTAAGCCCTGTAAATTTTTCCAAATTTTTTATTTTTATTTATATCCAAATATATTTA
>OZ038454.1:22895324-22930324 GCA_964036195.1 Sphaerolaimus hirsutus | reverse complement strand
ACCTATATACAGATTTTCACCTCCAAAATCACTGGTTCATGCGTCTAACTGCCTATTTTCAGCTATTTTAAGTACTATATGCTCTTGTATACCCATTTTGAGCTATTTTACACCTACTTTTAGCGATTTTTCTCCCTTTTCTTCCTTCTATGCCCCGAAAAAGCCTTTATATTGAACCACCACAACCCCCCCCCAAACCCCCCCCCCAACCCCCCCCCCAGAAAATTTTTCAGCTATCTATCCCTCCGGAGGAGCGATTTGCTATCTATCCAACCACTCGGAGGGTCAAAATTCAAGATACCCCTGCAGCAACCGTCGGGCGCCGGGCTCGTCAACGGGTCGCCCGCTTCGGAGCTGAAAAGTTATTTGAAATCTGCCGGCGGCGCGATCAAAGACAAATTGTCGGGCTCGCCTACAAAAGTGCCCAACAAGGGCGCCGTAAGCTCCGCCCACAAAACGGGCACCATAAAGAGAGCGGACAAGAATAAGACCGTGGTTAATGCCGCCGGCGCCAAGGCCGGCTCGCCCGCTGCCGCCGTGCGCACGTGACTTGGCGCGTCGTCTTTTTTGGCAAATTTCCAACTTTGTAATTACGTTAAAGTTGGAGGCGGGGCATGGTAAATTCGTCATGTTGCAATGTTTTATACCGTCAAGCTAAATATGGTAAATAAGTGCGCAAATATCGCCGAATGCACTGTCGTTTGTACCCTTCGCAATTTCTGCTATGCGCGCTGTGCGACCCCGGTGCAATATGTATGATTATCCTTGTGTATGTTAATATGCGCATCAATTATCCGCCTAACTTTGATATAACATTGTATGTTTTCGTTTACAAAATCTCGAGTATGTAGTGAAATGGACCCACCTCGAAGTTTATTTTGTTTATGCAGTCGATATAAATATATTGTCTGTTCGGGAATTTGTGCCAGCCTGGCGCATGCATATTTTTTCCGATTTTGTCAATTTTGCATGCTATCTTGCTATATCTATGCTGTCATTATCATTATCATTATTATTATGCTGTCATTGCTAAAATCTTCCAATTTTCTTTAAATTAACAATCTGGCATTACTTGAAAAGCGCTGGTACAAATTTCTGATCTGACCTAAATAGAACCTTTCATTCATCCATATGCAGATGAACAAAACGCGACGAAAACTATGTTCAAACTAATTTATTCAATTTAAATTTCTTCGAACTAAATTAAGTTAATGAGTTAAATGCGCTTCCCTGCAACCTGGGTAAATGTTATTCCGAAGATATTCGATATTCGATATTTTGTATTCAGTGTCTATCTATCAATGTCTGGCTTTGAAGTTTACTTCTGGGGACTTTTCCGTCTATTTATGTCGTAGCGACATTTTTCAGCACTTCGAATGGGAGAGCGTTTTTTGGCTCTTTTTTCGTTATTTTCATCCAAATTCCTCAATTTCACGGGAGATTTCACGGGAGCAATTTTGAGGTATTTTTTGCCCCGGAAAGTAAAAATCTAGAGATCGGTAAACTCGAGAATTCACATCGCGCTGATGTGATCCCATTTGTAGGTAAATACATTTGCTCAATCTGTATTTAAGCCACATAAATATTGTAAGTTGGTATAGTCGGCAGACATGATACTATACAATGAGTTGCATGATGTCATATCATGCACGCTGTATCCAACCCGTAGAACTCTGTTTTGGTGACTCGTGCTTACGCATATACGGAATGAAACTATTCAATTGTGCCCGCACAATTCAAACCCCCGTCAAAGTGTAGTTGAGTTTTTTGGCATGATGCCATCCAAGCGTCGTCTGGATCTGAATAAATACAAAGCGGGAACGTTTTCTGAATTCAAAATTTTGAACGTAACAAGTTTTCGTCAAAATGAATCGATAGCGTGTAACTTTTCTAAATATGAATTAGATTAAACGTAGGTAAACGTATAATCAAAAATTTGCAGCACCTATCGGCACAAAAATTGGAGTAAACGAGTGCGTAAAGAACAGCACATTTTTATTTTCCTTCTTACTATCTTTATATTTTCTTTTTTACTAAATTCCTTTCTCGTTCGCTCTACAAGAACAAAATATAACTTTCCAATTTTGTAGAATGATATGTCCGTCGACTATACATATTGACATATTCACGACCCACTGTGCACCGTTTTTCTACCGTAGTTAAGATGTATCGCACTTCGCTGTTCAGTAAGATGTTGAATTTCATTGACGCTCAGCAAAGGGAAACATAAGTGGACCAAACCTGTATAATATCATGTCTGCCGACTATAACACAAATACATAAAAATGAATAAAAATACATACATACATAACGCAGAGGTAAGTTTTTACGCAAACACTACATCAGTTTGATAAGTTTTTGTGTGAAGGGATCTTGATTGGGATAAATAAAATCACCGTATTTCCTCGAAATACCCCCAGGAGGTTTATTTTTTCAGAGTGGAAATTTTGAGAGAGAAACGTGAAAAATGCAACAATAACCACCATTTATAAGTTTTTACAGCCTTATATAAGGATGTAAATGGTATAAACGATGTTCTAACGTAACACAGTAAGTGTTTTGAACGTCTGTTATGCATTTCCCGGACCACAAATACATAGTGCCCAATTTGAGGGGGGGGGGGTATTTCGAGGAAATACGGTAGATAAATACTTCAAACACCTTACCTAATGGTGCACGTTACACAAAAAATTTGGTCCCGCATTCGAACGTTTTTAATTTCGCAAGTGCGGAACCGGCATTAAAAAATTGTTTTGATTTAGGAAATAGGAACACCGATCGCGGAAAGATTGAAAAAAAATTTTGTGGTAATTGTCGCGACTTGCATCAGGGCCCAATATCTTTACATTTTCAACGCGTTTTAAACGCGTTGATTTATCAGTTCCCGATTTGTATTAAGTTCGAAACGTTCGGACGCGGGACCAAAATCTTCAAGTGTACAAATGTGCGACAAATGCTCTCTTTTAAACGCCCTACATCGATTCTATTATTATGTTTTAGTTTATAAGGAAGCACTTAACCTTGGCAGATTGTGATCTAACCATAATGTGATTTTTTTAGCCTATGTGTGCTTAGATTTTCGCGAATTGAATCCCGACTTAATAGGCGTTTAGTAATGGCCCCGCGTAAACTAGTTGACGGGCGAAATTTCGGAAACTGCGAATGGCAACTGAAACGACTACCGTATTACCTCGAAATACCCCAATGGGGGTTTATTATTTCGCCAGCAAAATTTGAGGGGGGGGGTTAATTCGACGGGGGGGGGGTTTATTCCAGGGTTTTTTATTATTATTTCGTCAGAAATTTTCGTAAGGATCTTAGTAAATAGTAGGCATTTGCGTACCCAAAATAGGTAATAAATGTGTCCAAACAGGATATATTTGGACATAAAAACGTAGATAGCTACACAAACTACTCTATGTATAGCTGCAATGCAAATTAACAGTAATATACATCATGTACATTGCGTACATGACGTATTTATTATGTACATGACGTACATACTTCCGAAGGGTGGGTATTTCGAGGGGGGGTTTATTATTTCCCCAGCCCATTTTGAGGGGGGGTCAATTCAGGGGGGGGATAATTCGAGGTAATACGGTATTTCAGTATACCGTGATGACGGATCTGTGAACTATTGTTAACTGATATCGAAAATTCTGGTCAACCCAAGTATATTTAGAACAGATTTATCACTTTCCGAAAATTCAGCCATTAACTGGTGTGTGACTTATTTACAATGCTGTTTTGTTATGGTGTTCATTATTGCTGACTCTAAATACTCGCGATAATCTCGTAATACTATTTATTGATGCACCATTTAGTGATGGCCGAAGTTTTTTTACCGTTTTAACCGGTAAAACAATCAAACAACCACATTTTTATTTATAAGGTGGTAAAAACGTTTTCTTTTGCCATCCCCAGTGGCATTGCACATAAATGTTCTGCCGCGCCGTAAAACTTAATTATTTTTGTAGATTTTGCAAAGGTATATGGATTGACAAAAATCCATTGACCATCTACGATTAAGCCTGATTAATTCAAATTTGTAGCTGTGGCACTTCGAGATATAATTACATAAATAGGTCAGTCTCTAATTAATCACGTTTTAAGACACGGCATACCTTTAAGATGGTTATTTGTCACTGTGTCAGCTTATGGATACTATTTACTTAGATATTAAATGGGGATGGCACTCGATGTTTTAAACTGATTTTTAAAAACATCACATGGGTCAACCAGGTCCACAGTCATTTTATGTCAACTGCAGTTGACATAACAATACATTTGAGGCCTCTACTTCTAAAAGTCGACAAGTCGACAAATGGAATTTTGAGTAAATCGCATTTTCAGTTTCGGACCCAATTCCAGGCCCATGGTGTGTGTCCAATTTGGCTCTCTCATGTTTTCCATGAAGTTCCATATGTTAACAATAAAGTGTCAAGTTTTCAGCCCCTGCTCTCAACCTTAATGTGAAAAAGTGGGTGTCCATAAATTTCCATTCGGTCAGAGCAAAAGTGTTTTTGGGAGGGAATTGGACTTGTCGACTTCTTGCACTAACAAACATTTTTGTTCCCGGGGAAGCCGAGGCTACCTTATGGGCAATTTATGCACTAGTCGACTTTTAGAAGTAGCTGTCCATAGTGGACATATCACATTTCTTGCTATTTTTCCCATAAAAAGGGAAGCGGAGGGATGGACTTGTCGACTTCTTGCCCGAAATTTTTGCATTTTTCCCCAAAAATGTCAAATTTGGCACTTTGCCATATGGGCATGTGAGGTCAAAAAATTTATGGAAAATGATAAAAAAATGTGCGGAACTAGCCCCAGATGACGTTTCCGGGCCTAACTCGAAATTTTCATATTTTGGACTTGTCGACTTTTAGAAGTAGACGCCTCATTTGTTACCGCTTCATAAAGATCTATTTTTATTGGCCCACTTGGCAATTAAAAAGCATCTTTCTAATTGAATTCAAAAAAAGCAGCGTAAAAATGGAGTTTTTCCAACACTAGGCTTGAATGTTGCCATTTATTGAGGTCAACCCTTGAATGGATATGTATGTTCAAATAGGTAGCACAATGTCTCAGCTACATGAGTGTAGAGCTTTGAGAAGAACCTTGTTTTTCTTCTGTTTAAATACATTTCTTGTCACTTAGCGAGTACACCAGCGTGCAGAATAGTTGGGACTTTGTCGCTGCATGACTGATGTTGCCAAAATTTCAAATGTACAAAACATTTGGATACCATAGGTGGGTATCCTGCTGGGTTGTCTACACATGCCCGGGATGACCGCCCCTTGAGTTGCTATGTGTTTATGTTGTGTGAGTAGTAAAATTGTTGCCCAATTTCTTCATGTTTCAGAATAGTTGGGACTTTGCTTATTTTGGGCCGTATCGACCCCATATCATAATGTATGGTGGGTATCCAATTCCGACATTCATTTTTTATGACATTTTTCAATATAGGGACTGTCTGCCTGCATCAGCACACTGTGAGCATGGCAAGGAATGTTTTAGCATGAACAGCAGATTGTTATGACTATGTGACACTGTGGCATGCTTTTGTTTCAGCTGTAGTTTTGCATCCATTGTCAGCCACTGGAAAATGGAGGTAGGCACACTAGTCAGTGGGGCTATTTGGTGTGTGAATGTAATGGGGATCAGACACCTGGCCAGATTTGCCATGTAAAATGCATGTGCTCCTTTAAGGCGCCCTTATCTCGGGACTGGGGGATTATTTGGAGGAAATTGTTTTTCAGGTGTAGCCCCATCCCCAAACCCAAACATACTCAAACAGTATCAAAATTGGGTGAGGTGCAAAAGAAGTGGGAGCAACAAAAAGTGTGGTGGACAAAAAGCTTCCTGTTTACTAGGGGTGAAAAGTCCCAACTATTCTGCACGGTAGTGTGGTAATAAATCCAGTCAACAGCTAATATGTAATTTAATGGTTCTTTTTGAACAGTCACCTGACATTCTAGTAATTACTTGGGTGTTTTATTAAGAAGCGCAGATTTTGATTATTTTTTTTGTAAATAACACGGGTACTGCTCATCGTAAATACATACACATTACTTGAATACCTAAAATGTACAATGCTTCAAAATATGTAGGAATTGATTTTAAGTCAGTTGTAAAATCGCTCAGCATTTGATTTTCCGTGGTAGAGGTTGGATAATTAATTATCAATATTTTGGTAAATGTATTAAAAAAGTTCAATATTTAACTGCTGTTAATACCTGAAAAAATGATCGTTCAATGTCACCAATTGCAGTCCCGCACCTTGTAAATCATAATGTTAAGTGTGAAATGTCTGATAAAGGTGTTGAAATGCAATTAAAAAGAAAATCTAGCTGGAGACTTTATTTACATCTTACAAGATATTTTATCATATTCCGCCATTCGAATATTCACATGCCATAAATGATGACGTAGAATTTGACGTTTTCCATGAAATTTTACAGGGTCCGGGACTGGCCACCGTTAATGTTTTAATGTTCCATAAATTGTCAACGCTTTTGCTGTGAGATTCCTTGCTTTCACTGTAGAATCAATGCATGCATTTCAATGTTGATTACTTTTCAGTGCATGAATTTGATTTTGGCCCATTGAAGTTCACCAGTATTATTTATTTTGAATTTATCTATTGTGAGATAAAGCCACGTTATTCACCCATGTTCGTTTTCTGTATGAACACCTTTGTCATCCGCTGCCCTGGGATATATCTGTTTAAATTGATTTTTTTTGTCCAAAGCGCTCGAATGTTACTTCATTTTTCGATTTTTTTTTTGCATTTTATGTGCGAAAAGTGCGATAATGGAAATGAACGTTGCACGCGCACCTGTTCAGAATTGAATCTATATATTTGCAATGATTTCACTGCGTGTTGCCTTTTATGCCAATGTGTCACTGTATTTAAGTGTAGTGATGGGAAGGCACCGGTGCCCCCCCTCCCGGTGCTGGTGCTTTGAACCATGGTTGATAAGACGTTTATACGTATACTCGAATACTGCGTAAATACGTTCACGTTTCTCCCCAAACAAATCTGGTACTCACTCGCACATGTACAGAAAACGTACTTCAGATAGGCTTTTATATGGGCTTTTTCAAGGTATAAATAGAAAAAAGCTGAAAATAGGGGAAAATCATCAATGACATCATTCCAGGAACAAAATTAACCTCGTGGGACAGCTTTTGTGTTGACCCCCATCAAATCATCTCCATGGGTCAATGTTGTTGATGGCCAATTAACCCACCCCCCTCAAATTTTGCTGGCAAAATAATAAACCCCCATGGGGGTATTTTGAGGTAATATGGTATTTCAGTAAAGTTCAGTACTTTTAACAACTTTGCTTTCAACTCAGAATAGCACATGTGGCTGTGTGGGCCTTTAGTTCCTAGCAGAGGCAATGTAAAACTTAAAAGGCACTGTAGGGGCACCAGTGGCCAGGGGTCTCCAAGATTTTGGCCCTTGTGGGGGCTGGATAGATAGCAAATCGCTCCTCCAGAGGGATAGATACCGTATTTCCTCGAAATACCCCCCAGGGGGTGATTGTTTCATAGTGGTCCCGAGAGGGGGGGGGGTCAAACGAGGGGGTTATTATTTCACAAGAAAATTTTTGAAAACCAAGTACAAAATTGTCGTCTGAAACGTACGCATCATCGAAAAATGCAACAAAAACCGCCATTTATAAGGTTCTGTAGACTAATATTAGTATTTAGATGGTGTGTACACTGTTCTAACGTGACACCGACATTGTTTTAACCTGTGTTCTGCAGTACACAGAACACAAACTACAGTTATTGTCATGTACGTTCCCTTTACACTCAATTTGGGGGGGGGGTATTTCGAGGGGGGGGGGTGATTGTTTCATAGTGGTCCCGAGAGGGGGGGGGGGTCAAACGAGGGGGGGGTATTTCGAGGAAATACGGTAGCTGAAAATTTTTTCTGGGGCAGCTCATGGGGGCAAAATATATGGGCTTTTTCAGTGCATAGAAGGCAGAAAGACGAAAAAATCGCTAATAATCAGTTAAAAGTGGCTAAAAGTAAGTTTAAAATGGCTAAAAACAGGCGTATAATCATGTGTATAGATGGAGAGCGGGAGGTGAAAAACTATAAAAAGGTGCAAAGATTAGTGATTTTGAGTGAAAATTGGGGCAAAATTTCTCAAAAATCACTCCAGATGGATAGATAGCTGAGAGATTCGGGGGGGGGGGGTCTTTGGGGGTAGTAGCCTAAATTTTTGCCTCGGGGTAGAGAGATAGCTGAGCGGCCTCCGGGATAGATAGCTGGCTGATTTGGGGGCGGACAGCCCCCCCCCCTCTAGGAGACCCCTGCCAGTGGCCTAAGATTTAGGAAAGCAGATGTGCTCTGCAAAAGGCGGAGGGCGGCCTGTATGCCTGACACACCCAACAAATGCAGATGAATATATATAATGATTGATTTCCACACAAATTTGGTTGACTTGATTGCAGCGCCATTGACTCCCCATACTGGGTGTCAAGTAGTTTTGGTGTCAGCTTGATTTTGATTCAATTTAGGATGCAGAACAATCTTCAAGTGTACATGCTGTAATGTCGGGTTTCTTAGTATCTCAACTGGGGCCATTGCTTTTCATTAATATTTTAGTTGATGGAATGCTAAACCGTGTTTGAATGCTCATGAGTCATGACAGTATTGATTCCTTTTTAACATTGCAGCATGTGCACTTGAAAAGTGTCCTGTGGCCTAAATTGAACGGAAATCGAGTTGACACTGAAACCAGTTGACATCCAGTGTGTTTGGCGCCATTGGACTGCACTTTTTGCCGGTGCACCAAGGTGCCTGGTGCCATTTTATGGAATGGCACCGGTGCGGTCCGGTGCCAAATTTTTTGGTGCTTTTTCCACCGCTATGTATGTGACCTGTTACGTGTCCCCAAGAAAAGAAATATTTTTATTAGACAGCGTTCACACTGTGAACTGTGACGACAAAAAAATGCGATTTTTCAGCCATTGTTGTGCGATACATATGAAATATTTTTCATGTGTGAAGCCTCAATCGATCATAACTTGATCAGCCCCACTGCCTAGGACAAACATAAAATTACATACATTGTGTGTTCATGCACACTAGCTCACACTTTTTTCTTGTTGTCGGAGGTTGTCGCTGATTTGTTGTCGCCAGCCCCTTTAACGAGACCGCCGACAACTCCCCTTGAACAAATATAGCGACAGCCTCCGACAACAAAAAAAAGTGTGATCTAGTATGCATGAACACACAATGTATATAATTTGATGTTTGTCTTAGGCAGTGGGGCTGATCAAGTTATGATCTATTGAGGCTTCACACATGTAAAATATTTCATATGCATCCAAAAAAAATGGCTGAAAAATTGCATTTTTGTCGTCACAGTTTCACAATGTGAAAGGCGCCTAATAAAAAGTTAGTCATGGTGAGTTCAATATTTATAAAAATAGTTCTAATTTTTCATTGATTTTCCTGTCAATGGCAGGTTTTCAAAATGCAGTGACGGTACACACTTGTTGACAACGGAAAATTGCCAATATGGTAAATCAAATTTCAACACATTTGAATTTGCCAGAATGGATCATTTTCATCGACATCTGCGGCAGTTGACGGACTCCTTATTTCGGTAAACTGAAATGTGTTTGAAAAAATCTGCTTTGCGAGTATCGGTTGTCAACTGTATGACCATTGCGTAAGGCGATCTGAAATTTTACTCGGCTATTTCGGCTTATTGTGCTATGCCTACGCACTAGTTTACTACCAAAATTTGGAAAATTTAGTTAACTGGAATGAGTCGTGGTTTATCTCCGTCAACTGCACTTGACGTACACCTCTTCTCATCCACTGAGACATTTCCTGCGGAATATCGTTGTCAAAAGTTCGCTATCCATTTAGGAAGTCCCCGTATGATAACTTGGGAACTTGCCAAATTTTTTGACATTGCTCTAATCAAAATAAAGTAGGGTAAAAATAGGTATATAACCACTTATATATACAAAAATAGCGATTATGAAGATGTAAATTTGCAAAATGGAGCATATTTTAGCGATTTTGCGCAAAATATTAGGGAAAATAAGTCAGACTTGGAGATAAGTCAAATCGTTTGTGTAAGTTGCCACTGGAACAAGTCATCGTACGTGACCCGATCCTTTATTTACTCGGGCTGGTTCGATTTTGTAATTCGCGTCCGAGTTGTTTGGCACCTGGCGCTGTTGCGTATGTGCAGTCGGAAAAATAAATAAAATTGTGCGTGTAAAAAGTGACATTTCATGGGTTGCCTTCGTGAATGTGAGGGTCACTTTTTATTGGAACACGTGCGTTAAAGTAAACTTCGATCCCTCGTAATTTTTTCCCTCGCCGAAATCTATTCCCAAATCCCAACTTTCCGCAGCCATCGACGCCGATTTTCAACCGTCCGTCGATTTCTCGTTCTAAAAAAAACACCTCTCAGCCCCCGGTCGATCGTAAAGTGCTCTTTTTCAAAACTACACTTTAAAAAGTGACGCGAAAAGTGGCAAAAAGCGAAAATGCCCGCGGTGAAGGGCGACGGCATGCGCGGCTTGGCCGTGTTCATATCGGATATTAGAAATTGCAAGAGTAAGGAGGCTGAATTGAAGCGGATTAATAAGGAGTTGGCGAATATTAGATCTAAGTTTAAAGGTTGGTCATTTGTTTTTTAATTGACGATTTTGGTTTGTCGGCTGAGTGTTTTCGTTGTAGGGGTTCTGAATATTATATTTTGTTGTCTGTGTTCGAATTTACCTGAAAAAGTGCTCTCTGTGCGGTGTCGGACGCGATGGCGCCACTCTAGTTCACGGCCGAAATTCCGGGAACTGATAAATCGGCTTTGGGCGCATTTGAGTTAACTGGAGTGAGGAATCTGTCAACTACCGTTTGAAGGAAATTTATATTTTTGTTTACATTTATTTATATTACATTTCTAGGTTTCGGAAATGCGGCCGAAAATAATCGTGTGGACTTTTTCGTGAATGTTCAATATTTCCAGCTACAAAACTTTTCGACAGAAAAAGATCCATTTATATCGCCTATCAACACCCATATTTATCGCAGGTGAAAAGACTTTAGATGGGTACCAAAAGAAAAAGTACGTGTGCAAGTTGCTGTTTATATTTCTGCTCGGACACGACATTGATTTTGGACACATGGAGGCGGTCAATTTGCTGTCGTCGAACAAGTACACCGAAAAACAGATTGTGAGTTTCATTCGTTTCATTCATTTGTTCTTTTGCACGATTTTGTTCTTTTTTTGGCGCGAGCGCATTGCCGCTCCCCACACAGCGATTTTAAAAACAACTTCGAACGTTTTTCAGCAAAGTGTAAATACCGTATTTCTTTTAATAGAAGAGCGCCGTTCAATTTTTTTTCGACAATATCCAACAGAACGGCAGATGAACAAGTTGACGAAAAAAATAGAATGGCGCTCTTCTATTAGAAGAAATATGGTATTCACACTTTGCTTAAAACGTTTGAACTCATTTTTAAAATCGCTGTGTGTGGAGCGCCATTTATTAAATGATGGATTTTAAAATTGAGAAAAATTCTGCAAATGTAAGGAGTAAGAGTCTATTCCAATTTGCATTCTCTACAACCCACTTTTCAACCGCAACACACTATGACTCGAGAAAATATTGAACCGTAGATTTAGTAATTCCATACCATCGCAGTCCAGAAAACCAGCGCACGGCAATTTCCAATTCACAATAAACTTGCCATACGAGTTCCCAACCCGACAAATCGGGTTGCCCGGCAAAAAACAACCCGACGCATTTAATCCCTCCCAGGGCTACCTATTCATTTCCGTTCTGGTGGGCGGCGGCAGCGACCTGACCAAACTAGTTGTCCAATCAGTTCGCAACGATTTGGCCTCTCGGAACCCAGTTCACGTGAACTTGGCCCTGCAATGTATCGCTAATATAGGCGGCAGGGAAATGGCCGATGCTTTTGCCGCTGAACTGCCTAGGTTGTTGGTGTCTGGGGATACGATTGATTTTGTTAAGCAGGTGAGTGGGCGGAGTTTGGGCGGGTTTTTTGTCTCGTTTTGGGTTGTTCTTGAATTGGCGACCGTTTTGTGGCTCTAGGCAGTAGTTTGCGGCTGAAATTTCGATTAAGCGAATGAAAAGTATCCTATTCGGCAATGTGGGGTGCTGAAGAATTCTTGTGCCCAACACGCGCAGCGTCTGACGTTATAATTGAATTTGGGCCCTCCAAATCATGACCGTACGTTGTACGATGTTAATGAGGGATGGCCCAGTTAGGGTGGCAAACGGTACGGATTTGCGGTATATCGTACGGTACGGTAAATCTCGAAAATTGCGGCACGTTACGGTAAACTTTCAAAATTGCGGCAAACTGTACGTTACGGTGAATTTTGCACATTTGCGGTACCGGTACGGTAAATTCTGCCACCCCAGGCCTAGTCGGTGTTCTGTTACGGACACTCCTATTTTCGCAAAAGGTCACTGTTTATGGACACGTGCAAGTGGGGCGCCATACACGCGCCTTACCCCCTTTAAATCCAGCCCCCGGTAACCCCCCCCCCCTTCTTCCAGTCGGCCGCGCTATGCCTCCTGCGAGTATTCCGCTCGTTCGCCGACTTCGTGCCCGCCGCCGACTACGCCAGCAGGATCGTGCACCTGCTCAACGACCAGCACATGGGCGTGGTCACCGCCGCGTGCAGTTTAATTGATGCCCTTGCCAAAAAGTACCCAGTGGAGTATAAGGGCGCTGTGAGCCTGGCTATTAGTAGGCTGAGTAGGGTGAGTACTTTTGGGGTACTTTTGGAGGGTGAGAGTTTTTGGGGGTGTTTGGTGGGGTAATTTTTTTGGGGTGTTTTGTTGGGGTGGGTATTTTGGGTGTTTGGGTGGGGTGAGTTTTCTGGGTATTTCGGTTGTTTTTGGTTGATAAGTGAAGAGATAGCACAACCGGGGGGATATATATCGAAAATATATGATTTGTCGATTGGTTCACTGGCTGTTCACATAAAAATTCTCGTGTGCATAAAATTATCCTGAAATATGTTTTCCGAGGCTTAATGTTTTTAAAACATAATGTTGCTGCTGATGTGCGTTTTTCCCATTGCCCAACGCATAGTGTCTGTATTTTCTGTGAGAGACATCGAAATTACGAAAATTGAAACCATCATTTATAAATTGTTTTGTAAAATTTCTTTTAAATAGATTTCTGAATATTACGGTATTGTAAAAATTTTGTTGTAATTTTTTAACCCCAAACAGGACCGATTCTTACTTGTAAATATCGATTTTACCACCCTCAAAAAGCCGTCTAAGCTGTTCAGAAAGCACAAGATGACCTTATAACGCATACACACGTAAATACATATCCACTCTAGGCAAAGAAAGTACATGCATCAAGCGCACTTTGAACATGGCTGCAAGATTCAATACTTCAGCGCCAATGAAACTTTTTCACGGCGGCGGCACTACGCCGCTTCTCATGTACATGTACGGTGCACTGCGCATGCACACATTTATGTACATAAGTACACGGATGTATTTACGTACATTTTACGTGCTTGTAAAAATTTACCTTAAATGGTAAATATACAACGTTCGAAACGTCAGTTCGAATGAATTTTGGGGTTTTGTGAAAATTTGTGGGAATCCCTTGCTGTCCACGCAGCCAATAAACCCCCCCCCCCTGTTTTTAACGTACAAATCCCTGAGTAGGGATAGGGTTCAAATTGCGGATTGACTTTTCGGGATCGGGATTGGTATTTAGAATTTCCGTGATCGGGATTGGGGTTACGGCATCGGGATTGTTTTGTTTATATTTTGGCGTATAAAGTGAAATTTGATATTTTTAATTTTTAATGTACACGATCATCTGTTATCCACTTCATTGGCCAAACACAAATGTCAACTGGTTGGTTCCGTTCCTAATTCAAAGATTGCGTTTGAACGTCGTTCGTCCACTCGTCGGGAAGCTTTGAATCGGGATCGGCACCAGTTGACATTTGGTGTCGATGTCAACTAGCGTGTGTGAGCCCATTAATCTGTATCCATTTCATTTTTCAGATAGTGACGTCAGTGTATACGGATCTGCAAGACTACACGTACTATTTTGTGCCCGGCCCCTGGTTGTCAGTGAAGTTGCTTCGATTGTTGCAAAACTACCCTGCACCAGGTGTTTTACCCTTTCAGTTTTGAGTGCATGAAATTTGTAAAGTTGGTTCAAATAGCCTTTCGATAAAAGTGTGTGGTAAGGGGTATCAGATTAAGGTAGAGTAGCCGAGAAGTTTCCCATCGGCGTGGATATTTTCAACGGGGTTGGTAAAAAATCTTCAAATAAAAAAATGAATTGATCGAATTCGTAAGCGCCAAAATCGTCTAAAAATCAGGCGACAGTCAACTGAAACTTAAATCCAGTCACATTCCGCCACACCTTCCAATAACCCCCTCACCCTCCAATAACCCCCCCTCTTAGAAGAGCCAGCGAACCGGGCGCGCCTTATAGAATGCCTGGAACAGATCCTAAACAAAGCCCAGGAGGCGCCCAAGTCCAAGAAGGTGCAGCACGCGAACGCCAAGCACGCGGTGCTGTTGGAGGCGATCGCTCTGATAATACACTTGGACACCGAGCCGCAGTTGCTGGTGCGCGCCTGCAATCAACTGGGCGCATTTTTGAATCATAGGTTCGGTTTTTGGATGTTTTTGTGACTTTTTGTATTTGTTTTGAGGCGGGTGTGATAATTTAGATTGGAAATGGAACAGGACCCTGGAAAAGTATTGCCGTAAAAAGGCCCACGCACACTAGTTGACATGGCAAACAAGTGTCAACTGAATGTCAACCAGATAACACGAATTTTTAAAAGGATCACGTTATCGATATAAAAAAACGATAAAGGTTTTTGTTTATTTACTAAATAACTATTGTTTTTTACTTTCAGAGAGACCAATTTGCGTTACCTGGCGCTAGAGTCCATGTGTCTTTTGGCCACCAGCGAACACTCCAGGGACGCGGTCAAAAAACACCAAGAAACTGTTGTCGCCGCGCTCAAAGTTCGTCCCTTTCTCGACTGTTTTTAAACTGTGTTTTAGATTTAAGAATTGAAAAACATTCTTGGGTGGAAAAATTTTCTTAAAAAGATGGGTGATGGCGAAAATTAATAGTGCCACGCTTGCTCGACACGAGAGTATTGGAGACAAGTCTGTAAATACAAACAAACTTTGTTGAACTTTTTCTAGTTAAAAAATAAATGCTGAAATTGTGAAAATGGGAGCAGATTATCAGGTCTTAGTGTAGAGCTTTGCAAATTTTACGACAACAATTTTTCAACGCTTATAACTTATTAGAGACAGCACAAATTATCTGAACCATGACTTATGTGTACACTCAAATACGGTTTTCCTCAAAAAATGAAACTTAATGAAATTATCGTCACAAATTCCTCCAATAAACTCCGCCTTAACACATAACCAATCGCCCAGGGGGAGCGGGACGTGTCCGTGCGGCAGCGCGCCGTCGACCTGCTCTACGCCATGTGCGACCGGTCCAACGCCAAGGAAATCGTCCGCGAAATGCTGCAGTACTTGGAAACGGCGGATTACTCGATCAGGGAGGAGATGGTGCTCAAGGTGGCCATATTGGCCGAGAAATATGCGCAGGTATTTGAATAGGCGGGATTTGGGAGGGATTTTGTCTGGTTTTCAATGGGCGTTGTGATCTGGCCGTGGAATAATACGTTATTTGCGATGTAGGCACCGGATATTTCCATTGATTTGTATAGATATCATCATTCGAGTGCCAATTTTAGTGGCAAGTGGACAAGTGACAATTTAAGTGGCAAGTGGACAAGTGACAATGAAAGTGGTAATTTGTAAGCTGAAACTGGTGTGTAACTGAACAAGTGACACGTAAATTTGGACATGATAGTCACTTGACTATTTTTTGATTGATACAACTTTTGTTGTCGCTTGTCCACTAGGAATTGGGGTTCAAATGGAATTCTGAATCCCCATACTTTTCGGGATTCAGAAATCCCGATCCCGACACTTCACTCCCGATTTTGAGCGAAGTATTTTATAAATAACAGTGCGAATGCGTTGGCAAGTGTTCTGCGATCTCCTTTACTTGTCCACGATTATAAATAAACCGAAGTGCGATTCTAATGCGCTTGTGTGCTGCAGAGTATTTTTTATGTTTTTTTTCTTCTTTTGCATAACAGTTCTATCAACCAAATAAAACTGCCTGTGAAACTAAAACTGACGAAAACCAGTCTTCCAACGCATTTCCCGTTTTTTCTCTTTACCTGGACAGTAAAAAAACCCTTGGAACCACTGGGGGCCCGGGAAAATTTATTTTGTCACTTGTCAACTTTTTTGTCAATTTTTTCAAAACCCCTTACCGCAACTTAAACTTTGCAGGACTACCAGTGGTACGTGGACGTTATACTAAAGCTGATTTGGGTAGCCGGCGATTACGTGGGCGAGGAAGTTTGGTACAGGGTCATTCAGGTATGTATGCGGATACCGTATTTCTTCTAATAATCTAATTTCTTCTACGTCCGATAGAAGGGCACCTCCAGTAGAACGACAGGTTATGACACTTTCTGCGTAAATACATGAAAATATTAAATGTTCAAATGAAAAATGTTTTTAAAAAATTGGTGAAAAAAGTAGAACGGCAGCCTCCAATAGAGCGACAGGTGAAAAGTTGACGAAAAAATGTAACGGCGCTCTTCTATTAGATCAAATACGTTTATGTTTTTGTTTATTTGTGTAAGGGTGACTTTATTGCAAATTTTGTCGGAGTTTCCTTGATGCCTGCTTTTTTGATAAATTCTGGTCGGTGGGCTGGATATGGTTATGCTGATCACTGCATTCTATACCAAAACTGTTACTGCAGTTTGATGAATAATGTCCATGAAAAACTACGCTCAAATCACGCATAGTGAGAACAATCTAATAGGTCAAAAAAATTAAAATATGTGTGGATTTTATTAAGATTGAATTTCAGTGTAAATTATGCACTCAATGCATCAAATAAAAAGCGTTTTATCTGCTCACAAAAAAACCTACTTCACGCGCAGATTGTGATAAATCGCGAGGAAGTGCAAGGTTACGCAGCGAAAATGGTTTTCGAAGCGCTGCAAGCGCCCGCGTGCCACGAAAATATGGTCAAAGTTGGCGGCTATATTTTGGGGGAGTTTGGAAATTTGATCGCTGGTGATTCCAGGTCCAGGTGCGTCTGGTTTGCCTCAGGGCGAGTAGGGGGCTGTCCAAGACCCTGTAAAATGTAAAATGTCAAGTAAAAGATCCTGTAAAATGCCTAACCTCATGTAAAAAACCCTGTAAATCTATTTTAAATGAAATTTGACATTTTACAGGGCTTGGAACTGAAATCAGCACGTCGTTTTGCCTAGTCACCTTAGTGACGTTCCTGTTTTTAACACAATTTTCTCCTTTTTAACATAATTTTTGTTTTCTATACCTTTATACCTATCCGTGTATTGTACCCTGTATTCCCGTAAATACAAATTCAAGGCAAATGATGATGACCCATTTAATATTACATTTTGTTCTGTCTCTATAAAATTCAACCCTTCAACAACCTAGGGTTGGAAAGAAAACAATTTTTTTTAACTCCTTGATTTAAAAAAAATCTACAAAAAAACTTGATAAAAAAAAATTAAAATCAGATTTTTCCAAATCGCCCAAAATGGGGGTATAGAGGAAAAATATGTGTATGTTAAGTGTCAGACAATGTATTGTTGTCTATTGTGGTCATATTATGACTGTGGAGTCATGGGATAGCATTATAAACAGTGATTTGTTTCAAAAATATCCATTTTATGTTGACAAAATTAAAAATGCAAAATACCTAGTGCAAGTCTACCAGAAATTTTGCCTTTTGATTTTTTTAAATTAAAATCAGTTTCCACTCTTTGATTAAATAAAAATCAGATTAAAAAAAAATCAGTTTAAAAAAATCAAGTGCCAATCCTAGTTTCCACCCTGTGATTTAAAAAAAAAATCAGATATTTTATTTAAAAAATCAGTTAAAAAAGATCAACCCTACAACAACCCGTTCAACAAAGTCTCATTTTTAATCGCTACAAAAAAATTTCTCAGCCCGATGGTTCAGTTCGAACTGCTACACGCAAAATACCACTTGTGTAGCATCGCCACACGCGCCCTGCTACTTTCTACCTACGTGAAGTTTGTCAATTTATTCCCAGAAATTAAGGACAAAATACAGGAGGTGGGTAAGGGGGTGGTTTTTTAACTGCGGTTTTATTGATTCGAATTTATTCAAATTATTCTGCCATATATAAAGTTGCCGGTAGATAAACGCTCTCATTAAAGTACCAGTTAATTTAGTCAGTCATTAGTACCAGTCATTACCAGTTAATTTTACAAATTTCAACGTTGTAATTAGAAATCATGATAAAAAATAGAATTTGATCAACGTCTAAAAAGTCGTATTATTAAGTGTCGCAGGCCCCGCCCTTTCAAGCATGTGAAATGTCACTTTTTTCCGCAGGTGCTATCTCAATCATCGAATCTGCGCAATCCGGACGCGGAACTGCAGCAGCGCGCCGCTGAATACCTCAAATTGTCGCAGGTGGCCGCCACCGATCTGCTAGCCACCGTGTTGGAAGAGATGCCGCCTTTCGTGGAGAAGGAGAGCTCTTTGCTGTCCAAGTTGAGACAGTCTAGGTGGGCGTGGCTTATTTTATTTTTTAGTCTTTTTGTATCTCGGCGGACCACAAAGTATGCGCCCAAAGTTATTTATGTCTTGGTCGATAACGCGCGAGGTGGATATTGATGTATGCACTTTCATAAAAAGAAAAATATTTTAAAAAATGAAAGGCAGATTCGCGTACAAACGAGAAATGTTTTTTCCCCTAAATGTTTTTTTCTTTTTTTGCTGGAATTATTTTTATTTTTTTAATGATGACGTCATGATTAGGGTTCAAACGGGACCGGTTTTTCGGACCGGGACCGGGACCAGAAATTTTTCTTATCGGGACCGGGACCGGGACCGGGACTAGGTGGTCCGGACCGGGACCGGGACCGGGACTGGCATTTTTCAATTGTCGGGACCGGGACCGGGACCGGGACTGGGGCATCCGGACCGGGACCAGAATTTGCCGAACCAGGTACCAGGACCACAGCCCCCTTTTGAGCCCTATCGGGACCGATAACCATTTGAATGCATATTTTCAGAAGTTTCATACGATTTTCACACTTCATTCAATCAAAATTGTCATCAAAAATATAGTAAAAGTCACAAAAATGACATACTGCACAAAAATTATGACAGTGAGTATTGATACATAACCTGGCGCAGTGCTTTCTGAAGGTAAATTATATTTTCAGCCTTCTCTGATGTCGAACATGAATGAGAATGTTTGGAACTCACTAAAAAAACGTCAAAAATTCGTCGACAGAACGAGAATGCGCCGACTGGCGCGAATTTTTTTGAATTTTACAAGTATTTAAAAGGCAAAATCTGGATCCAGTCCGGTCAATTTTTCTTATCGGGACCGCTGAAAAATTCCGGGACCGGGACCGGGACCGGGACTGGGTGGTCGGGACCGGGACCGGGACCGGGACTGGCCTTTTTCAATTGTCGGGACCGGGACCGGGACCGGGACTGGGGTGTCGGGACCGGGACCGGGACCGGGACCGCCCCAGTCCCGACTTTTTGCCGAACCATGTACCGGGACCGCGGTCCCGTTTGAACCCTAGTCATGATGGAGTGTTTCCTTCAGAAAAATGCATAGCATGCGGTCCGCCGAGTATAAATATTGTGGGAAAATAATTGAGGCGTCTAATTCTAAAAGTCGACAAGTCCACAAAATGCGATTTTGAGTAAATCGCATTTTAAGTTTCGGATCCAATTTGTGGTCTGTGCAGCGTGTCCAATGTGGCTCTCTCATGATTTACATTAAGTTCCATATGTTGACAATAAAGTGTCAAATTTTCAACCCCTGCTGTCAACGTTTATGTGAAAAATGGGGTGTCCATAAAATGCTATTTGGATATTTGCAATAAATCAGCAGCAAAATCCAGTAAACAAAGGTGGACTTGTCGACTTCTTGCTGCAAACACCTTCGGACTTGTCGACTTCTTGCTTTAAACCATGTGGACTTGTCGACTTTTTGCACTTGCAAACATTTTTGTTCCCAGCTTGAAAAAATTTGCCTTATGGGCTATTTTTGTACTTGTCGACTTTTAGAAATCACTGCCCATAGCGGACTTAACACATTTCTTGCTTTTTTTGTCCCAACAAAAAAGGCTGCACAAGGTGGACTTGTCGACTTTTTGCCCAAAAACTAGGCGTACTTGTCGACTTCTTGCCCAAATTTTCTCCATTTTCCCCCAAAATGGTCAAATCTGGCATGGTCATATAGGGGAATGTGAGGTAGAAAAATTTATGGAAAATTTTGAAAAATGAGAGGGACCATCCCCAGATCATTTTCACGGGGTTAACTCAAATTTTCCAAATTTGGACTTGTCGACTTTTAGAATTCGACGCCTCAATTGTGTTTGTGGTATCAAACGAGTAAATAAATAGATGGATTGTTGATTTTTGATTACTGATTTTTCCAACGACATCAAAAGTGGTAGAACCTGAAATCGGCATACTTTGATAATCATAAATAAAAATAAAATGTAGAATGGAATGATACACTGGAAAATGTAACATTAAGTACTGTAGAATAGAACACAATTTCCTAAATGTGAATGAACTGATAGTCTGCAAAAATGTTTGACGAATTTAGATCACACCAATAGTCCTACCTAATAAAAACATTTGAAAAATCCCTCAAAATGTAGGCCCCGCGTCGACGGAGTGGAGACGGCAAATGAAGATAAGGAACGCAAAAAGCAAATGCCCAATGCTGTACTCGCTGACACTGTGGGTCACAATTTTACATCACAGTTTTCATTTAATTTTTGTTTGTTTATTGGGCACTTCAAGCAGACTTCTTATCACAGCCGTACGTGAATAAACGCGTGACTATGACAATTTTACAAGTCGACCCATGTTTAAATGAGTCGATCAATCTGCGACGCTATAGATAGTATTTTATTTTGTTCAGTTTATATAGTTTTATTTTGTTCATATACAGACTGACGTCAGTTGTCAATTGAATTTTTGGTTCAAAGTGAAATCTAAATGTGAATTGTAAATTCATTCAGTTGAACTATTTAATTTGGATTATTGAACTGATTTAATTAAATGGCGCTGGCTTCGTCATACTCAAATGCTAACCCACCGACATACTTTGAATAAAGAAATTCAATTGACGATTAACATAAATTGACGCCACGTCAACTAGTGTGTAACTTCTGTGACCAGTAGAACCTCAAAATACCCCATCCCAAGTTCGCAACTCAGTCATCTGGTGGCGGGGCGGCCGCCCCATCTGTCACTGGCGGCGGCGGCGGCGGCACGGCCGACTTGTTGGGCTTGAACGTGTCCGGCGACATGGGCAACGACGCGCAGCAGGCCACCAGCAACGGGTTCATGCCCGCGCCTAGTGCTGTGGCAGGGCAGACTAATGGCACTGTGGATGTTGTGCAGATGAAACACGAGGATTTGAGGAAGTTTGTGTGGGTGGTTTTGGGTTGGGGTTAATGGCGGGCTCTTTTTGTAAAAAAAATTTTGTCGCGAATTTGACGGTTGTTTGCGCCATTTTGTATTGAGTATCGAGTACTTTTTAGTAATAACATCGATAATTTAGAACGGGTTATTATATCGAAAACGATATTTAAAAAACGAAAATCGGCATAAAAATGTTGATATCGAACTATCGGGCTCTTTTTATCATTGAAGCATCACATAAATCAGCCTGTTTTTGGTGGCATCTATAAATTTCACGCATAAATATGTCATTTAATTATCTCTCAACCAATCTTATAGGTTCGTCGTGAAGAACAGTGGCGTGATATTTGAAAATAACGTGATTCAAATCGGCTGCAAATTGGAAAGTCGACTCAATTTGGCGCGTATCGGGATGTATTACGGCAACAAAACTGCTAGCTCCCTTGTGAGTGTATGACCTTTTAAATCTCATAGTTTGTGCTGGCGGATATATTTGTGTAATATAGGTCAATATTTGATATCGATCACTTTGATCACGTCACGAATTTCTGGATAGTGACGTTGAGAAATTTGAGAAATTACAAAACTTCGGTAGAAATGTGAACGATTTTGAAAAGCAAAACGCATATAAGAGATGTCGAAAATCGAATGTTCGTTGGCTTGGCGCTGCACTTGGATTTCTTTCACACTAAATCTAATCGACACGAATTCGTTGCACGCAGACAGTTAAAAAATACTTACATTTACATTTTCTTTTTAAAAAAGTTCAGTAATTCTAACAACTCTGCACGCAGACAAACTTCGCTCCATCAGTGCAGCCGCCACTTTCCGGCGCCGATTTAACTTATCAACTTGTAATCCAAGCGAAACCAGTTGACCCGGTAGTTGACGGCGGCGCCCAAGTTCAGCAACTGATTAATGTTGAATGTTTGGCTGATTATTATGAGCTGCCCACTTTGAGGGTGTCTTTTATGTGAGTTTGGGTTTTTTGGCCGGATGCCAATTCTGGTGCCAATTTTTCAAGATGAGGAGTAAAAAAATAAAAAAGTAAAAATCTAAAAGAAGTGAAAATTTAAAATGTTAAAGAGAAGCAAAAATGTAAAAGAGAAGGATAATGCGAGGTTTAAAGTTAAGGATAAATAAATTCGTTTAACATTTCACTTCTCATTTTACTTCTCATTTAAATTTTTAGTTCTCACTTGTAAATTGTTGTTTTACTTCTCAACTTGCCTAATTGACCCTGACGTCAGGGGACGGATTCGATTAAAACTAGTGCGTGTGCACGATTTCATGCTACTATACTCGCTCGTCGGGCGCCCTACACTCTAATTGAATTTTGGCCTGTGTGTTTGGCTTGTTTACGGAGCCCGGCGAGTGGGGGGGGGGGAACAGCCTCCCTAAACTTTTGCCTACACAGTGACGGAACGGTGCCAGGCGCTCGCGCCATTCGTAAGCGCCACGTCATTGGCGCTGGCGCCAGTGCCATAAACCACTGTATATGTATGCAAATACACGTATTTACTTATGTAGAGACTTTTGGCTGCAATTTCTAGGATGTGTGCTTACGGGGACCGATCCACTGATAATTATATGTTTGAGGGGGTGAATGCGCGCAAATTTTTGCACAAACTTTGAAAAATACGTAGGAAAAGTTGCATTTTCCGGAATTTTTAGGTCTCACCCCGGGAACGGGAAACCCCCCCCCCTGCCCCCCTGGATACGCCCTTGCCACAATAGTATTTATGCACTTTTCATACATTCGGACTGCAAACATTTTCAGACACAATGGAAGCCCCGTGGTTGTGTCGTTCGAACTGCCGCTGTTTATCAACAAGTTTTTCGAACCCACTGAAATGACATCCGAGGATTTCTTTCAGCGGTGGAAAAAACTGAGCCAGTCAGTTTCTTTTTTAATTTATTTTAATTTTTTATAAATATAACGAGGGCCAGGCTATCGAACTTCTATTGTTTTTCATGGATTGGAGGTTTGGGATTTGTCACTTTGATTTGATTTGACTAGAATGAATCATTTTCGAACTTCTCGACAGTAGTTGACGGATTTCTCATTCCGGTAAACTGAAATGAATTCATTATTCAAAGCTGATGCGTAAGTTTCGGTAATTTTCGCCGTAAACTATATAAATGGAAAACGAATTTACGCTTTTTGGTCGTGTAAAGCTGAATGTAGGTAACATTACTAATGTCAAAAATGTCAAGATAATGTAGAGTATCAATTTTCAACTTGTCAAAAAAAAACAGCACAACCCCGTCCCCACCCTGTAGCGAAATGCGTGGAGCCGACACATATTAACTTGGATTTCTAATTATCGATAAATTGCAAAAAAAAACAATTTCAGGCCGGTGCAGGAGTGTCAGAAGATATTTTCCGCGCGCAATCCCATGGATGCTGAGCAAATTAGGACCAAGGTATTTGGCTCTTTATCTGATTAGACTTATTTTAACTCGCATATTTTAATAAGCACGATTAGATGTCAATGTGTCTTCAAATGGGAACTCAATTCATAGTCCATTTAAATATTTAGTGTGAAATCTCACGAGTTTGAAATTTCCTCGAATTTTGAAACTTGCTCGTGTAAAACGTTATTCTATGATGTGTGAAGTATAGTTTCAGTTGATCCGAAATCATTTTACCCTTGACTTTTGTGGAAACTTTTGTTAAATTTGCCGGCTCCTGTTGCATTGTGGGACATAAAACTACAGAGCTATTGTGCCTGCACACAATAGTAGACGGTTTTGCAGTGATTAACACTCTGTTGAAAATGGCTTCTTATTGATGTGAATACATTATTTTTATCTGATTCTACCAGCGTTGACGGAGTCCAAAGAATCCGTTAACTATAACCCGGTGAAAACACCATATTCAGTTGACCAGGATTCAACCGTCAACTAGTACGCATGGGCACACTAAAACAGTCTATCCTTCCCCTCCCCACCCCTTAATTATCCATCCCGTTGCAGCTGAGCGGCTTCGGCGTGCGCGTGCTGCCCGGCGTGGACCCCAACGCGGACAACTTCGTCGCCGCCGGCATCGTGCACACCAAGGCGGCGCAAATCGGCACGCTGCTCCGTTTGGAGCCCAATAGACAGGCTAAGGTGGGTGGGTGGGGGGTTTTGAGTTGACGGTTGGTGTTTTGGGGGTTGTGTTACAGTGGGGGTTTTGAGTTGACGGTTGGTGTTTTGGGGGTTCTGTTACAGTGGGGGGTTTTGTGTTGACGGTTGGTGTTTTGGGGGTTGTGTTACAGTGGGGGTTTTGAGTTGACGGTTGGTGTTTTGGGGGTTCTGTTACAGTGGGGGGTTTTGTGTTGACGGTTGGTGTTTTGGGGGTTGTGTTACAGTGGGGGTTTTGAGTTGACGGTTGGTGTTTTGGGGGTTCTGTTACAGTGGGGGGTTTTGTGTTGACGGTTGGTGTTTTGGGGGTTGTGTTAGTGGGGGTTTTGAGTTGACGGTTGGTGTTTTGGGAGCTCTGTTGGAGTGGGAGGAGTTGACGGTTTTGGTTGTCTGGGTTCTGGGGTGAGGTTTTGGGGGTTGGATTGTCATTCGATTTTTTTCGTATTCTGGCCTCGATATGATCGCGAAATTTTTTTGGGGGCGGGGGGGGGGCATTTCAATATGCTCGCGAGCGACTGTAAACTTGCATAGCATAAACGCTTAGTAGACTCGGTTCAAGTTTCCTTTACCACAATGATGGAAGTGTGGTTTTGCGATATCTTTCGGACCAAATGTTACTGTATTTTTCATTCCCAATATATCAAAGCTAATTTTCGAAGAATCTAATCAAATTTTTCTGTTTTTTATTTACAGATGTACCGATTGACGGTGCGGAGTAGCAATGGGCAAACGGCCAAGTATTTGTGCGAAAATCTGCACGAGCACTTTTGAGTTTAGTGCAGTCTTTTGTGTTTTGTGTTATCACCTGCGACTAGTTCCAATTTGGGCAAAATGTAGACACTTAAAAAAATTATGGAAAAACTTTGGTTTTTGTAATTTGAAAATTTTAATGATAATTTATACCTCAAATTGGACAGAGTTAAATATGCACGTTACTGTCATATTGAGAAATGCGGTTGTTATCGAAACCATTTAATTGCGTGTTTACTTTAACACAATCTTCAATTAAAATAGGTGACAGTTTATTCATCATATTCATTCATATGACAATCTACTCATCTTAACCGTGGAAAAACTTTAGCCGCAGAATTTTTACTCTTTTGAATTTATCACCATTTTTTAAGTGCACATTCACTTCATTTTGGTATGTAAATACATTACCGTTTTTCTCCATCTATTACTTCAAATGGATTTGTGAAGTTTCAATCCGTATTTTTCATCAAGTTTTATTCATTTCTCAGATATACCACTCAATATTGTTACCGTTAGGTGAAAATATTAATCATTAATACCCGACTTGTATTTTTACTGATACTCCATGATTTAATTTTTCAACAGTGCTCTCGCGCAAGGAATGTGCCTGCGCACACTATTTTTCACACGATACTTCTAAAACTCACAAATCAGTTTAGAACGCATTTGAGTTTTCTACAATGAGATGGCCGTCAACTACAGTTGACGGAGATAAAAATAACTAATTGTGGAAAACTGAAACATGTTCAAAGCTGATTTATGAGTTTTCAAAATTTCGGTTGAAAACTAGTGTGCGCAGTTCCAATATGGCGCAAACCATTTTCATTGGAAAAAAAATTCAAAATATTTGTGAAAATGCGCCAGGCGCTAATGCGATTAATGGCATCAAAATGATTGGTACCATGGCGCTGTTTTTTCACAGGAATAGCCCTAGCGCACCTTTAAAAACAAGTTGAAATTCAATTTCAGTTTCAATGTTGAAATTTTATCTTTTGGTGTATCTAGTGGCGTATTTATGTAGATATTTTTATTACAAATAGATTAATAGAATATATATGACTTAAAATATAGTTTATACATTTTATATTAACTCGGTGTCTGCTCTCAAATGGCGGAATTGTTTGTCAGCCAATGGGGTTTCTGCGATTAATATCTGATCGGAAATATTGCGATCGATGAATATTGAAGCTTCAAATTCAATATCTCGATTGTCTAAAAGTGGTTTTGTGTTGATCAAATTTTTTGAATTGTTGGCATTCTTTACAATTCAAAGTGAAGTCAAGACTTATTTTCATATTCACGCGGTAATTTTTTTGCATTCCACTATTCCCAGAGTCCCATTGTGCGGAGAGATGTCCACTTCCAAAAATGTTTTTCTATAGATCAAGTGTTTTTGACCCAGGGTTTCAGTAGATTTTGGACCTTATAGTGGCCAGATAAACGTTAAAAGAATGCTCTATGAAAGGATAGATATTTTTCAGGTGAAATTTTCAGAGTTTGGTACTGGCTAACAAGGACGTATCCAGGGGGGGGGGGCTGTAGCCCCCCCGTTCCCGGGTGAGACGTGAATAGTGCATGAAAATACAATTTTCAGTACCAATTTTCGAACTGATTGTGAAAAAAAATAAAAAGGTATTTTAAGTAAATCTATCGCTGCAGTAGAAAATTAAATACATTATGCCCCATTAATTACACTCAATTTTGTGCCATCCGCACTATAAATATGTATGTATTTTCGAGCAGTTTCAGTGCCAGCGCTAACACCAATGGCGCCATGGCGTGGCGCCTACGAATGGCGCCAGCGCCAAAACACCATTACGTCACTGCGAAAATTTAAGGGGGGCGGCTGAGCCCCCCCCCCCCCGTTCGCCGGCCTCCGTAAACAAGCAGCCCCCCGCTAAAAAATCCTGGATACGTCCCTGCTGGCTAGTAACCTAAGAATTTTGAGTGGGTTGATTAAGGTTATTGAGCAATGTATAGTTTTACAGGTATCTATGTATTGTGTTTCTGTCTGGGTATTTTCTCATTTCTCATGGCTATAAGTATTCACAAGCATGATTTTAACCGTAATTTCTGAAAAGATATTGCAAACAAAGATGTACCCGAATAGGTAGCTGGGGAGTGGGGGGGGGGGATAAAATTAACCACAGGAATTCTGTGAGGTGTTTTGGCTGGCTGTGTGCCGTGTACGTTTCCCCATCTACTGAACCCCTGGCATATCCTGTACTTTGGCGCTGCTCACAATACTAAACCACTGAAATTTTGGAAACTCATCTATCTCTTTGATTCCATCTAACACATTTGAATTCACCAGAATAAGGTGTCTGTCAACTACTCATTGATGGCATTCGAAAATCACTCATTCTGGTAAACTCAATTGTGCTGAAAAGAGATTTATGAGTTGCCAAATTTTGACGGTGTACTAGTGTGCGTGTCTAGTAAATATTTATGTGTGTGTTTTTTCAATGATCTTCGCAATATGCATAAGTTCTGTTGTCGCTTCACGCATTACTTTCTTTTTTCAATATTTCGTCGCGAAAGAAACGTGTTTTCATTCGTTCGAAGGTCTGAACTGCTCCAATAGTGCAGTACAGTGTGTCATATTTATTTGAGCGGTTGTTTATAGTTACAGGTAACTATTGTGGTGAACGTGTTTTATTTTGGACACCATGCACCGGTGCTGTGTGGCGCTTAAAAATTGGCATATTCCGGTGATGTTACAGTGAGGGTCTTGTGATTCTGAACCATGCTAGTAAAAAGTATTATCTCCTAGATCCATATAGGTGAAAAAATAGGCTAAAAGTAAGATATTTAGTGATATTGAAAAATATATTGCAAAATCGATTAAAATTTGCTCCACGTAGATGGACATGGGGGGTTCAGGGGTGGTAGCCAAAAATTTCACCCCGTGATATATGGATACGGTACCTAGCTGGTAACCCCCTTCAATGCTTCTCCCTAGTTGCATTTTGCATGCGCGGTACACGTTGGCAGCGTGCCAACTGCCAACTACAACTCGTGCGCGTGACTCACACAAATAAAATTTCCAATCTATATATTTGCTTGAACGCTGGCGCAACACTGGTGCACGGTGTATAAAATCATTCGTCTTTGGTGTGAGCTGCCGTATTTTTTCTGATAGATTGCGTGTACCTAAATGGAAGGGTACTTTTACCTATTTGGATGGTAGTTAAGTAAAAAGTCTGAAGAAAAAGGGGCGCTTTTCTATTAGAGAAAATACGGTATTTGCAAAGTACCGTAATCAGCTCGTCGTATTTTACCATCACGATTTCTCAACACTTATCTTCACTTTTAGCAATATTCATAGCGGTGTCAAAAAATGGGCGAAAACAAGGTTTGAGTGAGTCACAGCCACAGGAATATACACACACCAGTTGACAACGACGCCGAGTGTCAACTGGTTCCGATACCAATTCAAAGCTTGCTGATGAGTAGTACGCCGCATTATTGTACACACGTATACTCCGCATACTTTGCAACATTCGTCGTTGCAGCTTCGTTAATCACTTGTTCGTTTGAACTTCGTTCGTCGGCTCGTCAGCAAGCTCTGAATTGGGATCGGAACCAGTTGACATTTGGTTCCTTGTCAACTATCGTGTGTAGGGCCATACTCATGATACGGTTGTGTTGTGAGCAAAATCTTCATCGAGGAGGTATTTTGTTAAATATGATGTCATTCCTGATAAATAGCTCTGCGCATTTTATTCTAGATAAAAACATTTAGGTACATCGATATTCAAAACTAAATATGTAGACATGTAAACATCTATGGTCCTACACACGCTAGTTGACATCGACACCAAATGTCAACTGGTCCCGTTCCCAATTCAAAGCTTGCGTTTGAACGTCGTTCGTTGGCTCGTCAGCAAGCTTTGAATTGGGACCGGCACCAGTTGACATTTAGTGTCGATGTCAACTAGCGTGTGTGTGCCCTATATGACTTACGCTGTCCACGTTTTTTGATGCTTGATTTTTGGTCAACTTTAATAGCATTCTTAAATCTCTAAATACCTATATTTGTTGCATTTTTGCGAAAAGTATCAAATTACCATGGAAAGGTTTCCCTTTAGGTTTCTTTGTCACTGTGATAAATATTTGGTTTATTGTATGCATCCAAGTGTCAATGTGCGCGGTTATTTCCAACATTTTATACACCTACATATTTACAACAAATACATAAACAATTTATGTCTTTATTCAATCATTGACCGTTACACTATTTACATTTATATCAATTAGTGAGATTCCGCTTAATTATCGAAATAAAACTTGTAAAAGTTCCACTAGAGATCGGCCCACATTCGTTCCATTTGGTTTTTAGTCATTTTCCTAAATACCGTAAATTTCCATCTTGTGGTTGGTTCAATCAGTTAAAAAAACCACGAGATGTGGGGCACGTAATTCAATGGTTCCACGGCGCTGGCGCCTTTTTGACTGCGTTGCGCCAAGACCATAGGGGATTTTAGGGGTAGCATTTGGGGGGGGGGGGTCTCGCCAGTCAGCACGTGTTTATATCTCTGGAACCGCTTGGCGAAAATTGTTGAAATTTGGATATAATATGGTTTCAGGTCGAGGCTAACATGAAAATCGAGGGCATCCTCGAATAGTCCCCCAGTCCCGAGAAAGGATGGGTCTGAAAGAAGGTAAATTTTTAGAATTTTTTGCGCGTCGCCTGGATCATGCAAACTTTGAATCTCAATAACTCGGCTATTTCACGGCAGATTTTGTTCGTTTAACTTTTTTATGATCACAAATGTTTGAAGAGTTTTTTTTGAGGTCAAATTGATGCGATTTACAATTTGCCATAAATTCTGATCATTTTAAGTGTTCATTTGCGAAAATCGGTGGAGAAATGGTTGAGATATGGAGTTTTGATTTTGCACACATTCTTCTTCATGTGGTTAATTGTATGGATGGGAGGCGGAACTTTGAAGTGGTATAACTTTTGATTGGAAAGAGATATCGATCTGATTCTTTTGGAACTGTGTTTCTCTCGATCAAGGGTATGTGATAGCATGTTCAAGAAGAAAAAATTATCAAAATTTTGCATTCTGAAATTGGGCCAAATAGATTTATGGCAAATTGCAAATCGCAAATTTGACCTCAAAAATGAACTTTTCAAACATTTATGATCATAAAACAAGTTAAACAAACAAAATCGGCCATGAAATAGCCGAGTTATTGAGATTCAAAGTTTGCGTGTTCCAGGCGACATGTAAGAAATTTGAAAAATTTACTTTTTTCAGACAAACCCTATCTCGGGACTGGGGGACTATTCGAGGATGCCCGTGATTTTCATGTTAACCCCGTCCTGAAACCATATTATATTCAAATTTCAACAATTTTCGCCAAGCGGTTCCAGATATATAAACAGGTGCTTACTGGCGAGACCCCCCCCCCCCCCAAAAAAAAAAAATGTTACCCCTAAAATCCCCTATGGCCATGACTCCGATGGCGCCCTGCACCTTGTTTTGGAATGCCGCCGTTTGTATTGCGCCCTTTTTCTGTTGCTTTTCCATCACTGAATACAATACCTGTTGTTCCAACTTGAACGCATCTTTTTAATTAATGCTAGCGAGATCTAGAATTCATTTCCGAAGGTTGTCCTTTTTGATGGCATTTTTAGATGAATTTTTCAAAACATCTTTTTTCCTCAAGTCTCGTACAATGCTTAGCCTGACTTTCCCCGCTCTTGTCACTTTGTAATTTACAGTTTTAAAGCTGAGATTACAGCTCAGCGTGAATTTGACGTAAAATGACGACATAAAATTACATCGTAAAATTAATTACATGAGTCTGGATGTTGCTACAGGTCTACAATTTTTTATGGATAATATATGTATCAATACCTTTATCGTGTTCAATACTGAGTGTTGTCAGCCACAGCTAGAGCGAATCGAAAAGTTCAATTTTTTCATTTTACATCAGGGAACTAATTTTACATTTCACGTCAATGATTGCATGAAACCATTGACATAAATTGTAACATTAGTTCCCTAATGTAAAATTAAGAATTATGACGTAATATGATGAAAAAAATGAATTTTTCAATTTGCTCTAGCTGTGGCTGACAACACTGAGTATTGGACACGATTAAGGTATTGATTCATATATTATCCATAAAAGATTGTAGACCTGTAGCATCATCCACACTCTTGTAATTAATTTTAAGACACACGTGGTTTGACATTGACATTGATATTTACTGTTACTTACTGGAGTATTTACTGTTTTTCATGGGGAGATACACTCCTGGAAAAATGTATCTAGCCCTTTGATTTTTTTGGTTCAATGGCGAACCAAACATTGAATATGGGTCATTGAGGGGTGAAACTAATAAATACATATGGAGAGTCATTATGTCAACCCCACAGTAGAAATATGGCCCCCTATTGCATAACTAGTCAACATTTCGTTAACCATGAATGCAGCGCATTCCTCAATTTTTTTTGCTTTTGTATATTTCGTTTAATGCGTGCAGCCATGAGCTGGCACGGTGCCAAAATTTCGTTTTGTTCATAATTTCAAAAATTTGCACCATGCCAGGTTGAAATTTGCTGCTGACCAACAGCAGACAATTTTGAACATCATGAGAATTCAGTGAGTGCAGAGTATCAAGTCCACCGCATATACCGTTTTGAATATACCGTATTACCTCGAATTAATCCCCCCTTGAATCAACCCCCCCTCGAAATACCCCCCTAAAATTCGGCTGAGGAAATAATAAACCCCCCTCGAAATACCCCCTAAAATTGCATGTAAAGAGGACGTGCATGACAAATACCGCAGTTTGTCATCTGTACAATACAGCAGAGTTGTTAAAATACCGGTATTTTTGGAAAGCGTAAGCGTAAGCGTAAATACACTTTCCAAATTATGGGTATGGATACTAAAAGCGTAAGGTATTTTTAAAATACCTAGGAAAGCGTAAAATAAAGCGTAAGCGTAATAAAAAGTTTTTCAAGGTGCTCTTGCTGTTGAGCAACAGATTTTCGGATTACCGTATTTACTCAAAATACTCCCTCAAAATACCCCTACCCAAAATGTGTCTAATAATGTCCAAAAACTGCAGTTTGGTATCTGTGCAATGCGAAAAACACGTTAAAGAGAATACAGAGTTTTTCGAGGAAATACGGTATCCATTATCTGACCCAAAATTCCTTATCCTAAGCCACCATATTGCTAGACGACACAATTTGCACATGTGCCGCTATTTTCACCCCGTTAGCGCACACACGTTTTTTTTGTACGCTTTCTCGATCACTTTGTGTTCCTTTCTTCCTTTTTCAAAAGCGTAAAACTGGGTTGCGTGAAAAATTTTTTTACGCTTTTAGTACCCGGGTATTTCCGCCGGGAAAGCGTAATAAAGCGTACGGGTATTTTACGAAAGCGTAAGCGTAAGCGTAAGTATAAATACCCATTTACCCGGGTATTTCGGGTAAGCGTAAATACGCTTTCGCAACTCTGCAATACAGCCACTGGTCGACTTCTACTAGTCCCATTTTCTTCCTCCTTTTTTTGATTAGTCGGTATTTACGTTAATTAAATGGATACGTATTTACGCTAGTGCAACAGTAGGAATTTGCATTTTATTCATTCACTCAATTACATGTGATAATTACAAAATGTTATTGGTGTGACTCGACACACATGTCGCTGCATGGAAGTCACTGCCCAGGCGAACCAATAATGAACAAATCAAAATCAAATCAAAACACACGTTTAAACGATGATTGAGTGATGTTAGGGCAGGGTTTATGTGTATATACAGGTATGTATGCCTATAAACAAATATACATCTGTGTAATTGTTTGATTTTTCTACGTCTGAGTATGGGGAATTTCCGAAAATTTCTGGCGAAAAAATAGACTCCCCTCGAATAACTCCCCCTCAAATTTTGCTGGCGAAATAATAAACCCCCTGGGGGTATTTCGAGGTAATACGGTAAATTTGCAAATGGTAAATATTTTAGCAGTGCATCTTTTTTTCACATCGCATCGCAGTCTTTTTCATTGTTTTAACATGTTTTTTTTCTTGTTTTATCATTTTCACACGAAGGCTAAAGACTTTTTTCCACTGGAAATTTGACTTTGGATGGCTGTCAAATGAGAAGCAACGCACCCAGGAAGCTAAAAATCTACATGTGGCTTAAAGGCACCTTACTGTACAAGAATTCATCCCATGTACCGTATTACCTCGAAATACCCCCATGGGGGTTTATTATTTCGCCAGCAAAATTTTAAGGGGGTTAATTCGAGGGGGGTTATTATTTCGTCAGAAATTTTTGTAAGGATTGTCTTAAAAAGTGGGCATTTGCGTACCCAAAACCGGAAATAAATGTGTCCAAATGGGGTATATTTGGACATGAAAACGTAGATAGTTACACAAACTAGTCTAAATATGTGTAGCGGCAATGCAAATTAGCAGTAATATACATCATGTACATTGTATACATGACGTATTTATTATGTAGAAGATGTAAATCATTCCGAAGGGGGGTATTTCGAGGAGGGGGGGGGTTATTATTTCCCCAGCCCATTTTGAGGGGGGTTAATTCGAGGTAATACTGTATATGAGTCAGTCTACGAGTCAGTAGCCAAAAGTTGGACACATTAAAACAAATTTTATTTTCTTAAAGTGTTGCTTGTATAACACTGATAAAAAAATGATATTTCATTTTTTCTGTTTCCTCTTATATATAGCAAAATTGAGCATTTTAGCATGGAATGGTGACATGAGGTGTTCGCATCAAGACTGAGGCCAAAACTAAGGAGACGTAATGGCTATATTTTATACCGTTGCATAGCTGAGAACATCCTCTTTCAGAATCCACAGCCTCCCCATAAGCTCGCGTTAGCATATTTATACCTAAGATTTCAAAACATGCTGAGCGCACTACTCTTGGGTGATCACATCTCATGTGAGGCCGGAACTAAGGAGACGTAATGGCTATATTTTATACCGTTGCGTAGCTGAGAACGTCCTCTTTCAGAATCCACAGCCTCCCCAGAAGCTCGCGTTAGCATATTTATACCTAAGATTTCAAAACATGCTGCGCGCACTACTCTTGGGTGATCACATCTCATGTGGGGCCGGAACTAAGGAGACGTAATGGCAATATTTTATACCGTTGCGATGCTGAGAACATCCCCTTTCAGAATCCACAGCCTCCCCAGAGGCTCGCGTTAGCATTTTTATACCTAAGATTTTAAAACGTGCTGTGTGGCCTAATCGAGGGTCGATAGCATCACATGTGAGGTCGGAACCAGGAAAAACTAAATGCTGTGGTCTATACCATTGGAAAGCTGAGAATATTCTCTTTCAGAATCTACCACTCTCAAGAAGGTTCACGGTCACGATTTTATACCTAAGATTTCAAAACGTGCTGCATGCACTACTCTTGGGTGATTGCATCTCATGTGAGGCCGGAACTAAGGGGATGTAACGGCTATATTTTGTACCGTTGCGAAGCTGAGAACATCCCCTTTCAGAA
>OZ038454.1:22859962-22895124 GCA_964036195.1 Sphaerolaimus hirsutus | reverse complement strand
TTAAACCAATTTTTTGTATCACACTTAAAAAGTTGGTTTACAAAGTTCACTAGGGGAGGGTCTAAGGTTCAAAGTTATGTAAACAACATTACCTCTAAAATGCTTCCATAAGGAAATTTACTTGGGGTGAATTCTATGATGTCAAAATGATGTCATTTCAGGACGAAAATTTGACAAAATTTCCACTTTTTCATTCACCCCAAATAAATTTCCTTATGGAAGCATTTTAGAGGTTATGTTGTTTACATGACTTTGAACCTTAGACCCTCCCCTAGTGAACTTTGTAAACCAACTTTGTAAGTGTGATACAAAAAATTGGTTTAAAGTGAAATTTTCAATCTGCTGTTTATGGGACAGGGTGGGTGCCCTACTGAAAAAAAATTTATGAGCAGAACTAGGGTTCATATCTGATTCAATTTTATATCAGGTATGTTCTCACAACATTTTTTTATAATGCAGTTGGGTAGCGAACTTGTTTGAGACACTTGGGTTGTTCTTAAAAAATTATTCAATTTATGCTTAGTGGGTCGTCGGCAGCCGCCCCACTGGTGTATTGTGAGGGGGGTTGTTGGCAAGACATCCCCCAAATTTCAGTTTTCTACCGCCCTCACAGCTGGAGATATAGCCTTCAAAGTGTAGCTAATCAAGTGGGTGGTGAACTTGCTTGGGACACCAAAAACGCCACAAAATTTTTTTGCATAAAGGGTGACCCACCCTGTAGTGAGTCGCCGCACCTCCCCCCATTGTTGGGGAGTAAGGGGGTCTTACAACTTAATATATACAAAGTTTCAGCCTTATAACACCCCCATGGACGGAGATATTGCATTCGAAGTGAAATAAAAAAATGGGTGATGAACTTGTCCGGGAAGGTGTTTACTTATATAAGTCTAAACATAGACTCTTATACATGGTGCTTATTGTTGCATTTTTCTACGTCTGTGTACGTTACAAACAACAAATTAGTACTGGAAGTTCAAAAAATTTCTGGCAAAATAATAATAACCCCCCTCAAAATTCTCAATCTGAAACAATCACGAGGAAATACGGTATTTGTTCCGCTTCCGAATGGTCTTTGCTTACGGAGCGTGAAATGCGGTAAGGAGTAAAAAACCAAACCCGTTTGAAGTACAAGAAAATCAGCAACAAATTGCACGAATGTTTACTAATTCCTACGCACTTTCCGGGATGACATCCCTTTATTCCAAAACTAAAAATTTGAGTTTCCGTAGATATCAATTCCGCACTTGCGGAAAAAACATTCGGACGCGTCACCAAAATTTTCAGCCTACCCTGCGACTACATGCCACTCGTGAGCTAATGTAATCTCTTGTCACCCAGCAGAGTTGTACAAATACTGGTATTTTTGGAAAACGTAAACGTAAACGTAAACGTAAATACCTTTTCCAAATAAAAAGTATAAATACTAAAACGTAAGGTTTTTTTTTTTAAATACCAAGGAATACGTAAAAAAAAACGAAAACGTAAAAAATTTTATACATGTAGTATTTGCCACTTTGCTCTGGAAAATACCATTATTTTCAGCTTTATATGTTTTTAGCACCACATGTTCACCATAATGAACAACATCGAGCCAACTATAACAAATGATAATCTAACACAAACAACGATGATATAAACATAAAAATTGAGCAAAAATTACACCTTTTTGTAAATCAATCTGATCAATAATTCAGTCAAATGTTTCCATATCCCAAATGGATCCTTTCACCAAATTTCAAAAGCACAGCATGGCTAAAGACGCTCTATAGCCACCGTTCAGTGCCATGCAACTTTTAAAACTGTTTGTTTAGCCTAATTATTTTGGAAAAATTTCCCATCTGCCATACAGGCGTCTCAAAAAATTTGGCTGTAAGGTATTGTTTGTAATCATTTTAATCGCTGCACTAAAGCGATCGCCACATCATTCTGATCATTTTTAGTGCTCAACCATCAAAATCGGTAGAGAATTCATGGAAATGTGCAGTTCCGTCTGTCGGCGCTGCCACTAAGAAACTACTGAATATTGGAATTTTTACGTTTTCCCAAGTACCTGGATATTTCGGTCAGGAAAACGTAACAAAACGTAATGGTATTTTTGGAAAACGTAAACGTAAACGTAAATATAAATACCCGAATAACAGGGTACTTCGGGTAAATGTAAATACGTTTTTCCAACTCTGTCACCCAGTCGGTTCAGTTGTCTATAGATATTGATAGGTATGTAATATTTAAATGCGACATGCTTTCTGTGCATGCCAGGAAACCACTTTTTCTGACAACCGGTCAGGGTGCTGTCCAGTGATGTAAAAGCGCCGTGGCGCTGGCGCCTGATGCTAGCGCCAAAAGCAAAAAAGCGCCATGGCGCTTGGCGCTATTTTGCTGTGGCGTCATTGACGCTTGGCGCTGTGCCCATGAAAAGCGCCATGGCGCTTTTGACGCTTGGCGCTATTTTTGACCGGTGCCAGGAACAAAATTCCTGGTGCTGGCGCTTGGCGCTAGCGCCAATTCAAGAGGCGCCATGGCGCTTGGCGCCATATTGCTCTGGCGCCATTGGCGCTTGGCGCTGGGGGTCGGAAAAGCACCATGGCATTTGGCGCCAAATTTCTGGCGCTTTTCACATCACTAGTGCTCTCTCGCATCGTGTACTGATGGAAGAGCGCCCTGATAAATGGTGCTATGCATTCATGTAAAGTCCACAGCTTCGCACACTTTTTCAATGAAATCTACATAGGTACACTATTTCCTCGAAATAACCCATAGTGGTTTTTTTATAGAGTGTAACTTTTGAGGGGGTATTTCGAGAGAGGGGTAATTTTTTTCAAAAGCTCGCTCAGACCTGGGGCTATTTCGAGGAAATACGGTGTAGTCTTCATAAAAGTCTAAAAATTTGATTCGGAGAACACTAGTATTATATTTACTTTAAGAAATGACACCAAGCGCCAACTGCGCCATAAAGTGGCGCCATTCCATTTTATTGGCGCCATTCCAACGCTAACACCACGAGGCGTTATTGCTTTTACATCGCCGGCTTGACCTCCTTGAGTTGGGTGAAAGAAAGTTGAATGTTGATTAGTTTCCACTTTTCTGATAGAGGAAATTAATGCCCGCATCAGAGAGACCGGCGGTGCGCTGAGTGGGTGGCAACTGATGCATTATTTCTCGGCTGGCGTTTGATGATGTGGCTATCGGACAATAGTGCTCCATTGTGCCTACACACACTAGTTTTCACCGTGACTTCGTGTGAAAACTGAAATTTTTCAAATGCGAATTAATGAACACGGTTGAATGATTTTATCTAATTTAAATTGGAATTTTAATTAATTAAAGTTAACATTTGAAAATTTAAAAACTAAAACACACATAGCATACACAAAGAGTAGGCTGGATGTCGCCGTGTGGCCATTTCAGTTTTCACACAAGTCACGGTGAAAACTAGTGTGTGTAGGGCCATTGTTGTAAGTGGAAGGTTCAAGTTCGTTATACTCGGACCACGTGCTATACATTTTTTCCTGAGTGAAAAACTCTGTCATGACGTCATTGCTAATAAGGTACCGTATATCCTCGAATAATCCCCCAGGTGAGTTATTTTTTTCGTCAGAGTTTTTGAGGGGGGACTTATTCAAGGGGGAGGAGTTATTCAAGGGAGGGAGTTATTTTTTCTTCAGAAACTTGGACTGAGTTCATCGTATGAACGCATTGTGTCAACTCATGTAATCCATGTATTTAACAGTTCAACAACAACAAAAAGGTGTTTATACACTGCATACATGTCATGTATCTGCTGTCGCTGCCATACGTTAACATTGTTTTGTATTTTCATTGATCATTTTTGTAAATTTTATAGCATATTTTTCACCCAGAGGGGGAAGTTATTCGAGGGAGGGAGTTATTTTTTCGTCAGTGTTTTTTGAGGGGGGAGTTATTCAAGGGGGAGGAGTTATTCAAGGGGGGGTCTTATTTGAGGATATACGGTAATTCTCAAGTTTAGGCGGTGTTTACAGTAAATTTAGTGACGATGCGACCTTTTTTTAAAGTGTCATATCTCAATGGAAACGTTCTGTATTTTCGTGAAAAGGTAGTGAACTATAGATACTATAGCAATATACATGCATGCAAAGTTTCAGGCGATTTCTTCTTGTCGTTCATAAGTTATAGGCTTTAAAAAAAAATTCGTCGCAAACTCACGAATGACAAGAAGAAATCACCTGAAACTTTGCATGCACGTATATTCCTATAATAACTATAGTTCAATGCCTTTTCACGAAAATACGGAACTTTTCCATTGAGATATGATACTTTTAAAAAAATGGTTGCATCGTCACTAAATTTACTGTAAACACCGCCTTATGGTTCAATATTCAATTTGCGACAAAATCGTTTTAATGACATAATGGCCCTACACACACTAGTTTTCACCGTGACACGTGTGAAAACTGAAATGGCGACATGGCGACATTCAGCCTACTGTTAACGTATGCTATATGTGTTCTAGTTTTCAAATTTTCATACCTTAACTTTCATTGATTTGAATTCAAATTTAATTTAAATTAAATCATACAACCGTGTTCATTAATTTGCATTTGAAAAAATTTCAGTTTTCACGCGAAGTCACGGTGAAAACTAGTGTGTGTAGGCACATTCGATTTTGTCGGGCGTGTAGGGCGCATTACTCTAGAATTGAATCTGGTCCCCCAGGGGCCAGATTTAATACTCCCTACAGATTTGTAGGGTAGGGCGTACGCCCGATAGATTTTTTAAAGTTCAGCCGCGTTGACGCACATTCACCGAGAGCAAGGCGGTTCGTAAAATACACGAAACTATCCCTTAAGGTCGCCGATATTGCAATATGACGTATATCGCTTCGATTTTGGCCCGGAAATCACGATTTCGTCATTTCTTGGCCGTATGCCAATTCGTTTTTTATTTTATTTTGTCGGGCGGGTTACTCGCGTAAGTCGCGCTTTTGTACGCTCCTGCATGCATTTCTTTCTTGTCGCTGCCCTCATGGTTTCGGTTGTAGGCAGTGAACACTAAAAAAGTGACCACCTGACTACACAAAACCGCGACTTATGCGAGTAACCCGCCCGACAAAATAAAATAAAAAACGATTTGGCAGACGGCGAAGAAATGACGAAATCGTGATTTCCGGGCCAAAATCGAAGTGATATACGTCATATTGCAATATCGGCAACCTTAAAGGATGGTTTCGTGTATTTTACAAACCGCCTTGCTCTCGGTGCATGTGCGTCGATGCGGCTAAACTTTAAAGAGTCTGTCGGGCGTACGCCCTACCCTACAAATCTGTAGGGAGTATTAAATCTGGCCCCAGGTGTAGGCCAAATTTGAATTCTGGCGCGTTACTGTACGACCGCAAAAGGTTTCACTCATGGTAATCTGTTTTAGTTACTTGTATAATCTTTCACTTAACTTTAAGCAAGAGAATAATTTCATCGACTAACAACAGAGTTTATGCAGAATCTTTTTCTATTAGTAAGTTCAATCAACTGCTACCAAATTGGCTGATTATATTGAGACGTGAACATATTGGATGTTTATTAAAAGGTAGATATCTGCATGAATTATCTTTCATCACATGTGTTTTTACTGATCGCGATTCCTTTAAACACATTCATAAATATAATTGGGATTTATAAATTATTTAAGCATTTTCTACCTTCCAGATCTGCTACTTTTAAGAGGTGTGCTTCTGAGCAGGGTTGGTTTTATAAAAATCATTTGTATACAAATTGTATAAAAATTGTATAAAAATGTATTTTATTTTAATTTTATTCTTGTTTCATTTTATTTTATTTTATTTTATTCCAAAATAAAAATAAAATAATAAAATGGACCATTTTACAAAAATTTTACAAAAATTTAACAGAAATTCTACAAAAAATCAGAATCTTGCATGCAAGGTCAGAAAAATGTGATAATTAGACCTAAACACAAAAAACGTGTGACAAATTTTTCCATTACTTTGCAAAAGTTGCATGCAGTAGGTATTGTTAGCTAGTTGGAAGTGTTAAGTTACAATTATCGATAAGAATGGTTTGCATTTTCAGTAGAGGGATTACTGGAGTGTGCTGGGCGCATTTGTAAAACCTCATGCAACGTGTTAATTGTCATGACAAATGTAGTAAAGAGTTGATTGGCATCTCAAATGTCAAGCAAAGTATAATTGTCATGACAAATGTCTTGCAGAGTGTAAATTGTGTATCTGAATCTTATGTTTTGGTATCCAAACCTTATATTTTGGTATCCAAATCTTATGTTTTTGTATCCAAATGTTCACATAAGATTTGCTTACAAAAACAACAAGATTTGGATACAAAAGATAAGATTTGGATACAATTTGATTCACAGTTTCCACTTATATTTGTCATGACAATTGACACTTACTTAACATTTTCATGAAAATTGACACTTTCCATTCCATTTCATATGACATTTTGACACTTTACATGGCTTGGGACTGCCCCAGCACCGCGAATGAACAGGTTGAACTATAAACAACAGCACAAAATTTTACAAAAAATATGAATTTTTATACAATTTTTACAAAAATATGAATTTGTATACAATTTTACAAAAATTTTACAAAAATTCGAATTTTTATACAATTTTTATTTTTATTTTGAAATTTTCCATTTTATTTTATTTTATTTTATCCTTCAATTTTCCATTTTATTTTTATTTTATTTTTATTCTTTTCTGAGATTTTGCCAACCCTGCTTCTGAGGTGCAAATGGTAAAAAAAACCAGGATGCAGTTTTCAAATTCCATGCATTTTTATATTGGGCATCTACTGCCTGAATACATAGGATGTTGAAAATGGAGCTTAATCGTAAAGGTAAATTGTTTCTTCTTGTTGCTGTTTGTTAAAGGATGTGCAGGTGGCAGTCCCAAGCCCTGTAAAGTGTTAAGCAAAGTGTCAAATGTAAAGTCAAATGCAAAGTGAAGTGTCAAATGTAAAGTCAAATGCAAAGTAAAGTGTCAATTGTCATGCAATGTTCAGTAATAAAATCTTTTCCTTTTTGTTTTGATTGACACTTTACTTTGCATTTGACTTAACATTTGACACTTTACTTTACACTTTACAGGGCTTGGGACTGCCCCCAGGTGAAAACGCAAATATAAAATATATAATATAAAATTACCTAAGTCAGCTAATTGTGGGGGTGTTCGAGTGTGGACTTAATCGAGGATATACAGTATTGTAGAGCTATGATGTGTCTACAAAGTTTATAACCCTAATATACAGCCAATGTGCTTCTTAAATCTGAAGTATGAAACATTTATTTCAATGTATTCACCTTGTTAAGTCCTATTCAAAAACTAATAAGGGGTTTTCTCTAATATTTCACCAATAGTTTTAAAACATTGAATCGGATCGATGTATCCCGATAATTGTCGGGATCGGATCCCGTTTCAATCCCACTAGTGTGGTATGTATTTACAACTAGGGTTCAAACGGGATTGACTTTTCGGGATCGGGATCGGGATCGGGATTCACTTTTTGAGATTTCGGGATCGGGATCGGGATCGGGATTGGGGTTTCGGGATCGGGATCGGGATCGGGATTGGTTTTTTGAGATTTCGGGATCGGGATCGGGATCGGGATTGGCCGGGATTGGGGTCACGGGATCGGGATCGGGATTGGGATAGGCATTTTTCCGGGATCGGGATTGGGTTCTAGGGATAAAGATTTTGGCCATTTTTCTGGCATTCACAGTTGTTCATAAAGGTCTCAAAACACTGTTGGATGCCAGAAAAGTGGCATAAAATTGACGCTGGGGGTTTGCATCCACTTTTTTGCATGCAAAAACGTCATTATTTCACCTTTTATAATTTCCACTAATTTTTCCGGGATCGGGATCCCGGACTTGGGAGTTTCTCGGGATCGGGATCGGGATTTGAAAACTTTCGGGATCGGGATCGGGATCGGGATTGGTATTTTTAAGATTTCGGGATCGGGATCGGGATCGGGATTGGGGTTTCGGGATCGGGATCGGGATCGGGACTGGTAAATCCCGGAATTTCACGGGATCCGGGATCGGGATCGGGATCCCGTTTGAACCCTATTTACAACCGAGCTCAATGGAATGCGTCATTATTTGCGGGATATTTTTACCTCACTTTTTTCCTGCTGGGAGTTTTTCAAGAAGGTATTTATTTGAGGCGATACGGTATACCGTATTTCCTCGAAATACCCCCCCCCCTCGAAATACCCGCCTCAAAATGGACACTTTGAAATTATAAACCCCCCCTCGAAATACCCCCCCCCCAATTTAGTGTACAGAGAACGTAAATGACAAAGGCTGCGGTTTGTCATCCGGGCAATGCAGAACACACGTTAAAACCAATGACTCTGTTATGTGAGAACAGTGTTTATACGTCTACACACTCATACAAGTCTTTAGAGTCTTATAAATGGCGATTTTTTGGAATTTTTCGACGTCTGCGTACGTTTCAAAGGACAATTTCGTACTGGAATTTCAAAAAATTTCTGGCGAAATAATAACCCCCCCCCTCGAAATACCCCCCTCGTTTAACCCCCCCTCAAAATTCTCACTCCTGGGGGAAAACTATTAATAAAAACAGAAAAAATAAACCCCCTGGGGGTATTACGAGGAAATACGGGATAAAGTTTCGTCGGATCGATTTCAAGCCCTACAAACCTAAGCAAACATGCTACAGTCTGCATTGCAAATCAAAAATGACATGCATAGGTAATTTGTATCGCTGTGGCGATAGTAAAATATTTATTGACACTTGCACGGTGAAAACTTCTTGTCTACTTGATTAAGGCAAGAATAAAATAACTCTGAAGATGCGAAATGTTAGCATACGTTAGGAAACGATTGACAAGTAGCGATTTTTATTCAACCCGACCATTTTGATGGAGGACAATCTACATACCGTATTTCCTCGAAATACCCCCCTCGAAATACCCCCCCCCCCTCGGTATACCCCGCACCCTCGAAATACCCTCCCCCCTCAAAGTGACCACTATGAATCAGTAGACCCCCTCTCGAAATACCCCCTCGTTTAACCCCCTAAAAATTTCCACTCTGAAAGAATAAACCCCCTGGGGGTATTTCGAGGAAATACAGTACGTTTCTTTGGCTCAGTGCCAACATTTCGTAATGTGTTTCAATCGGCGCAACTGTTTCATTGCATAATATGTATTATATAGTGAAAACTCCGTCGATATTGTATCGTAAATATGTAGGTATGGTGCGCTACTGCGACATAGCATTAACAATAATCTTATATCTTAGTGTACCGTACTACTAATGATGGAATGGCGCCATGGCGCTGGCGCCATTTGAGGGCGCCAAAGGGCGTTGCTGCGCCATGCCGTCATTGGCGCTTGGCGCCCATTTACTGTGGAGCCATTGGCGCCTGGCGCCCTGTTACCAAATGTCGCCCTTTCTTTGTCGCGCCCGACGCCTTTTTTCCTGGCGCTTTTCCATCACTAGCGTAGTGTATAATACCTAGCCAATGTGCTTCCACATAAATACTTGTACAGTTTGAAAATTTTTCTGTCAATGTATTAGCCTTCACTTCTTACCTTATTTAAGCACTATTGATGGATGCCAAACTTCACTTGAAGTCACGCACGTTCTACAAAATACGATATATTTATGTAACGAGTCAGCATGAAAATTTTAACAGAAATTACTTTTGATATTTTTGACAGAAATCACCACGTGTAATGCTATCATATGGCTCAAAAGCCATTGTATGGGTATGTGTGACAGCACAAAGTACTGCCACTTATCTGATATATAACTAGGTACATTTGGGAAGTTTTGAAAAAAACGTTGTTTTTAAATTCTGTACAAGAAACATCGTTTTTTGACCGGGTCGTTAAAAACAACATTTTTTCCATTCCTATTGTGACGTCAAACAATCAAGCATCGATTCCAAGCCGCATTTCAGCGCGTTGTTTCATTGTGCATGGAAAAATTTATTTGTCTTTTGTGAGACTCGTTTTATACTGTTTAGTCTTGAATGTAATCCCCGTAAAGTTGTTTTCATTCGGAAAATTCTCGAGGGAATTATTGAAAGTATGATTAGGTATTTTTAATTTGGATTAATAAAATATTCGTCGAACATTTTGATGATCTCAGAAAATCCCACAAAAAGAAAATATCTATAATAAGTTCTGTGAAAAACAACTAAAAAAAAAAATTCATATTGAATTTTATGATATTTTTTAAATTTCAGAAAATCTCTAAAAAAGAAAACATAATAAAATCTCTGAAAAACCCTGATGAAAACATGAATGCAACAAATATGTTTTGTTTTCTATTTCCTTATATTGTTATATATAAATGTCCCAGTAATATTTTTATCCTCAAGTAAGGGGGTATTTTTATAATGTTTAAGTCCCTTACTTGACATTGTTTCCTGAGAAAATTCCGAAGGTGGACAACAACAAGTATAATTAAGCATGTGGTAAGTGAATTAGAGAAGTGAATTAGAAGTAAATTCATATTGATGAATTTACTTATTACTCGCGACCTACTTGCGGTACTGCCCCCTGGTGCCAGTTCCGCAAAATGAGAAGTGAGAAGTGAAATGGCAAAGGCGAAGTAAAAGCGCAAAAGCGAAGTGAAATGGCAAGTGAAATGGCGAAAGCGAAGAGAAATTACTTTTTATTATTATTTTTTACTTCGCTTTTGCCAATTCACTTGCCGTTTCACTTCGCCTTTGCCATTTCACTGCTCACTTCTCATTTTGCGGAACTGGCCCCTGGGCGGGGGGGGGGGGGGGGACAATTCAAGCACCTACTGTAGTTCGGTCAACCTTCAGTTCGCATTGCTCCAGATGAGTGCTTATATGCGAGCGCGCGGGTCTATGCAAAAGCATGCGCACTTGTTTATGAACGAATGGCTATGTGTGTGTCTGCGTGCGCAGCGGTGCGTTAGCTACTTCTGCTGTGCGACTGACGAGCATAGGTCATATGCAAAAATGGCCGGATGAAAAGTCTGCGAGGGTGTTTGTGGTGGGAAGCGATATTTTTTGTATTTTTCTGTGTTTTAGTATGATTTCTGTGTTTTGAGTTTTCAGTGATGGGTGGGCTTATTTTGGTTTGTTTCTTTTCTCCCTCAAAAAGATGGGCAACTGACACTTGATCTGAAATTACTTTTTGCTGCAAAACCCCAATCTATGAAATGAATGTATTCAAATACCTGAACCATACCAGAGGGCAGATTCAATTTACCCGCCAGATTTGTAGGCACTGTTCCAAATAAATATTCATCATTCATCTGGATTTACACACATGTAGAGAGAAAGGCTGTTTACAAAATACATAAAAGTTTGTTGAAACTGCATCAATGTTGGAATTTGACATAGTTTACACAAACTTAGTCCCAGCAAGATTTTCAATATTCCTTCGCAGTGGGCCAACTCTTTTCTTTTTTTTATATTTTGTTGGGTGGTTGTAAGTGTACTCAGCAGAGTTCATTTTATGCACTTGCACTGATTTGTGTCTCACGTTGGAAGTGTGCCAATAATATTTTAAGCACACAATTTTTGCAAAAAGTTTATTCAATTCATTGTTGTGAATATTTCAACAGATTACATTATAACAGCAATGAATTTTTTCAACTTTTTATGAAAGTCACATTCATTGAATATCATTGGCATGCATCCAATGTGAACCACACATGCAAGGTGCAAAGTTACTGGAGTATACCATGATCGACATTGTTGCTATCTTTCACTCAGATTGCTCTGCAGATATTACTGACAGCCAGTCCCCATCACACAATTATAGTAACTGCCCAGCAAAATATAAAAAAATGAAGAGTTGACTCACTGCCAGTGCCAAGAAATAATGATTTCCTGGTAAAAATTAATGTAGACTATTTCAAATTGAAATATCAACATGATTTCGACAAAGTTTTATGTATTTTGTGAATGGCCTTGGTCTCAGTGCTTGTGCGTCATCTGGCTAAATCATGAAAATTTATCAGGTGCAGCACAGTGCCCTACAAATCCATTGGGTGAATTGAATCTGGCCGCAGGGAAGACACTCCTTTGTCTTGTTTTTTTTCCTTCAAAATATACATTCTGTAAGATGAAAAACCTCACAATGTTCAGTGTTCATTGTTTTACATCTTATTTCTACGTTTCCATATTTCACTGTGATAACACAGTGTACCTCAACCTCAATAGAGTTTCTGTGTTTGAAAATTGTGTTCCCAACACCAGTATGTCTACCCCCCTCCCCGAGTTGTCAATGTAGAATGCTAGCTATGCACTGGCCACTCATTTGGTTCCGTTTTGAATAGTTCTGCCCACCGACTGAGTTTTATGCCCTCTCCCTCACATTCGCGATAAAAAACTCTATAATATAGGTAAAGTATTTATTAAAAATACTTGCGTGTATCCTTCGGATGCTTATTACAAATATAAAATCGTTTATTCGCTACAAAAGATCACATCACTCGCTGCCTTACCTTCCGAGGCCTTATAAAAGTGCTTGCATGCACTACATAGCAGTTGTTAAAGGTCTAGCGTCCGCGACGCATGCGCGCCGTATTGGAAGTGCAGAGCGGGGCGTCGGCCTACGGGCGACAAGTTCCGCGCGACGCGACTTCACGAGAGCGCGCTGCCTCGACCTAGATTGGTACCTGTAGCGGCGGCGCGGCTGCAGCCGCGCGGCACACGCGCAACGAACTGCCGCGACGCGGTTATCAATGAACCGCAGCGGCGCGCCGAAGCTCGCGTCCGTTCTGCATGGTTGAGACGTGGCGGCGGGGACATATTCGCTATTTTCGCAGTTGCAGTCGCAGTCGCGCTGCGCTGCGATAACCAGTCTCATGTATTTATGGGGCGCGCGGCAATACTTGGTGCACAAATCACGTGACTGAGCTGCATTAGCGCTTTAGGTGCCCGTGGGCGGCTGGTCGCCGCTACATCATTTCTCGCCGCCGCGACGCCGCGACCGCACCCCAGCGGCAGGGGATAAGTACACATTTTAATATGTACTAGCGTACTCGGGTCGGTAATTAACGAGTTGACGAGACTGTTTTGTAAGTTGCTGGTTGACAAGCGTGGTGTGCTCGGTAATTCGCGAACTGATATTTACTGAAAATATCAATGATCATCATAATGTGGAACTTACCCAGTTGACACGTTGATTGCGACCACAATCTCGTGCTGATGAGTTGATCAACTGGGTTTTTTTTACAAGTAGTCGTAAAGTTTTGCAAGTAATTGGAAGCACTATTTTATTCACATGCACGCTGTAAGCCTGCAATTTCATTTCGCAAACTCTATTAACAATACAATTGTGTGAGTGTCGTAAATACACAATACAGGAGCACTACAATACAGGATACAGGAGCTTCAGAGAGCACTTGAATAACGCCTCCCTTCGAATACGCCCCTGTTATCTGGGTGGGGAAAAATAGTTCTCCCTTGAATAACTCCTCCGCTTGAATGTCCCCCCCCCCATTTGAATAACTACCACCATGTGGTGAATGGGAATGATTGAACATTTACTAGGATAAATGTTTTGAATAACTCACAGGTTTTTTATTCTTTTGCAGTTTCTCAATATTGGTCCCATTTCTTGATAAACTGAATTCCTACTTTAATGAACTAAATAAACTGAAGTAATACATTAATGGAATTCACATTTGTCGTGAATTTCATTGAAAGTTCTAACGAAATGATTCCCCCTCATGAATAATCCCCTTTAATCTCTCCAGTCCAAAGTGTGTGAATTTCTTTCTTCCTTAATTTCCAGTAAACTTTGCACAAAATTTGCACTGTGCACCAGAGTTGCAAAAGTGTATTTACACTTACCCGAAATACCCGGGTAAATGGGTATTTACATTTAGACTTACACTTACACTTTCATAAAATACCCATACACTTTTTAACACTTTCCTGAGCAAAATACCCGGGTACAGAAAGTGTATTTTTTTTTTCAGATGGCCCTGTTTTATGCTTTTGAGAAAGCATAAAATAGGGTCATGTACAAAAAAAAACTGCACAGTGCACACATGCAGTTATGCATTGAATGTAGAAAATATGGCAAATGTACAAACTAGCCTTTGATCTCCAACCTTTGATCAGTACTCATGGTATTCTACAGTTTCATCATACTTTTGTAAAAAGGACAAGATCAATGGAAATTCACCAGCTGGACACAAAGTCAACTGGCTTTTGCATTGACATTTGCTGCATGTCCAATCTTGCATTTAAGCAGTGTGTATCACATTGCTTAATCAGTAAATATCAACACTGAAAAAGTGCCATTTTTAGTGAACTTCATACCACTACAGTATTTGCTACAGTCTGTACACTTTTTTAACACTTTCCTAGGTATTTTTAAAATACCTTACACTTTTGGTATCCATACTCAGAATTTGGAAAGTGTATTCACACTTACACTTACACTTTCCAAAAATACCGGTATTTAAACAACTCTGCTGTGCACCAGCACATTTTGCAAAAAATGTCCACTTATTATCTAGTATTGATGTTCATTGACAAGAGTACCCGCTATATGACCTCAAAGAAGCTCCCCCTCTGTTTTATTTATAACATCGCAGTGGTAATCCTGCATCATTTTCTTTATATGTATACTGGATTAAAAAGACAGCAATTCATCATAAAATAATCTGTATGAAGGAGCTCAAATGATCAAAGGAGTATTGTTCTCCATCGTGAGTAGTTGACGGACCCAACATTCTGGTAAACTCAAGTCAATTTAAAAAAAGATTTACCAGCTTTTGAAATTTCCGTTGTCAAATAGTGCACATACGGCCTTCGGGTGTGTCCGTAGGAACCTCATTCCTTTGCCTATGAACACCCCCCTTTTTTGACCCCTTCCCCAGTCCACCGCGGGGGGGGGGGGTGCACCTTTCATTTCCTGTTCAAATACCACACTTATTCCCTTCACGGACACATTGTTTCAACCCGCATGGAGCAGTCAACAAGCGCTCGGCGCCGCTTCAATCTTACACGTAATAGTTTCGGGCCCCCAAGACTGACAGTGCGCACTAGAAACAGTGGGTTCGATTCCCGCGTGGGTCGTTTAACTTTTTCTAGACTGGCGCCTCGCCGAAGGGGGGGGGGGTTGAAATTGGAAGCGAATTTGTGCCGCCGCTTTTGCCGGGGGTAGTGATGGATTGGCGCCAGAAAATATGGCGTCGTGGCGCCATTCTGAAAAACGCGCTAAGAAGAAGCGCTGTGTGTAGGGTTGGAAGAATTAATTTTTTTTCAAATGCCTTTATTTTGTAAAAAAAATTTTATTTATTAAAATCAGAATTTTTTATCGTCCAAAATGGGGGTACCATATTTTTCTGTGTAAACCGCCCAGATGTTATACAAAACCAAGGCACCCTTTCAGCAACCTTTTTCAAAACTTGTATATAGGGTGTCAACAGACTTTTTTTTATGGAAAACGGAAACGGAAATGGAAATTTTTTCCACTTGCCGGAAAATGGAAATGGAAACGGAAAAATATTTGCACTTGCCAGAAAACGGAATGGAAAACGGAAAAAATGTGCCTGCAGAAAACGGACAGAATTTTGCCTGCGGAAAAGCAGAAACGGAAAAATTTTGCACTTGCCAGAAAACGGAAACGAAAACAGAAAAATTTTGCACTTGCCGGAAAACGGAAAAAATTGCCTGCGGAAAGCGGAAACGGAAAACGGAAAACGGAAATTTGACACCCTACTTGTATAACACCTGGCCATTAAATCATTGGATGGGGGGCGTTATACAAGGCAAATTTTTGTAAATGTGATGTAAACATATTTACATATTTTTGGTTCCCAGCATGCAGATAATTCAATGCACACCACGGATTTTTATCAAACCAAGCATAGCACCCTGGGGGTGCTATAAAGATGTGTAATCCCCGGGTGTTGTCCATGGGGGCAGTTTACATAGAGAAATACAGTAAAGATAAAAACTATTTATGTGTGTGTCAAGTGTCAGACAGTGTATTGTTATGTCCATTGTTGTCATATTATGACTGTGGAGTCATGGGATATCATTATAAGCAGTGATTTCTTCCAAAAAATATCCATTGTTATGTCCATTGTGGTCATATTATGAATGTGGAGTCATGGGATTCTATTATAAGCAGTGATTTCTTTCAAAAATATCCATTTTTATGTCAACTTATTATGTGTATCATCTTTTGTCAAATGTTCTTGATTTCAAGTGGGATAGTGTCCATTAATAACGTTGCAAGAGTCTAATACATTGACAGTGATGTTTCACAGTGTAGAAGTATGTAGAGGCACATTGGCTGGATATTATGTACTACACTAGCATATCATATTATTAGCACACTGTAGCATGAATAAATGGAAGCTTTTACACTGAAAATGCTTCAAAACCAATGAAAACACTACCAATGGTAAGGTGTATGTGAAATAGCATGCTTGCGCGCCAAAAAATTGCAAAATATATAGTGCAGGTCTACCAGAAATTTTGCCTTGTGATTAAAAAAAAATAAAATCAGTTTCCACCCTGTGACTAGAAAAAATCCTATTTAAAAAAATTCAGTTGAAAAAAATGAAGTGTCATCCCTAGCTGTGTGTTCCCTTTAAAAAAAATCACAGCAACCGCGAAGAAAAAATGGCGCTTTCAAATGGCGCCAGCGCCGTGGCGCCATTCCATCACTAGCTGGGTGTCGGTCGACCGCCGCGCGCATGTGATAAGCACCGCTTTGATGCAGAGCACTGCCTGTTTTGCAGTGATTCACTGGGGTTTTACCCCCCCCCCCTTCGGATGGGGGTGTCGTATCTCGATGGAAATTTTTTTGCGATTTATGCCATCATTTTTTATGCGGTCCGTGACCCTGAAATCGCATAGTTCAGCGATGTATTTATATGCAAATGATGTTACATATCGGAATGTAATAGATGTCTGAGGGAATTCCGCGGAAAATACAGTTAAAAGTGCACTTGGAAGAAAATCGTCTAAGTTGAGCAAATATACTGCTTTCTCGGTTGCAAAGCGGTTTTTCGAGGCATGAGTTATACGAGGAAACCCGTTTATATTTTGATGAGAAATGATGTTTTTGCGGACTTACTGTCAATATTACAGTTAGCTGTTACATGTGTCAAAATGTAATGAAACTTTGTGTACTTGCTACCTTCGCATTAACGCATGCATAAATACTTTTCAATCATTTTTTTTTTGTATTTATAATATCCACTTTTCGTCGTCATAGGCGCCGTTTTATGAATAGGTATGATGATATGCCACTGGTGATTTATGATATCAAAACATCTGAATAATGTCTACCATTGATATAAGAGCGAAACTGCACCGCAATGGATTGAAGCTGGATGTTCCAAAGCATGCTAAATGTCAAGAAAGTTACAAATTTACTTGTAAAACGTCACAAATAGTTATAAATCGTTTGTCATGTGTCAAGCTGTTTGTGTGCGTTTCTATGTATAATGATTTATCGATAATGACCAATGAGTTTTGAACAATGATTGAGAGTGCTGAGCACTTATTAGTACGAAAATTTCGAATGTCTATTCATTGTTTGTCAATGTTTCCAAACGACACACCATACTTTGCTTGCACTTTTCAAAATTCGCATTTTTGCGTGAGTTCTGATTGGACTACAAATTTGTTCAAGTTTGAAAAAACTTTTATTACCGTACTGCGCACCACCATTTTTAACGTTAAAGAAAAAGTACAAAATGTTTTTTAACCTGTCCGGGACTCGAACCCGGGACCTTTCACTATGCGTGTGACTTCTAACCGACTGAGCTACCAGGAGGCCACATTTTCGCACCACTCTAACTTTAATAACAGTGTCTTTATTCTGTTTCAGGTGTTGCCTCGGCACCCGTTGGACTGCATTTTTACCTACCTACTCTATTTTACCATATAAATTTTAGCGGGCCAATTCCAATTATATCCCAGCGCCACATATTTACCAATTTGAAGATTCCTTCCAACGCCTAAAACTACAAAAATTGTCGTCGGAAAAGCTCGGAAGAGGTTAGGTGAAATGATAAAAATTTACTTGACGGCGCATTTCATATGAGATGATCAAGATCAAAAAAAAATAATGCAAAAGTCACCCGACGCACTCCCTCTGAACTTTCGAGCCTTAAGACCCTGTTTCAGTCTTTTTCAGCAGACATGCTTTTTTAAGGGTGGGCGATACAGGGGTCTCCAGGATTTTTACTTAATACACGCGGTTTCGAGTAGATAGAAAATAACCGATAGACTTCTTGGGGGCGGAGGGGTAACCCATCGCTATCTGGGGTCAGCACTCTTCAACACCCAATACCCTGGGTGATAGGCTCTCATCAGTATTGATAAACGTCCTACATCCTACAACCTACCTTCACCCAACCTCCAGGAACCTCCCAACCTACATTCCACGCCCTAATTCAATCCCCACCCAAATGGACGGCTACGAATCTGACAGCGCGGTCGACTGCGGCCGGTCGGGCACGGGCACCGGCCTGTACGGGTCCGGCCACGACCACCTCATCGACGTGTACTTTACGGAGTTGATGCGGTTGAGGCATACAGAACAGTTGTTGAGAGGTTGGTGGGGTGGTGGGAGGTTTGGGGTTTTGGGCCTGGGGCTAGGCTCGATTGGAAGGTAGAGCGTGTTTGAGGTGGTGAAAGGTGCCTCGCGTGCGCTTTACGTTGCAATTGAATCGGGGACCAGGGGTGGTGTCGTTAGAATTTTTTGCCGTGTGTGACAGATAAGTTTGCATGATTTTAAAGCAACAATGCCTCGTTTGGAGATATTTATTTGAGTTTCACCACTACCAGCACAAACCTTTGCTTTTATATTATTTTTTTCATCGAGTACAAAAAAGTTTAGGTATTTTCCAACTGTATTTATTTATCCCATACAAATAGAAATGCGGTTCACTCTACCCCGTGCTCTACCGACCCAAATTCTCGGTGTTTTATGGCGGCAGGTACTTTCTGGGCTACCCAGGAAAATTGTAGGCTATCTATGGACGGACTTAAACCTGCGCTTTTGTTTTCGGTTGACACACTAAAATCCTATTTCATTTTTTGCCGGATAACGAGCAACATTTTTCTAAATTGATGATGGTGAATTTTTGATGTTGACGACGCTGATAAGTTCACGCTCCCGCTGCACATTGAATGCAAATTACTGCGTTAATATACACCGCACCGTCTGTGTATCTGCATAATTATATTTGCGCGGAATGACATTTGCATACATATATATCTTGGAAGTGGGGGACTGTTGAGCCACTGTTGTCTTTATTTCCACTGTTCATTGCTGCATTGATACTGGTGCCAATCCCAAACCCTGAAAAAGCCCTGTAAAATGTCAAATGTCATGCAAAGTGTCAAAAGTCATGGAAAATGCCCTGCAAAATGGCAACTCGGTTGCCATTTTGTACGCATTTTCCATGACTAGTGATGTAAAAGCGCCATGGCGCTGGCGCCTGGCGCTAGCGCCAAAGCAAAAAACGCCATGGCACTTTTGGCACTTGGCGTCATTTTGCCGTGGCGCCATTGGCGCTTGGCGCTGGACTTTGAAAAGCGCCATGGCGCTTGGCGCTTACGTTCTGGCACTTCTTACATCCATGACTTTTTACACTTTGCATGACATTAGACATTTCACAGGGCTTTTTACAGGGTCTGGGAGTGCCCCCAGTTGTTGATGTTTTTCATGTTTTGCTAAAATGTATATTTCTACGTTTTGGAGCGGCAATATTTCTTAGGTCAAATCCACATTTTATCAATGCTCAGCCATGTGACAATGTTCGAAAAAATCCTAGGGGACATGTTCGAGATCGACGTCTGACATCAATCAAAGCTAGATATACTCCCGCATGGCATTTTATTGTTCTTTAGATCGCAGTTAGTTCGCAGATTGGAAACAGCGCTAGAGGGAACGTTACCGTATTTTGTAGAATGAAGTGTGCATCACCTACATTAAATCGTGCATCAAATTCATTTAGCCATTTTGAAGCAATGTAGAATATAAATGTGGTGATGTGGAAAATAATATGGTATTTGATTTTTCAATTTTTCATCATTTCGATTTTGGGGTGTTTTCATTGTAAAGTTTACGGTAAGTGAAGTTTCAGTTTACACATGTAAATGGCGTCAAATATTTACGGTGAGTGGGCCAACGAAAAAGCGCGAAATGTCACAGATGTAATCGTTTTTGTAAACATCCACTTTCTGAGATGACCGATAACCATCTTTGTTTAAATATCAGCTGATTTCGAGATAAACGAAAAACTCAGTAGTCGTGTTAAATTTTAATGCGTTGATTTTTATTTGAAAATGCAATTTTTTCATGTAAACTTAATTAAATATTTACGTGCATCTTCCAAAAATAAAAAACTGTTCGTTTTTATGAGAACTAAGAGTGAGTGGGCCTGCCACATACCGTACATACTCTTTTTTCTAACATTTGTTTTAAATTATTATCTTTACACACTAGTTTCCGGCCTGCATTTTGGGAAACTGACAAATCTGTTCTCAACACACACAGTTCACCAGAGTGGATTATTTTGGATCTCGGTCAATAGTAGTGCATGGACTTCTGGTGCCGGTTCCGCAAGTGGACAAGTTAGGAGTTAAAACATAAGAGTTGAGTAAAATGACAAATGGCAAGTTAAGAGTAAAGTTAAATGATAAATGATGAGTTAAGAGACAAGAGTAAAGTTAAATAACAAATGATTAGTTAAGAGATAAGAGTGAAGTTATGAATCTAAAGTGAATCTAAATCTTATTTTTTGTATCCAAATCTTATTTTTTTGTATCCAAATTTTATGTTGAAAAATAAGATTTGTATACAAAAACATACAATCTGGATACGAAAAAAAAGATTTGGATACACTTGCTTGACTCTTAACTATAATTACATTTATCTGTTAACTAATCATTTGTCATTTAACTTTACTCTTAAATTTACTCTTGTCTCTTAACTAATCATTTATCATTTAACTTTACCTTTAATTTGCCATTTGTCATTTTATACAACTCTTAACTTTTAACTCTTAACTTTTCCACTTGCGGAACTGGCCCCTGGTAAACTCGAATCCATTTAAAACTGATCTTGTGATGAGTTTTGAAATTTCAGCAATAATTTGCGTGGCCATTCGAATTAAGGCTACATGGTGCAAACAAATATTAGGCTTGATTTCAAATGTGACCGCGCTTCAAATAATTTGCGAAATTCCCAATGAATCGATACCGTTTTTTAAACTGTTTACATTCTCGTGTAAAAATAAATTTGTAAAAAACATCTGCCAACCTCCCCACAGCTGCACATTTACGAAAAAAATCTTTGATGCAATTTCATTATTCATGGACTGCTTTCTCATTAGACTGCTGGCGATAGAAATTTATAAATACGACGTGCCAAACCGATTAATATTCCTGGAGTCTCTATTTTTTTATTAATGCGTGTGCGTGCGGGCGGTAAACTGTAAGCTGTATGCTGGTAAACTCATAAATCGGCTTTGAACGCATTTGAGTTTACTGGAATGAGTCATTCTTAATCCCAACACACACACTAGTTTACCAACATGAAATGCTCGACCATTTTTGTAAACTGTTTTGACAAAACAGTACGAAGCACCGTACAACTCTGTACTGTGTTTCGTACTGTTTCGTCAAAACAGTTTACCAAAATGGTCGAGCATTTCATGTTGGTAAACTAGTGTGTGTGGGCCCATTCCCATCAACTGCAGAGTGCAGACTGCAGTTGACAGACACCTCATTTTGGTAAACTCAAATGCGTTCAGAGCCGATTTATGAGTTTACCAGCACGCAGTTTACAGTTTAGCGTCCGTACCCCGATTCACATTATTCAAGAATATACGGTAGCTATTTATTTCACTGCCGTAAATTCCAGCGATGCGCGTACGCGTCATTTCGTCGCAAGTTTTGCTCACACTTGCCAAACATTTTTTCACTGTGTCGAGATTAAAATTTGCGATTTCGATATAGGAAATTTATCGATGTTTGCGCGCGCTCTAGAGAGAAATCGCGCAGTTTAGTTGGTGAAAGTAGGAATTTGCTGTGTGCTGTGAATTCAGCCCCTCCCGACTGATGCTACACTTTTTTTAGAACTTTTTGTATCCTCTGAATGGAGTTGTTTTTAAGTGCTGAACGTTTTTCAAAGTATACCTAGACCGAAAGTGTTTTTGATTTACGCACTGCCCAGTACACTTCCCGAGTACTCGAGTAAATGTTAATTAAATTTATTTACATAATTACCATAACTTTTTTTGGGTAGAAGTAAATACGTTCTTGCAACTGTGTTGAAATTCTTGTCTACCTAGTTGAGATTTTTCCACCTTTGATACACAATTTTCGGGAATGTTTTCGTTAAAAATTTCAACATTTTCTAGCAAAATCAGCTAAAAATACTCACAGTTATCATCAATTTAGATTTATAACATAACATATTTCATTCTTTATCCATTTTGGTCCGGCTCACGCCCGCTTAACGGGGAGTTTCTCGCGTGCGCCATGTTTTATTACCTATTCATTCATTCATGTAGAAAAATTGGTGTGAAGCTAAGATACGTAAGCGACTATTTTTATTCATGTATTTATCCACTGTCAGACTTGAATGCAGCTGATATGTAAATATTGTGATAAGAATTAATTAAAAATATTTACCCGCTACTCATCCAGTCGGTAGTATTTATAGGTACTCGGCGGACCGCATGATATGGATTTTGCCGAAGGAAACACTCCACCATGACGTCATAAGTAATTAAATCGAAATTGTTTCCAATAGTTTGTACACGACTCCGCCTTTTTCTATTTTTGCGAAAGTGCTTGCATAAGTATCCTGCTTGCGCGAGTAATTAATAAGACAAGTAATTTTGGACGCATACATGCGGTCTGCCGGCCTAGGCTCGCTTGGCATGTTAACCGCTTGGCATGTAGACCCATTGCTTGGAAGTTAGAATCCCCTGATACGCTGTCTACATGCCAAACGGGTTACATGTCAAGCGGCACGGAACCGCGGTCCGCCTACTTACATACATATTTTTGTAATCATGCAGTTATTTGTTTAGGTATTCAACTTGTTGTTTGTTCTGTGTTTCAAAATGTCTGCAGTTTTGTCCTGGATAACAAACAGCAGCTTTTGTCGTCTATGTTCTGTTTACACTCAATTTGGGGGTATTGCGAGGGGGGTATATTAATTCATGGTGGTCATTTTGAGGGGGGGGGGGGGGGTTCGAGAGGGGGGTATTTCGAGGAAATACGGTATGTATTTTGATACTAGTTACTGCTTTCTGTAAATATGTCTGGCTGTTGGCAGGCAGGTCTTGACATTTGCCTGAAAATATTATTCTTCAGACTATAAAATTAATCCATCTATTTTTAATAATATAAATATTGTATGGAGATTCTGGAATGAGGTTGTTATCATCACGTCTTAAATATTTGCATGCCTATTCTGGTATTAACAGGATACATGCGAATGGCATCCATTTATTGTTCCTCACACAGTGATAATAGTTGGTAGTTTTATGTCACTTCTCGGCAACAGTGGCCCAGTAGTGCAAGGGAGAATGCAGTGTAAATATAATCCTCATCAAGAGTACATAATATAAATATTTTATTCAAGTTAATCTGTTCCCTAATCTGGAATATACCTTCATTGAAAAAATACTTGTGGTGGTGTATTTTTCCTCAGCTTGCTCAGACATGTGGGTATTTCCAAAGGGGGGGTATTCAATGTTATATTTTATAATCTGAGATATCTGGGTAATCTGAGATTATATTTTATCATATTTTATGAAAATCACCCATTTTTGAACGTTTCGCAAAATACATACTCATATAAATGAAAATGTGGCTCATGTATTTATACCCTCCCTCCAGATGCACAAAAATACGTTGCTGTGTTCCGGCAAACACTCATGATAAATGTCTTGTTCTACAGGCATTTTCTCATTAAGTTCCAGCAAAAAAGAATATGAATGTTAGTCTGCCTTTATGTTATGTACTTCCTCAAGTAGTGAACGTGAAAAAATCGTCTATGTAAATATATATATTTATATATAATATATATATATATATATATATATATATATGTATAATCTAACATCAAACAAATAATCAAACATATTTATTAAAAAATATATCCAGCGTTTTGCAAACAGCGCCACAAATTGACTGAATTTGCTGCGAGAGTGAAAGTTGAATACAAATCGAGTTTCGATTTACTTTTTCATGGGCATGGCCTTCTGGGCCCCATCCCATATTCCACGAAACAAGGAACTTGTAGTTTGTACAAAGATAAAACGGTTTTCGATAGGAATGTTCACAAGAATTCTCTTGTCACTTATCGCATAGCTTTTTAAATTTTAATTTATTTGTATGTTTGCATTTTCGAATGCAAGATTTTGGAAGGCTGCCTTCCTAAGCTGTGCAGCCTATTTGGTGCTACAAATATTTTCGTTGAATTAATTGCTGCAATATTATGTTTGTAAATGGATAATGTACTTAGCTATGTTCTATGTCACATTTACGAATCCACTAGTTGTAGCTCCCATTTACCGAAATTCTTCTAAGTTCTGCAGCTTTAAAAGGACTCTTGGACACATTTTCAAAGTCATCTGCACACTTACCCAACTTAAATTATCACTTACCACTTAACTTCACTTTAACAAAACTTGAGCAAGAAGTTGGCCCAAATTGGATCTAGGCGTGTCCAATTCCAAGTGCAATCTTAGGACTTTTCAAAGTCCACTCGAGCGACCGCTTTTGCTGTTTCTCCCATTCCTAAGCCTTTATTTCGTGTTGTTTTGATGGATGGTACCCCCCCCCCCCGAATGTGCCATCTCTCTCTTTGCTTGCATTCGTATATGCCTAGGCATGAGGTTTGGGTGCGCGCGTGGGCTGTAGGTAGAGTTGTGAAAGTGTATTTACGTTTACTTGAAGAGGCTGGGTATTTAAATTGGATAAATTTGACCCATTCAAATGGTTTTTCTATGTGGATTTGGAAATGTGGAAACGAGAAATCTACTGAATGAATTTGAATGGGGAAATAATTTGCGCAAAAGACTATAATGTCCCCTTATTTGTCCCGTTTTTTCAGAGATGATATATTTGGTTGAAATACACATGGAATCGAAAATATTTGAATGTGGAGAACTTTCAGCGTAATGCGTGACAAAAAGTACATGTGCTTTAGAAACCAACTTCATGATCATATTACCTCTAAAAGTACATATACTCAGTTTACCGTATTACCTCGAATTATCCCCCCTTGAATTATCCCCCCCCCTCGAATTAACCCCCCCTCAAAATGGGCTGGGAAAATAATAAACCCCCCCCCCTCGAAATACCCCCCCCTCCGGAATGATGTACATCATGTATGCAATGTACATGATGTATTTATTACTACTTATTTGCATCGCAGCTACACTCATAGGCTCATTTGTGTACAGATGTACATCTATAGCCCCAATTTGACCTATTTTCTCACATTTATTACCGTTTTTGTGTAAGAAAAGGCGTATTCTTTAGTATGAATTTCACGAAAATTTCTGGCGAAATAATAAACCCCCCCTCGAATAAACCCCCCCTCGAATTAACCCCCCCTCAAATTTTGCTGGCGAAATAATAAACCCCCATGGGGGTATTTCGAGGTAATACGGTATGTATACTTTTTCTAAGTAAATACATGAGTACATCAAACATGATTTTATAAGCTCATTCAATGGGGGAAACATGAAATTCTTAAATGTTTTCAATTTTCGGTGACTTCTTCAAAAAGTTCCTTTTACATTTTCAGTGCAAAACTATTTAGTAGTTTTAACTGGAGTCTAGGACACATTTTTAAAGTCCTCTCCAACCTCATACAACTTCACTTGTCACTTACCACTTACCACTTAACTTAACTTTAACAAAGCTTTAGCATGAAGTTGGCCCAAATTGGATTTAGGCGTGTCGAGCCAGCCGTTACATTTTCATCGGTGGCAAAATTTTACATTATGTTCACAACTTTTGGTAAATTTAAAATACTTTACATTTACTTGTGTAAAAGTTTCGACCGTTTAACAACTATGGCTGTTTACTTGTTGCCTCTAGTTTCGTTTGATGAGATATAGATTTTTGGAGATTAGGTTTGGAATGTGATTTTGTAGTGTGCCCGAAAATAAAGGTGGATGGAAGGTTTAGTTTCTCGATTAACATGGCTGTTTTGGGTAGCTTTCAGTTTGACTTTTCGTCTGTGATATGACATCTGCTTACCGCTTATTTTACCCATTTTGTCGTTGTTTTTAAAATCCATTTTATTTGCTTGATTCATTTTAAAGTTTCTGCTTGTAAAAAGAACTACATTAAAATACTTATATTCGATATAGGCTGTCTGTACCTGAGTATATATGTAAGGTTTTATATCCACGTCGAGGTTTTGCTTCAGGATTACCTAGTGTTGCAATGGCACCAATGGCTTCAGTTAGTGGGACCAGTCCCGCACCTTGTGAAGTAGACCAGTAGAGTACCTAGACAAGTAGAAAATGTCAAGTAGACTTTTAGACATATTTGTCAAATGTTAAGTCTCAGGTAACTTGTAAATGTCCCGTAAAATATCTCTATAATTTTACATTCTTCGAAAAACTCTGTGCGGGACTGGCATGCGATTTCCATCATTTTTTCCCATCGCTACACAATTCCATTAATACCCAAATAATGTTGTGTCAATGTAGGCAGGCATTCAATCAACGATTTTTTCCCTCTATAAGCCCGTCATTATCTTTTCAACTAATATGCATCAACTTTTTCTTCGCTGGGGCTAATGCTGTGTTTCGTATCGTCAAATGAAGCTCCGTTGCTAACGAAAAGTGACAAGAAAGTCTACAGGCGAATTGCCCATTGACTGTATATATTACCTACCTATTTATATTTAGTTTTATAGAGATGGCTGGTATTAGTATAGTCGAGTGAATGTCTCCTTTGCAAATGTAGTTGCTTAAATACTTGAGTAATTGTATTTTTGTTGGATTTTTCTTGACTTGTTTTTTTTTTTTTGGGGGGGGGCTATTCAAACGGAGGAGTTATTTTTTACCAAAATCTGCCATCAAATTCTGGCACAAATCAAATTACCTATGCTAACAGCATACATATTTATTTTTGTGGCCTAGTGTTTTTTAATAGCATGTAGAGCATGTCTACGTCTACTGTAGTTCCGGAGTTAAGTTTCTGTTGACTATACCAGGAGGGGGAATTATTCAAGGGGAGGGCTTATTATTCCCTCTCGCAGATGTCCGGGGAAGTTGGTCAAGGGATGGGGTGTATTCAAGGAACGGTGGGCGGGCATATTGAATGGATGGGGGGCTTATTCAAGGGATGGGGGCTTATTCAACTATATGCAGTATCCGTCTTGTAAGTGCTCTACTGCGTTCAATTCAATGTGCTTTTGTGATTGGCAGCAATGCAATCTAGTTAACCAAAAAAACGTGTGTCAGCAAAATTCGATTTGGTCCACGGGCACATCCTTCGCCGCTGTGCCAATATGCCCGGCGGCTATAACGGAAGCATGCGGCAACTTTTGATTATTTACTTGCGCGCTCTTTGCTTATTCTTGAATAAATTTTTCTGCCGTATATTCAACGTGCCCATCTGCAGCAAGTCTTAGTTGATTCGCCCAAATGCATGCAAATATTCGTTTGATTGTGTGTACATGTGTTTGCATACAAAATACATTTGTACGTAAATACATAAATACGTAATTGTAGCATCGTTTTGACATCATATTTCAATTGAGCAAGTTACGCATGTTTCGTTGAATATCTGGGATTATTACTAAGTATACGAGTGGGAGACTTCGAACCGATTTCAGCCTCGTACTTCGCGAAATTGCCACACGCCGGTTTATTTTAATGCGGCAATGCGCGGGCAATTTATGTCTGACAAGCATGATGCTTTTGATACGGGGGTCTCCAAAAGGGGGTCTCCAACAGGGGGTTATCCCTGAGACACCCCACCCACACTATCTACATCATGCACCCTCATATTTGTGCCCAACATCTAGACAATAATAGATCCATCCAAAAAGGTCCCCACTGCCAGACCCCCCCCCCTTTTCCCCAGCACCCCAGCACCCCCGCGCGCACTGGCCCGCATGAAAAGCACCTCCCAACGTCCAATAGACTGGAACGCATTTGGGGCGGCGGCGGTTCAGCCCCGCTAGCGGCCATTTATCGCTGCGGCGCGCGGCCGCGCGCTTAGTGCAGGGGTGCCGAGCTGAAACTCGGTCACTTGTGCCGCCCGGGTCGCCCCGCCGCCGCGCGCCGGGTGTGTCTGTTGGGTTTGCCACTTTTGGGGGGTGTGGATGAATTGGGGTAGATTCCTGATGGTAATCTGCTCAGTGGTAACCTGTACCGTTGGTAATCTAAGTGAGACCCAATTCAAAAAACTATTTCACTTCGCTTTTCACGTCACTGTTTACTTCACATTTTTCACTTCACTTTTTCGCTTCTATTTTTGTGGAATTTGCCCCATTACTGAGAAGTAATTGTGTTTACTTTGTTCTGGCCCGATGTACTTGATACAAGTATGAAAAATCTGATTCAACTTACATTCAACTACTTACATCTGTACATATAGGATTACCACCACCGTGGAAACTTCTGCATATTGTTCAGCATAGGATTACCATCAGTACATGAACAGGGATTACCTTTGCGGAGATTACCATCAGTACCCTCCCTGAATTGGGAGTGTTGTGTTTGAGGCATGGTTTGATTTGTATTTGGCATACTTCTTCTAATAGAATGGCATACCTCCTTTAGAATGGCACCTTCAATAGAATGCTCCAATAGAACAGAAGGTAAAAAGTTGACACAAAAAATTCACTGTGGTGCTTTCACATCACCAATCTGAACTGGGGTGAGTTCTACAAATTGAGAAGTGAGAAGTAAAGTGGCAAATGCATAGTGAAACAGCAAAAGTGAAGAGAAATTACTTTTATTTTTGTTTTTTACTTTGGTTTTACCAATTTACTTACCATTTTACTTCACTTTTGGCATTTTACTTAGCTTTTGCCGTGATTCAATTCATTGGCATTCTTTTTGTGTTTTTTGATAATGTGCCAAAAATTTGATTGGGATTTTTGATTTGGATACGGTTTGTACTTCACATTTATTTGGTTTGGATATGCTTTACATACAAATTTGTAATATTTTCACAATATTTTAGGCTCTGCTTAGGCTTAGGCTTAGGTCTGAGTGTTTTGGTGATGTGCTCATTCTCTGGAAGGAGTTACGAGTGTCAGTTGGACTTAACCAACTAGTAAATCAACACTGACAAATTGTTTGCCACTTTTGCCATTTTACTTCTCAATTCTCAATTTGCGGAACTGGCACCTGATATCACCCTACTGTATTTCTTAGAAAAACCCCACGGGGGGTTCATTTTTTCAGAGTGGAAATTTTGATTGGGGATAAATGAGGGGGTATTTCTAGGGGGGATTATTTCACCAGATTTTTTTTTGAAATCCCAGTACTAAGTGTTGTTGGTAGTGCTGACGTAGAAAAATGCAACAAAATCACTATGTATAAGACTCTTTAAGTCATTGTTGGCTCACTGCCAATGTCAACTGTGCCCTGAAGGTGTAAAGTCACTGACTGGTGTAGTGCACTGAAAGTGCACCTTCAGGTTCAATGCGTTCCCCAACCAGCACTAAAATAGGAAGTGGGAGGAAGGAGGGAGGGGGGGGGAACCCCGCTACCACGTCTGCCAGTGGCCCTCCAGCCGCCCCTCCATGGTGCAACGGCTAGCCGCATGTTGTTCTTGGAGTCGGGCCATTTCCTGCCCACTTTGCTATGGTCCTGTTTTGGCCCTGTCACTTTTCGTCTAAGCTATCTGCAATTGGATCACGTACTCTCTTGGCTAGTTTTCGTTCTGGCTGGTTTTGTGGACTATTTGGGTGGTTCTTTTTGTTTTGTGCTGTGAGACTGGCTGTCTGTTTGGGAGGACCTTTGTTATTTTTATACTTTTTTTCTTTAGGTGTGCGCGTGCACACGTCCAGTGAGTAAATGCTTTACTCTGGTAAACTGTCCACACACACTAGTTTTCTACATAACTTTCGAAAAATTAGGAAAACCCATAAAACAACTTTGATCGCATTTGAGTTTACCTGAATAACCCCTATTTTTATCTCCATCAACAGTAGTTGACAGACACCTCATTCTGGTTTACTGAAAGTGTTCAAAGTTTATTTATGAGTTTTTCAAATTTGTCGATATTTACATAGAATACTAGGTAGTGTGTGCACGACCAAATGGAAATTGCAGGAACTACCTATCCACTTTATTTTTATTTACCCACTGAAAGAATATGCCTTAAATTAGGCGGAAATAAGGTAAATAGGGTGTCAAATGGATACCCAGCCGGGCCAAATTCAATTGCTTGTATATCAAAAGCACTTTAAGTTAAGATTTGCATAGTTCCTTTTGTTCTGCGTGTTAGCTTTTATGTCCGCTGCGCACGCGCCCCAGCAAAGGCTATCATTTGAGACAATAGGCAAAGACTTATAACATGCTATACCACTTTTCTTGTCACTTGTCTACTCGCGGTATTGTCATCGAGTGATGGAAATGGCTAAAAAATGGGTAAAGTAAAAAGTGCCATCAAAGTTCCGTTTAATCGACTTGTGCCGAGCCTCTTGACTGCATTGCACTGCAATTCTGTAGAGTTGATGCTATATAAAGTCCTGCGCACATTGCGTCAGAGTTGGTAAAAGTACCGAACTTTTTTCAAAGTATTTATTTTTCCTCAAAATCACAAATTTTCGTAACTTATTGCCCATTTTACGCAATTTTTGACTATTAATTTGGTTCTATAAAATTTTAAACGAGTTTCCCATATTATTAGCATGTTTCTCCCTTTTTGCTTCTATGCCTTTAAAAATCTAAATAAAAGACGATCTGAAATACGTTTTCTGTACTCGAGTACTTTCAAAGAGTGTACGTAAAAGCGAGTACCGAAACGTTTTTCGGAGGAAACGTAAACGTATTTACTCTGTACATGCATATACTGTACTGAGTATACGTATTTATCGAGTAAAAGTAAATACGTTTTAACAACTTATTTATTTATTTTCGGAATTTCGTAAACCGATAAATGTGTTTTGAAAACATTTGAGTTTACCACAATGCATTTAACATTTGCATTTAATTAACGCGATTTAAAAGAACTTTTCATGCAAATTCAAGTCGGCCAATCCCGATATTTACATCCGTTCTAAATACCTCTAAGTTTTTCATTTTATTTGCATAGACAAAGGTTCACACATATAGGTTTGGCTCCTAGATATAGGCAACGTGCACTCGAATTAAACACTTTACATTTTTATCCTATTTTCTCGCCAATAAGAACACGTAAGTGTACCTATTATACATATAAATACCATATTTCTTCTAATAGAACTGCATACCTCCAATAGAACGGTACCTCCAATAGCACGGCAGGTTTTGGCATATTTTTGCACTCACGAAAACAATAGAACGGCATCCTACAATTAAACGGCACCTCCAATAGAACGGCAGGTTAAAATTATGCTGGGAGTATGCCAAAACACAAAATTAATTCAAAAATGGATGTTGAGAATCTTCAAATCTTTCAAATACGTTTTAAATCTCAAATTGAAGTTGAGATATCTAAATATTGCTCAAGCTTCATAAAAGAAAAAGGGTATGTTGAAATGAGGATCTGTGAAAAAATTGGTGAAAAAATAGAACGGCAGCCTCCAATAGAACGGCACCTCTTATAGAATGGCAAGTAAAAAGTTGACGAAAAAATAGAACGGCACCCTTCTATTAGAAGAAATACGGTACCTACCTAGTGTTGTTGTGTTGGTTATGTTGTATTTTATTTTGAAATAATGAGCTGGCGAAACTCATAAGCTATGGATGTATGGTTTTGTTGCTGAAGATTCTGTTTTTACTGCGTACTGATAAATCTGTTAAGAGACACATCTGAGTTTACCAGAATGAATCGTTTCCGATTTCGATCGGCAGTAAGTAGTTGGCGGACGCTTCCATTCCTGTCAACTCAAATCAGTTTCAGAAAGAACATCCATAAACTGGCGTGTATTCATGGGGCCATTACTAAACACACCAGACGATCAAATAAATATTTTGTGTTTCAGTTTCACTTTTTCCAGATTCTACCACACTCGTAAACATATATTTACATAAAAAGTACCATTTTGTACAACTTAAAGTAGACTGGTGGTGGCACTATGGGCATTATAATCTATCTACACAACAATAGTTGCGCTGATTTCACTGCCGGAAGTGAATTTGTCGCTACGATGGCGTCTGGGGCATGTGACAACTTTTTTTTTTTGGGGGGGGGGGTTGGGGGGGGGGGGCGTGGCGTCAGGTTTTTAACTTAGGTGAGAATTTTTTTGTAAATTTTCGATCATTTGTTTGTTGTGTCTGATATATAAAATTGTTTTTGCACAAATTTACCAAAATGATTTCTTGAATTAATTATTCTTGACTGTAGAATCAAAATAATGGTTTGAATTGGCTACTTGTAGTGCAGGAACAGAATTTTTTTTATCAAACATCAAAAATTTAAAATCTATTCGAAAAAGGCGAGTTTCTTTTTCTATTTTGGCATGTGTAAAACGAACGGACTGATCGACTATCGATCGAGATCACTTTTTCATCGCATACATGATCGATATTATCTAAAATTATGTCTACATTTTTCACATATTTTGGTTGTTTTGACTTTTCTCGCGTCCGCATTATATGTACTTCAAATGTTATCGATTCATAAATGAGAATGTAAATATTCTTCCAAACAAATAAACTGGGCATTTTTAGCAGCTACCTAGGTATATATTTTTATTTTATGTAAATATTTAGGTGTGACAAAATTTTCTACAAATTCGAATGACTTTAGCTTGTGCAATTTTAAGTGCCAAGTGCCACTTTATGGATCAAAACCTAACTGCCATGTCGTATATCACTGCTAAGTTCACTCCTAAAGAACCAGGGACCAAATTCAAATAGCCCGACGCATTTTTGGCGCATCGAATCGGGCAACGTATACAGCTGGAGATATTTGCGTAAAAACATTACGTCACACATTTCGATGTACTGCAACTCCTAGACATTAATTTCTAGCTTCTACATCAACTAGACAAAATTTCCTGATAATTATTTACAGTGAATTATAGACGTTCGTAAACACGTGCTGGGCTGATCAAATTTCTCCCCTGGCACTCTTTTCGTCAATTTCTTTATGCTACATTGAATTTTATTTCATTGAAGTTTTTCTACATCCTCCGAGACAGCTCCTACCTTGGGCAGATGTTTTTTGCACTTTACTTGTGTATTTTTCGATAGTTCAATTTTTCACTTTTCTTTCTTCGAACACACGGCGGTTTGAAAATAATCCAAGGAATTTAAATGTGTATAAAAAACGTATGTTATAAACTGCAGCGGATCCATACGTTACTGCAATTGCTTGAAAATTGACAAATATTTTTGCAACATGCCTCGATTTTTACTTGCTGTTTGCATGGATGTATGCGCAATAAAATAAGATCATTTCATGCATGAAATTTTGAACATTTTTTGCACTATCCATTAGTCACCGCAGATTTTTCTCTCCTTAATCGTTCATTATTTTTCAGCACTTGCCTATGCTAAACTGAAGTGACGTAAATATTTGCTAAAAACGTTGCACTTACGTTGGGGGTACGAAAACGTCAAAAATGGATGAAATAATCACCATGGATCCTATTGATACGGCCACAACTGCGACCCAACCTCCCGTCGATCGTACGTTTCCGTCACAATTTTTTCCGTAAATTTTTTTTGATGTCGCGTTTTAATTTTAATGTCGTCAGGTCGGATTAATTTGAGTCTGATTGATTTGTTGTTGTTGCAAATGTAGCGGTGGTAATATATAATGACGAAATTCTGGCGCCAAGTTGCAATTTTTAAATACCGCATTTCCTCCAAAAAAAATTAGAGGGGGGTCAATCGAGGGGGGGGGTATTTTGAGGGGGGTTTTCCTTCATAAGCTCGCTCAGACCTGGGAGTATTTAGAGGGTATAGTATTACGAGGAAATACGGTAGTTTGGTAGCGCCAAGAGCGCTCAGGAAATATTTACCGGTTTAAATACATAGGATAGGAAACTGCATTTTTTACTGACCGCTAGTGTGCTTTACGTTGAACGGTAGGTTTCAGTTAAAGGTTCACATTTTATGGTTTTTAACTGGTGAATTCGCCGGCAGCCTGTTCGTTCAATCAGAAAATTAAAGTACGGTACTCGGCTCAGTTTTCCGGTGCGCTTACACTTTCTCAACTCTAGTTGCGCACACATGCTGTGAATTAATGTATACGCCTTGCCACTAATAAAATTAATCTCGAAAAAGTTTGAATTTTTGACAATATTCGACCGTTTTTCATTGGACATCATCGAATGTGGGAGCCTTCATAAACACGTCGCCGCAGGTGGTCGTGTAATTTTTGCTGGATGAGCATCTGAACTGTAAAGTAAATACCGTATTAACACGAATATACGGTTACAGTCTTCCAGGAAGTTACAATTTTTTGGCCTGGCAAAAAAATATGAATATATATATATATGTATAAATGGGAGCCTTTTCATCAGAATATCGCCTAGATCCACAATCAATCTATAATGAATTTGAATTATTTGATCAAACCTTTGAAAATATTCACATCGCACGCGACTTGTAGGTAATTGAAAATTGCACTTTTTAAACTGTAAATATCATACCTCAAATTCCTGCCCATCGATGTATGAATAATTCACATTTAACATGCGTTTTCGTGTTGCGAATAACCGCCCTTCTCTGATGTGGAAGTTTTTTTTTTTGGGGGGGGGGGGTATTCAATTTCCTACTATCTTTTACCAACGGATGTATTGCTTCAGTGCACCATGTAGCTAAAAAATTTAGTGAAATATTGATGTTCTCCCGAAGTTCGTCAACCTTTAAATCTAAATTTATGATACATTTTCATTAGGAACTACCATATTTAGACTATTCATTTTTTGGGTATACGAGAATACTGTGTTCAAATGTTGAAATTAGAATTTTTCGTAGGCAGCAGCTTAAATTGGGGGTTCACAATATTTTCCACAGCTCAACTTTTTTCTTCCA